>OY744476.1:84930236-85401717 GCA_963556175.1 Tipula confusa | reverse complement strand
TTTTAAAATTCAAGGTCAAAACAGAGTTTTACGAAAAAATCAAAATGCCTACTGAAAGTCCATTTTTGATGAATTTACAGCCTTTTAAAATCAGATGAAAATCGAAATTTTAACAACATATTGAGAAATTTGCAAGGCTATTAACTGTCAAAATTTGTTTTTTTTTTTTTAAATCAAGCTAAATTCCAGTAACTAAATATCAATATCTCAAAATATTAAGTAATAGGTTGCGCTGGTAAATGTTTCAAAAATTTAAATTTCTTTTCAGCCAACTACCTTAAAGCTAGACGGCTATACTAATATGCCCAATCACATCGCTGAAGAACATATAAAGTCTCGATTAGACCTATTGATAAAACATCTCAAAATGGACCATATTTACTCACAAATTCGGTCACCAAAACTCACGGACGTCCAGTTTAATATTGGGTTGAGGTTCTGGTCTATCTTATCTCTTCCAAGTTCGATTCACAAACAAAATTTAAGCATCATTGCAAAATGTACTTTCTTCGTCCAATGATATTGCAAAATTTATTTATTCATATTCGTATTCTGTGGCATATTCTGTTTTTAAGAGATATAACTGTGTTTTCTGTAATTTGGACATTATATTAGTCGATGTCATAAATTTATCGCAGTGTCGGTTGACGAACGCAAAAGGACTGCACCTACTTAGCATAATTTATCTGTGTAACAAATCTAAATAGCTATATACCCTCTACTGAGTGGTGCTGTGCCTCTGAGCCTAAATTATCTTGCTTGGACTAATAGAAAAAGATACCTGACTAATTTTCTATTTGTTTTTACTTGCTATTATTAACGATGCGGAAACAAAAAACCAGATAGTCAAAAATTTGATAAAAAAGAGAGTGGTAAGTGAAAAAGGAGTACCAAAAATATTAACTTAAAAAGTGCAGTCCATAAACAAAATAAATTATTATAAATAAAGAAGTGTGTTCGCAAAAACACAATTATTATCAATAAATTGTTGGCCACCTCTGTCAATTTTCTTTCGATCACTAATATAAACTCATACATTGCTATCCCATCCAAATACTATATTACTTACTATACATAAATATATATATATATATATATATATATATATATATATATATATATATATATATATATATATATATATATATATATATATATATATACATGTATATATATATATATATATATATATATATATATATATATATATATATATATTTATATATATATATATATATATATATATATATATATATATATATATATATATATATATATATAACAAACGTACCTCTTATGTTTCATTCTCAATAGCGAATATTGCGAGTTGAAATATTAAATCATCCATCGACATATTAAGTCCAAATATGATAAAACTTTTAACACTAAAACACTTCACAAACTTTAATTGCAGTAAAAACTACATAAATAAATTACATTTATTACAATTATTCACCAAACTGATTACACAAACACTAACACTGCACAAAATTTTCAACTAGACTGAGCCAAATTGTATCGCAAAAAAAATCGTTTCAATAATTCCCGTTACAAATCCCACCAACATCCAAACCAAAAATGTACAAAAACCGGAAATATTTAGCATCACAATCTGTAACAATTAAATAGTAAGTGCGTTATGGATTAGTGCCATCCAAATAAAAAAATCAAAGTGAGTGCAATGAGTGGCCAATACAATTTATGGTTTTAGAAGCTTGTAAATGTGGAAGCATTTAACTAGGTGAAAAAGAAGGTAGAAGCATGGAAGGTTTTCCTCTTTATCTCGAATTTTGAAAGTATAGTGTGTCTACTATGCTGGGCTATCTTCCTTTATTGAGGCTTTCTGATTTTACTTCCACCCACGGATTACCAAGTTCCTTTTTATCAGTTAACACAATACATTTCTAGGTCATTACTAGATTTCCGACATTCCCTTTCATTTGCCAGCCTAATTTTTTTATTATAATTTGTTTATCTTGCCATTTTGCCCTTACAGTTTGCGATGTAGTCGACGACTCCAGCTTTCACGAACCCTTCATTCTTACTGACGGACTCATGTTCATTACTCTCTCTGGAATTTTTGGGCAGAAGTTTTATCAGGGTTCTTCCACAAAGTAAGCCGCCTTTCATAATGTTGATAAATCCCACTTTTTCTTTTTTGTTTCTCCCAAGGTCACCGTTTATTCTGGTAAAAATAACTTTCTTATAGATTGCTTTATTCAGTAATGATCCGTAATCCAATATATTTATTGCCATTTATTTGTAACGGTATCTCTACATTACGCCACTTCAATACATGCTTCTTCCAATCTAGAGGCATCTGGTGCTTGCCATAAAATCTAGACTCAGGATTATTCGGTTATACTAGCAACTATAAATCTTTGCTCAATCCACATTCATCCGATTGTTCCTTGAAAAAATCACTCCCCTTCACTGCTGCATCATCTTGAGGAAACATATCAAGACGTATGACCGATTTGGAAGATCCAAATATCCCATGTAAAAGTGAATGATTCTCATTCTAATAAGCCGTTAACAACTAAACTGTTGTAGTACTTGCCGAGTTGGGCAATTATTAAAAATATGACTTTGTGGCATTTTCTCGTTTTTCTCAGTTTACGCCCCACAAAGCTTATGAAACTTAGTTTACTGGATTTTAATTCATGAGGCGAGATAAATAATCTCCTTCATCATATTCCCTCTATAGGCGCATATCTATCAGAACCTTTTCGGTTTTTTTCCGGACTGTCAAGATGCTTCATTGTTAAATTGGTTCGTGGTTCCTTACAATCCCTGATAAAGTGATCAACAATTGTTGTTTTATTCATCAATTTGACTGGACCCTTTTCTGTTTTCTGATCATGGCACCAACCAAGGCCTAAATCTTCGTACTATCTTTTATACTTCTAGTTTCCACAATTTAATGGAATTTGAGAATTAGAAGGCTCTGGCTGCTTCGTATTCCAATTCAGACGATAATACTTCGTTCGTAGATTTTTCTTCGCAGTTGTGATAAGATGAAGATTTACTTGGTCTACTCTTATGGCGATGATCAAGGCATCTACGGTTAATTCATTCAATACATCAAAATGAGCTTTACAGTATGCTTACAATTCAAATTTCTTTATGCAACTTAATTTGGCAGAGCTCCTGGATATGGAAGTGTCCGTATCTAAGCTCAAATTCAATCAAATGTTGTCTGTGGCTCATTTCAGTGGTGGGTTCAGTTTGTAAGACATTTGCGATGCATTACCCCACAGAGCTATAATCATAACATCAAATTGCTCCTGAGCAGGGCATCCTTTATGCTGTATCACGGACTGAAACAGTATTTTATATATCTCTATTGGAATTTTACAATATTTTATGTCCTTCTACAGTTAATTCGTTTTCAGAGCGTTTTTCACACATCTCTGTCGTTAAGTCTTATTAGTATGCGTGGAGAAATTTTTTTTGTACAACTTCGAATTTTTTCATTTTGTCCTCTAATTTTTGGTTCTGTTACGTCAGCTGCGATGGTTTTCTTAAATTCTTGTATGCCCCCTCTATCTGTCTGTAATTTCAGCTCCAATGGCTGTTTTCAACTCTTGCATTCATCTGTCTTGCCAGCACGCATTGCAGTTGATCCATCTTTCTGTTTTGTTGCTGCACTTGTTGATCAGATTTTGTGTTAAGTTCTTTAAGTTTCCTGTTCATTTGAAGCAATATGACATTTAGTGTCGCTTCCATATACGTCATTTCCTCGAGTCGTACAGTGGCAGATGTTACTTATTCTCCTTGCTCACGATTCGGTAATGGTTTACTCTCCTCAGTTGAAATACTATCCTCCTTTATTGTTGTTACTTGTGGCGATTTTATTTTTATCTCTGCCGCTTCTCGCGATGATTATGCTTGTGATATGAAAATTTGCTTGTGAGATGTAAATGTTTTAATGTTAGCTTTCTTCATGGCTTGTTGCTGCAGAATTCTACTTCTGATATTAAATTGTAGCATATTATTAAACTTCAATTGAAGCCACCGGTCGAATTTATGAAGCTCCCTAGATTAACGCGTTCCTCCAGTTTTTTATTTGCATAGAGGTTTAAGCCAATCGTCAAATAGAAATCTAAAGCTGGTAGTTGACAACTTCTACTTTTCGATCATCTCAGCCATATGGTTGGATTATGAGGAAGTGAATTAAGAAAGTTGTTGACTAAATGTTCGAAACGGGGATCTTTTAAGGAATCGTTATGTATGTGAACTCATTTTTTGTGACACTTACAATAGAGTATTTATTTTAGGGTAAATATAATAAAGCCGATGCATTTGGTGACGCTGTTAAATGAGATTTTGGATACCTTCTCAGGTCTTCTAAAGGCCTTCAATATTAAAAACTTGCTAAAAGTACCAATTACTACCAGAAGTATTGATTTTCGGAGTTTGATCGTGGATACGGCTATTTATAGTCAACGGCAATTATTTCCCATGGCTGGGTAAGTACTTTTGGCTCACCCATTCGTGATATCTCACACTTGACTTTACTGAGCTGACCACTGTCACCTACCTTTAAGTATTGACGCACATTTAAGGCCATTTTTGGCCAGTAAAGTTGTTGTTGTATGCGTTTTAGCGTCTATTGCAAAAACCACCGCCAGACACTCATGTTCGGTGCCCAGTTTACAAGCAATGCCAGCATGTTATTATAGAATTGTCGTTTCTGGTCGGTTGTGGTTTTTGGGGAAATCTCCTAGTTCAGAGAGTAATCTCTTGGACCGCTTCAACAATTTTCTCTTCCCCTCGCTTCAAGAAATTCTTTTTTCCGTTTCTTTGGACTCGCTCTAAAATTTCCTCTCGCAACATGTAGTCATAGTTTTTGGAAAGGAATCGTTTTTTGAGACCCTTGACTAAATCTTTCCAACTATTTATATAGCAAACGTTTACCTCATAACACTCAAATGAGAGATATCCTCCAACAATTTGAATATGCTCCTGTATATGTCCTTCATTTGCAGTTCGTCTTCCAGTGCGTACACTTCTATTTTTTTCAGAAAATCCGTTAATGGCAGTGAACCATCCCATACAAATTAAATGGAGCATTTTACCATTGCAGTAGTTCGACGTTCCATACGTCTGTCAATTCCCAAACTTTGACGAGGTGTGGGTTTTCTGCCGCTACCTCTACCCAATATCAAAGTTCTAACGTTATATGTTTTAACCGAGTTGAGACTTGACTGTAACAACTGTATGCTTTCTCTCAGGGTAGTATCCCCCTCTTCCATCGATTTTCATTGAGTACATTTGATACTTCTAAAACTAGGTCTTATAAAATGGAGTCTGTTTCATCACTATCCCAGCCGCTCTAAATGCTCGATCTTGGTAGCGTCGAATTCTTATCTTCACCATACGTATATTGCCCTCGTGAATTGATACTCTAAACGCCTTTTGTAATTCTCCATCCATGCAAGCACGACAGTAATCATGAGAAAGAACACCAAGTCTACTTGCATGCTTACAAATAAGACAGTGTCCAGTGATGATACCCACAATTTTACCAATACTACATCGGTTCATAGATATTAGTTGATTAGACCTGACTAAGTAGATTATAGGCCAAATCTGCCGCACAATGACGCATGCGTTATGCTTTGACCACCTTTCATTTGAGATTTTATATGCCTCTTCCTTAAGAAGTAGCTTACACGTAGAAAGTGGTACCCCAATGTCAGCCTTACTTGGTAATATGCGACCGAAGGTACCCAGTCTAGCGAGTCCATTGGCTTTAGTATTCCCAGTTATGTTGAAATGCAATGGCACCCACGTAGGATGGATGTTGAACTGTTCACCCATCTTAAAAGATGGAGACAGTTTCGGACTACTTTCGACGTGAGAAAGCCTGATTGTAGGACCTAAATTGCAGCCTGACTATCCGTAAAAAGGCCAATCTCCCTTACAAATATCAAATTATACTTCATCGAATATATGTCCTCCTTAATTGCAATGAGCTATGCCTGAAAAACACTAAAGTGATCAGGTAGGCGAAAAGAGAGCTTCAAATTTAATTTCTCGCAGAAAACCTCACAGACAGCTTTACCATACATCCTCGAGCCAACCGTAAAAAACTAAATCGCATCCGGCTTCGTAACTGTTTCACTCCCCAGTCCACTCTGGACGGAATATCAGTTATAACTTTAGCCTCGAGGTAAGATAACTGAATGGTATAGTCGATTGATTTGGGAATTCATTTATTATTTAGAATAAATAATAAATTAATTCCCAAATCAATCGACGAAAATTAAACTTCCTGGAAAAAAATAGCCACTCCAGTTTTAAGTGGGTTAACATTTAGACCGTACCTATTGGTCCATTTGATAAGGATATTAAGGGCATACTGCATGAGATCTCTCAGGGTACTTGGATATTTACCGGAAATGCCAATTGCATCGTCATTTGCATAAGCAACCACTTTAAAGACCTCCTCCTTCAGGTTAAGTAACACGCTATTTATGACCAAGTTCCAAAGACGGGGGATAATACACCTCCTTGCGGTGGCGCCTCAGGTTTGACATTGTTAAAGGTACCTTCTATATTACAAAAAGTCACCAGGGAGAATTCGTCGCGTACTTACACACAGAAATGGAGGATGGATGGAAAAGCCAATCTAGCGAATGGACGACGCGCACAAGCAACCAACAAACACTTGTACTCGTAATATCATTTAATTCTTATAATATTTGTTAAGTTACTTTTTTCACCCATTCCCTTTTATTTTTCGTCTTCTTTTTCACGGTTCATCCTTCTCGTCGCAGTCTTGGCTAGATATACGTTACGCCATTCCCTTGATAAATATTCTTGACTTTTTTTTTTAATTTATACTTTTATATTTTTTTGATCAGCTTCCTTTGCTTGCGTTCAAAATCTACTAACTTTCCAAAAAAAAAAGCCCGATCTTTTCTTCTTCAGTCATTACTCTATCTCCTCCACTTTCTAAGTTGTTACTCATTTAATTTTCACTAATGCGGCTGCCATCTCCACGCCGGCTCATGGTTGAAAAATCATAGAATAAATATTTTGGTTTATGAAACTCCGTGTTACAGCCTACCAAACCTGTTAAAAATGATCCCACAAATCACAAATTTCCAAATTGCGATAGTGCATGATTGTTACTCTATCAAAGCTATGAAAATTTAGGAATAAATGGTCAACATCAAGAATATAAATGATGTTGCCACCAATTTTACAAGAGTTGATTAACACTGCGTTATGCAACAAATGGAGACGTTAGTCAAAAATTCTCAAGAAAACTAAGCTTTTCAACTTTTCATCGCAATAACATTAAAAAGGTCATATTAAAGTAACTCTAAAGGGAACTTATAAATATACGAGACTAAGAGCTGTACCCAAACATTGAACACCGATGAGTTCATTATACATTTATATAAACCGAACTTTTTTTTCATTTATGTAAATTTTCACACCCAAATTCACATTTGCTGCGCACTAGATCGTAACAGATAATAATTATTCATCTGCGATAAAAATAAAGGTTATCACATAAGTCGCGCCCTATTTTATACAGGCTTATCCCTTAACAAATTTTCTAAAATTCGAACATAATGTGGAAATGTGAAAAAACTCTGTAAAATTAAGCATAAGCAATTTTGAATTAGAAAAGTAGTAAACATTTTTGGGATACAAAGAAAATTTATAGCCAAAGCTTTAAATATTGATCCAAATTTACTTTTTATTCCAATTTTGTTGCTGTGTTGTTTGTTGCCATTTTCATTTATATATATATATATATATATATATATATATATATATATATATATATATATATATATATATATATATATATATATATATATATATATATATATATATATATATATATATATATATACCTTTGTGTGTGTGTTGTAATTGTGTATTCAACCTTTAATAATAATAAACTTTTATTAATTCTTTTTTTTTTTTTTTTTTTTGTGTTTAATACAAACTACAATAAAAGCAAGAAAAAAAATAAAACGGCGCCGTCGTAGAGCAAAGTAGTTTTTTTTGTGTACATATTTAACGAAATGGATGGAATAGTAATTTTTTTTTTTTTTTTTTTTTTGTAGTTTACTCCCTTCGATCAAAATTCGAATTAAATTTTTTTGAATATCAAAAATGTTAAAAATACTAAAACTATATTATTAGACTATATAGAATATATAGACTATATACAAAATTCTATCTGCATTTTTTATGTTATATTTCCAGTTTAAATATAAATATTATGTTTATTAACATCAAATAACATATAATCGAAATGTGAAAGAGCCAAAAACAAAAGCGTCTTCCATAAAAAAAAATAGTTTTACCCCGAAAAATATAAACACACACACACATACACATATACCAGCAGAAGATTTTCATTTTATCGATTTTAGGTGAAAGCTTATCAAAAGTTGTTTGTTTTTTTTATGTTTTTATTTTAGTTGTTTCTAGAGAGTTTTTTTTTTTTTTTTTTTTTTTTTTTTGTTTAATCAATATTAATAAAAAATATAAAGTTTAGCTGCTTTATATATTTTAAAATAAATTATTTTAAAAGTTTATTCTTTGAAATATTATATATTGCTGTTTTTTACAAAGTTGTGAGCTTTAATGGGGCAATACTTAAAAGTAAAATTATGGGAAGTTTATTTTTATAGTATTATGTATAGTTGCAAATGAAGAAACTATACGTATGTGTTCAGTGGAAAATATAAATGTACATACATAGTGTTTGACGTATGTAGGAATTGATAACATGTATGTAGGTTATAAAATTCACCAGGTGTTTTCAAAATGTCAATTTCGAACCAGCTATAAATATTGAAAAGAGTATTGTACTTTTGTTTGTCTATACCATATGGATGATGCTAGCTAAACTCTTTCATAGTAACATTTTAACGCCTTAATAAACATGATTTTCAGCAAAATCGAGGGTGCATGACTTGGATCATCCTTTAAATGTTCACCTTGTATTTATAATTAAGCAATAGAGGCATATTCTTTACAAAGCCCAGTACACAGTGGTAAGCAAATTTTAATTTTAACAATTATCATGAGTGACAAAATATCCTTGGTAACCGACATTTGTTAATCTTAAACAAAAAGAAAATGTCGACCAATCCTTAAATAGACATGGTTGCATTAAAGATTTTTTTGCGGACATAAAAATCAAAAAAAAAGTGGTCAACCAATTTTTGGCAAGTATTATAAATTACCGAGTTCAATTAAGGATAAAGTAAATGAAAAAATAATTAGATAAGTTGATAACAAAATTTACTCCTGCCATATTTATTCAATGGGTCAGCTCATAGTCTGTGTCCAAAAAAAAAATTGCGAGATTCTCATATATTGTGATTTACGAGTTTGTTCAGTAAATGAACAGAATTATATTTCTGCTAAAGTACCTCCATAATTTGTTAACGCTACTGTAAGCAGTAAACCGCTTTCTGCAGCCTGTTTAGTAAAACTGTGCACTGTAATGGAGCTCTATCAAATTGATTGATTGATTAGAATGTACGGACAAACACGAGCCAGGAACTCTCGGAATACAAGGCACCTCTGTGTTACATATAACAAAACCGAAGGAGTGGTAGGAATGTTAATTATGACAGACTCGATCCGGTTACTGACACCTAAACGATCGATAATTAGTCTTTTTTTTTGTGGTTGTAGGGAAATAAAAAGTAAGTTAATAATGACAGGTTTGGTCCGATTTCCGATTTTTAACTATTATTAGCACAAGACAATCACAATTTTACTGAACTGCACTGCATTCTGATGTCTCTTATCAGCAACTCCAGTGTGCCACCATTCAGCTGTAATCTATAAAGGTTCCTATATCAAGACAAACGAATATTGGCCAGCACTCATATAAAATAACTACTGGATCTACCAGCCGCGGCAACCACGAACCGACCACCTGTAAGCAATTTCAAGCTCTATCAAACTTAGATAGAATTTCTAAGCGAAAAGCTCTGCTCAAAATGGTTACGGAATCAGCGTGATGTATTCTGTCACAAAAAAAGTCAAACCTGTTATGGAACTCATAACAGTTTGCTCCACGACACTCAAAAGGAAGTAACTAAGAAATCGAAACTTCCTGCAATGACTAGCTTGCAGAAAAATTCAAAGCCAAAACAAGGTGGAGTCTTATTGGCAACCGCCATGGTCAAGGTAGCTACTAACTTTGGAGAGGCAATGTGCAACATGAATATTGAATGCATCATCGAAGAACTGGCAAACAAACTAAAACTTGTAAAAAAGATTCAAGCAGACATTGCCAGCATGAAAGCAACAGAAGCAAGAACAGCGCACTCAACAGTAGAGTTTACCAGTACTCCAAGGATTTCATAAAACTTTAAACTAAAGATTAAACCCCTAGTCTTTAAAGAAATAACCAGGAACTTGCCTGAAAAAAAGGTTAAACCGAACAGTTGGAACCATATACAAAAAAATCTGATATGGCTAGATCCGACATTACATTACGGACAATTAATAATGACAAATCTATGTTAAAAAATTATACCAAATGAACCAATTTCCCCACAAACAAAGTTAGGATGGATCATCACCGGCATAACAATAGCAAACGTAAATAGAGTCATCTTTCAAAGCATGGTATCAACGACAAAAACAATCGACAAACAACTAAAGTTTTAGGAGCTAAGACGTAGACATTAAAAGGCAAATAACCAAACAAGAAATCGAATGTGAAGATTATTACAACAAAATTACTAGCGCCAAGCCAATGGAAGGTATGAATTAAGAATTCCTTTCGACATCAAGCAATTGTTTTGTAGACCTTTGGATTTTTCAAAGAAAACAGCTACTGCTCCAAGTCGAAAAACGCCTTTCAAAAAATTCAAAAATGGCATTACAATACCATCAGTTTATGGATGAATATGAAGTGTTGGGATTTTTATTTACCACACCACGCTGTAATCAATGAAGCAAGCTCCACTCCCAAAGTCAGAGTCGTCTTTGATGCATCGCAGGAGTTAGTTTTTTATTTGCGATTTGAAATGAATGTTTTAGACTATCAACGTTTTGTGTTGCAATTTGGGGTGCTGAATAATGGGATGGTTGGTAAAAATGATATTTTAAAATTTTGTAAATGACCTCCAACACGAATTAGTCCGAGAGGTCTAAAAATGGTTCATTTCTTTTGGGACGACTTGACTTGGTGATTTTTTGCCTTACTAGTAGTTTTTTCAGCTCATTTCTATATAGAATTTGTTTTGCTCGGGCTGGTAATCTTTAAATATTGCATTGAACAATCCTTCTCGACTTATAACAGTACTTTGTGATAACAAGCCACTAATACTCTGTTTTAATTGAATAACTTCGGGATGATTATTGGTTCCAGCCATTAGGTCAACAACATAAATGTCATAACAAATAGCGTTAGCAGGAGGAGGGTGTACTTTGATTATCATCGACAATTTTTTTTAATTTAGCGCGGCGTGAACTTTTAACAGATGAACCAATAGCCAAGAAATCTTTAAGCGATATTCCTGTTGTCTTTGCAGACTCATCAAAAGCAAATCTAAACGTGGTTGTCGCACTAGACTGCTTTAAAACCCAATGATGGGTTAAGTAGTAGCCAGACTCACTATCTTTGGCTAGTTTAATATCCTTCTTATGATGCAGATTTTGGTATTTACTCATAAACTTTTGAAAAGTCTCCAAAATTCTGGTTTTTGAGTAAACTGGCGTTTCATAGCTCTTAATTTGTGAACGACTAACCCAAATTTCGTGGTAAAAGGTAAGGCAACGATAGATCTACCATCTTTTGTTAAATTTAAATTTGAGTTAAATTAAGAGTGAGAAGTGTTCCTCGTAAAATGATTCTTCTGGTGACAGGATTGGATTAGGTCTTGAAAAATTAGGTTTAGGTTTTTCAACATCCCAGAGTCTACGCAGTGTTTGGTCTAAATCATTGATTCCACTTGTTGCATAACATTGAGACTAGATTGTTTTCTATTTTATATTCATAAGCTCCAGAGGCAATCCAGCACCGAACTAATCAGCACCGATTAAAATATCTATACGCTCTGCGGGTAGTGAAATTTGGGATCAGCCAATTGTAGTTGTGACAAATGACTAAATTCAATGTTTTCGATATTTGAGTACTGAGGAGGAAGATTTGAGGAGATTTTTGATAACACCTGCAGTGACTGCAATAAAAATTCTGGACAATTTGCTGGTCGTACTATTAACGAAAACTTTTTTCTTGTAGATCAAGCGCTCGAATTCCTTAAGCTATTAATTGATGATTTGTCATTGTTTCTTCCCAATCTTAAACGCCACATGCAATCCTCTGTTAAAGAGGTTGCTTGAGAACCCTAGTCTAATAGCGAAGACATACTGATGCTGGTTCAAAATAATCCAATATTTTAATAAGTACTGTGGGCTTTAAATTACCTTGCGAACTATGTAATACAGTTGTTGTAATTGACGGTGAGAGCTGATAAGATTTGTTTTATTAAGTAACCTATTAATCGACTACTGCGTCAATTCTTCGAGAAAGAAAGTCCATTCAATCCGAACATGTCGAATGTTCCAAGTCGACTACGAGTTGCGCCCATGGTACTTTAGGCTTGTCATCATGGTTTTGCACTAACGGGAAGATCAACCAGCAATCTCGTGACTATGTACGCTCGCCTAACGCCCTTAATTCACAGATCACTTCATCGGAAGTATCCACGAGCTGCTTGACTTGATTTGATGTAGCATTGTTGATTATCGATATATTTTATATAATTAATTAGCACTCGCAACGACGATGGGAACCCGTCAATTTTGGATGTTTTTTTTATATGGGTTGCGGCGTTCCTTTATATTATTAGGTTTCTGCTTAAACACCACGATTTTGACCAATATGCCAAAGATCATAATATTCAAGCAAAATGAACCTGTTTACGATGGATTTTGTTTACGATCTGTTTTACAGAGGAGTAACCCTGCAACTGAGTGATATCATCACTTTATTGACATACATTAGAAACACGGAGTTCATAAACTTTTTAAAATATTCAAGAATTAATTCAAGAAAAGTATTGAAGATATCGATAGTAAATAACAAGATGAATCGAGCAATTAAAAAGATGAGAGCAGCTCTAAGTGAAGAAGAAAATTAATGAGTTTAAAATCACAATAAAAAACCACATAAGTTGGAGATAGCAAGATCTTATCCAGAGCAAGATCCAGAGCAAGATCTTATTTCCGGTAAAATTATTTAAAAACTACTAGACAAATAGAAGACATAACAGATCATCAAAATTAACGAGCTTTCGAAAGCAATAAGTAGCTTCAAAGACCATACTTAGCCAACCAAACCGCAAAATTTTTTTTAGAAAATTTTAAATCTTCACTCGCTAATAAGTGTGGTCTAAACAAAGCGATATTTATGCCAATATGAGCTTATGGTATTAACTTATGAGGATTCACAAGTTCAACCTAGAGAATTCCTGCACAGAAAACAAAACAAAATAATTCTAAGTATTACCAATGCTTCCAGGTATATCTATAATACATCACGACCTTGGAACTTTAACTATACAAATAATAATTAATGCTTATAGTTCAAAAATCAAAATATTACTGAAACCTAGTGAAACATCCTAATGCAATGAAAAGAGCAAAATTTATCTGGTGATTATATTTTAATGATGAATTTTACTTGTTTAGAAACTCAAAATCGTCTAAAAATTAAATGAATTTTCACTCCAACCTGAATTTTTTAGTTTCACATCATTTCGAAGTAATAAACAGATCAAACTTTACAGTCCTTAATTTTATATATGGCGATATACAATAAACCAGTATGCACATTACAATACAAAAGAACAAAAGCAGGGAAACTAAAGAAACGAAGTTGAGGGGCGTCTAATTGCCACAAAACATTATTATAGTAGGTATATATATATATATATATATATATATATATATATATATATATATATATATATATATATATATATATATATATATATAAATATATATATATATATATATATGTATATATATATATATATATATATATATATATATATATATATATATATATATATATATATATATATATATATATATATATATATGTATATATATATATATTCCATTTCAGTCCGTCTTACAACTATTATTATGATTATTACTCCAATTCTTAAGGAATGTAATAAAATAAAAACTTTATTATTATGTGCTTTTTTCTTTGTATAATAGAAATGAATATTTGATTATTTTATAATCAAGGATCAAAAATAAAAAAAATTAAATAAGGAATGGAGAATACTCGTATATATGTACTGTATCGTACATACCTAGTTTTTTTTATAAAGTCGTCGACTATTCGACTGTATACATTGTTACTATACAATAAACTTGGTTGGGCAAGATAGAAGTGACCTCTCTCTCTCTTTCTCTTTCTCTCTATCTATCTTAACATGGAGATATTTTGCTGCCCGCACTATGGGACCATAAATCAATCGTACGATCTTTCTCTTGAATGTAGAGAGAATACTGCACTGGTTGGAGGCCCTTGTCCAGTTTTCGCTTCTATAGGTAAGCATACCTGCAGTATCTGTTTCTAGTTGTCTTTCTTGTTATAGATTTAGGATAGTAATTCGAGGCCTCTGTGTAAAGTTTATAACATAAATAGTTTTATGTAGATGGTTAGTTAGCCTGCTGCTCATCCCACTTTTTCATATATTTCTCTTTTGGTGATCAGGCTACTTATTAAGGACCGCAGTCAAGCCTTTTGTCTGGAAATGGTTATTTAACGGCGTCATTTACTCACGTTACTCGGGAATCTCAATAGCTTTGACAATATGTTTACTAAACTTTATTTATATCGAATCTCTTGGCAACCATTGGATCTAAACGAAAAATAATAATCTATACCGAAAGATACACTCTCTACAGTTCAACCTCCCCCAATATATTTTAAGAAAGTATCAAATTTGTGTGTACTATCTTCGATCAAACAAAAATTGGTTATTTATAACGCGCATTGTTCAAACACCCAACAAAATACGGTGCAATACCTTTTTCGTATATGAAACAAAAAAAAAATTCTTTTGCAACAAACTTTTCGATCTTCTCGTAAGTTCAGAAATAATTTCAGTCAATTTTCTTATTAATTTTTATTTTTTTTTTCATTTCGTTTGATTCAACTTTATGATTTCGAATTTCATTTCGCTTTTGTTTTTGCCTTATATTTTATTTATACAATAAATGGAATTGATATGAGTTTATTGTGAGTTTTGTTGGGTTCGATGGTATGCGCTTGTATTATTGTTATTATTTTTGTTTATTTCTTTTATTGATATATAAATAAATAAGACATTTTATAATATAAAGCAAAAAATAAACAAAAATATTACGAAAATGATAAATAAGACGATATGCAATATACATATTTTGCTAATGGCAAGTATTTGAGGTTGTGCGATGCATCAAATAAACGATAGTTTGCTCTTCTTTTACAGTGATATATTTTTTATTATGTAAGTAAGTGATCGTATGTTTATGCGATAATATTGAATATTTCAAGTGCGATTTACTTTAGGGGATCAATTATTATGTATATATATAATATACGTGCAATGGAATGACAGTGGTAATGAGACTTGGTTTTTGGGGTAACAAGATTCCCATCAGCTTGAGATCTTATTGAGATTTGAGCTTGAGGTTTTATTTTAGGAAACATTTATCGTTAGATTTTCTAAATTAGTAGGCTTAGTAAGTTTTAAACTTTTATTTCTAATATAGTCGCTTCTGTTGGGGTATTATCTAACCAATTTTCACCTGCCCAAACGGCCAGCACTGCGACCTAAAAGATTTTTTGTGCTGTTGGGATTTATTAGTCCAAAAGCTTCTCCACCTTCCTAATAAAGGCGAGAATGCTGTTTGCAGAGGCCAATTTACATTTCTCCGCGATCAAATACCTCTCTTCAGTTTAAGCAACACACTCACATAGCATGAGCTTTGTGGTTTCTATCTCTTCCAAACAGAATCGGCGCACCATTTTTGTGAACAGGTTCATTTTATTCAAATGATATCTCAGGTTACAGTGACCTAAAAGAAAACTCACTAGTTTCCTAATATTTCCTTTGCTAAAATTGACCGCCAAGTCTGATCAAAGATTTAGCCTGTCTAAGGCCGGTAATACAGTTCCAATAGTTCAAGCACTGTATTTTTCCCATTTACTAATTGTGTAGGCTGCAGAGGCCCACGAGATACTACAAAAAGGCTCAGGGTCAATGAGTGTAGTCGACAAGCCTGCCCGTGCAAGTTTTTCGGCTATTTAACCACCACAACCTAACTTTGTTACGACAAGAGAGAGACTGTAGCAGTTTGTAACAACATTTAACCGACTTGGAATCTAGACAGTTAAAAGCCAGTGCTTTACTTCTTTTGGTAAAGGGTACCAGGACTATTTTGCTAGGGTTTATCGAAAGGCCCCCTTTAGTGCATTAATTCAAAATAATAAATAACTATTGCAATAGGCCTTGCCTATTTGCAATAGGCAAGGCCTATTGCATGCTGGCAGACATCGTACAATCATTCCCACTAGAGACTATGATAACTAAATCATCCGCATAACCAATGGCGTCATAACGCATAATAGATAAAGTTTATCAAGTAATTCGTCGGTAACGAGTAACCACAGCACAGGTGATAACACCTTGTGGGCATCCCTTTACTGCCGTAATCATGACTGACTCGTTACCTAGTTTGCATGTAAGCTTCTTACTAACCAACTTGGAACTAATCCAGTGGTCAGTCTGATCATCAATACCCCTACGCCTAATTGCTCTAGCAATTGAGTTATAACCAGTATTGTTAAAAGCTTCCTCAATATCCAAAAAAACACACAGCCCAATTTCTTTCGAGCGGTAGGTCGCTTCGACCTTGGTAACGAGTAGATGCAGCGCCCCCTTTGTGGATTTGCCTTTTCTGTAGGCGGATTAATTAATATTGAGAGGTCTGGTTACAGTTAACCAGTCTCTGATATGAAGATCTACCAGTTGTTTCATAGTTTGTAGAATAAACGATGTAAAACTGATAGATCGAAAGGACTTAAAAAGTTCACTTGGCCGATGGCCAAGCTTTGTGGTAAAAACCACATTGACTTGGCTCCAAATCCTGTGGTATATAACCCAAATTAAAGCTAATTCTAAATAAGGTTACCAGAGCAATCAAGTCCAAGCCCCTTTAGGGAAGGGCTGGGGAAATTCCATTTCCGGCCTAGAGCCTTGAACCGCTGAAAGGAGTAAAATGCTTACCGGATAAACTATAAACCAACCCACATTAGCACCTATATGGAGTTCTGTTGACTAACCTTACCCTTAGCCACGCATCTTTCGGCGTATGTTGTCCCACCAGAGCTTGGGGCAATAACTGGTCCGTCATTGTACGGTCGTTAAAGTTACTTAGCTACATTCTAGGATGCCTTGCCCGGTTGTTATCACCAGAAGGCGTAACTACACTAGGAGAGGTCTTATGAGGATTGCGTATGCCTAGAAAACTTTTACCCCTAAGACTAAACCCAAACACCAATGCTTAGTCATAAATTGGATTTATCCAATGAAAAATTTGAATTTGGTGTATTCTTCAGGTTAATTCACCATATGATGGTGAATTAACCTGAAGAATACACCAAATTAGACCATTACCCGGTAATGACACTACGGTTAACTTTTATCAGTGGTCTGATCATCTATATGCCATATACGGATAAATCTGTAAACATCTATGAGCCGTGCTATATGCTTGTAAACGTAAAAATGATTAGCTGCTAAGTATTTAGTTTCAAAAACAGAATACATATATGTAATTTTTGTAGTGTTTGTGAGATAAAACAAATTTTAAAAAAAATCGGGATGCAGTGATTTTTTGTTTACATTTATTTGTTTTCATGTTGAAAGTCTTTTTACTGTGTTTAGTGGAGACACACACCATTATTTGAAAATACTTTTTTCGGGATATTTTTTGGAAACTTCACATATGTCATAATTCGGAGTGTACATCAAATTTCACTGAAAACGTCACAGATCTAGTATTTCAGTATTTCAGACCTCTGGGCCAAACTTTCTCAAATGCTGCAGTGGCATCCAGAAAGATACTCGAACATACCTTTTTTGCATTCCAACGTACTTTCAAGTATGTTTGTCATTCTATACACCTATTCTATTTATAGAATGCTTATGGGACTGACTGTATGAATTGGTATCGGTATGTGGTTTACCATGATAATTACGATAGTTACGAAAAGTTTGATAATGTGTCAAAGCTTACGAAATCCTTTGTCAGTTATGTCCCTAAGGAGATTTTTTTAATATTCAGGTTACTTTTCACTTCTTTTTTTAATTTTTGAAGTCATATTTCAAGCATACATAGCTTCTAAATTGTTATTATATTTTCATCGGCAGTTTGGCTTTGTAGTGGTTGAAAGGTTTTCTCAATATGATGGACTCTTTGGGACTCTTCTGACCTAAGTCTGGTCATCTTTTTAAGTGAAAGCACTTGAATTTTAGGCCTTATATGCCTTTTTGGTCGTCTTGAGTAATTAGAAATTTTATTCATCGATTGATTGATTCGTTTTTAAATTCTTTAAGAAATATTTGTCCCTCGGTGTACGACTAATTTACCAGGTTCAGAGTGCTCGCGTCATTTTTCACTCACTCCATTTGGTAGATTATGTAAAGCATCTCCATATTTTTATATACTGGAAGTGCTACATATTTGAGCATACAGTGTATTATTTCCTGAAGTTATTGCCAATTTGCACCTAATACACCTTTCCTTTTGATTATCGTTTCATTGCATATCATGATAATGGGTGTGAGATCCGATGCTAGAGATTTGCTGTTTTCTATGTAAATGTAGTGTTTTAGTAAATGTTATCTTGGCACAAAGAAGTATATTAAGCTGATATCTTAGCTTTATCACTTATCCATTATTTTAGTGAGCCATTAAATTTTACAATTATAAAAGCAATTCGTTTCCATTTGACTTCATAAGTCAAATGTTTTTTGTATTAAAGTCATTACCAATACATTGCAGAAACATTAAGCTGTGTTCAATTAACTGTTTCTTCTTCGGGTTTTGATTCTACGTGCGGTGTTCTATTTTTTCCTTTATTAGTAAAGTAGACTACAATTTGCTCTTTCGGCTGGATAATTGGGATGATAGAAGTTATAACCTCTGGTTTGAACAAACGAAGAATATGACAATATTTTTTTGTTTAAAAATATTTCTGAAGTATAATGTATAATCCAATTTGCATTACAGATGTTTTACTTAACAATTTTTATCAATTTGTGTGGTGGAAGTTGCATTTCTGTCAAATCTATATTGCTCAATTTATTTTGTTCGTCTACTCTATGGTTTTTCACAATTTTGTTGTTCCCAGACTCCATACAAATTATTGTATCTGTTGAACTCCGTTGACCTGTATTGCTTGGTTGAGGATCTGAAGCATCTGCTTTGTTGTTTTTGTGTTTTGATTTCCGTGATTTTGTGGGTGATTCCCTGTTTTATCCCTTAATTTTTGTAGTTGTTTGTATCTCGATCGTACAGATGAATTTATAACATAAAAAATTGCTGTCTACTTTTTGATATCATACTCATTAGGTTGATGCACATTAAGGGCGAGTGGCGAAAACAATAAAATTTGATTATACAAAATAATGAACGAAAATTTGCGGAAATGATTTGACTAAAATGAGTTTGGCTTCCCGAAAACCATTATAAATTAGTGCAAAAATTAAAAAAATTAAATAAATTGCATGAACATAAAACTGACATAAAATAGCGGTCGTCTTCATATAATGAACAAAAATCATTCTCGCGTCTTGAGAACTTACTTGTTTCTAGCTATAGTCACTACTCTTCCGTATAGTGTGCACAAACTCTTTACCAACCAAATTCTTTAAATTCTAATAAGCCTTATAATTTTTTGCTTATTTTTACAACAACCAAACTGAACATGTTTTGACAGCGTCATTATAAAATAATCTCCAATTTGGTTTGTTTGAATAAGCAACCCGAATGGATAAAAAGATTTAAATTCGCCAAAAATAATACGAAACAGTTCTCTAATTTTAACAACACATAATTTAATTGAGCACGAAAAAAAAATTGGAATTAATAATTAAAGTATTGAATAAATTAATGATCAATCTCGTCAAAAATAAAAGAAAATGCAAGAAATTAATTTAAAATGATAGAAACCACAACATAATACTAATGTCGATTGAAGAATAAAACTTGCACTGAGTGCAAAAAGGGTACTCGATTTACCCTGATTATGTTCGATTGATGAAAAAAAAATTGCTCTGACAGCTAATTTGATAGCTCTAGTGCAAGTTTTGCTACTCGAGGTTTTTTGGTCGAGTAACCCCTACTTTACACACACCAACAAATATATTCTGTTTATTTGTCAATAAATAATTTGTCAGTGACGGTCAATTTGTTTAGCGGAAAATTTGAAATGTAATTTTGCATTATATTTTGTGTATAATTTTTATTCAATTGTGTTTAAAGTTTTTGTTAATTTTTCTGTTAATTTTCTGTTAATTATTGTAAATTTTTTTATTCGAATTTTTGGTAGTCAATAGATTTTGGCAAAATACATATTTTGACAGAATACATAAACACATGCATAAAGCTGTCAGAGTAATTTTCATGTTCGATTGATTGAAAAAATCAGTGTACTCGACCAGAGTGGGGTAAAAAATCAATCGAAATCGACATGAAAAAATCAAATTGTGTACTCGACCAGAGTGGGGTAAAAAAATTGAAATCGACATTAATTTGTTTGTTTTACAGGCAAAGCCAACTAGATTGAAATAATATGTAGAATGAAACACAAAAAAATTGAGCTAACATTTTTCAAGTTTTGAGCTAAAAACAAAAACTTCGTTGTGAAAGAATTTTTCAAATTGTCGACTTTACAATTTCGGGTAGGTAATCTCTTTTTGTAAATTTTGATTTTTCATTCAAATCTCCATTAGGAAAATTGTGTAAATAAACCAGAGCCAAATGAATGGACTTCTGGAGAACGCCAAATTAAGGCGAAAAATTTCTTAACACATTTTCGAGAATGTGCTTAGCATAAAAATGTATGCTTTCATCAATAAGCTATAGTTAATTCTTTACTGATATCTTTTACAAGATCTTTAAGTCCTATTTTTACAATTTACGATCGTTGTAGTTTCAATCAACCCAACAAATGTTGAGCTATATGGAACTGTGTTGGTTCAAGGGAATTATCTCGACCTTAATCACAAACATATTCGCAACCATAATAATCCCAATTATCGCACAGTACAACCATCTGACCATTTTATAGTGATCCAAGCTATTTCTCCAGAGGATTAAAGTTCACAGTAAATCATAATCCTATTCTACTAGTGCAGTGCAAACATTTATAAAGATTGCGTCACTTGTTCAAAATGCCTATTTTTACAAAGCATTGAAAGTATATATTCCCACTGAAAATCACAAAACTATGAATTATTTTCCGGTGGCGGAAAATCTAAACGTTGCTAAAAAGTAGCTTGAATTACTACTGTAGTTTGTTTTTAAATTTTTGAAAACCGTTTTATCGAGCAGTATTATTTCCGATCTCATTATAAAGATCGGTACTAAGTTCTTTGAAATATCAATTTTTAAACTGAAATCTTCTAGCATTTTATTCATTTCAAATTTTTTTATTTTATTTAACGTTTCAATGATCCATCGTACTCACTGACGTTTATTTATTTCATGAACGAGATCAGGATTTTTTATTAAATTTTTCTCTCGAATGTCATTAAAGAGTATCGGTAACAGAGCATCTCCTTACCGTACCGAGAGAGAAAATTCCTGAAAGCTTGTTCTCAACTGTGACACAAAATTGTGACAGCATTACTGTCACTTTTTTTTAATACTAATAACAAATAAACAGTTAAACATTACTTTGTCCAATAAATCACCTCGCTCAAATTAGAATAACCAATAATTAATCTAGTCTACAAATAAAAAATAAAAGCCATTAATGGCATAGTACAAGAAAAAACTTTTCCAAACAAAAATTATACATCAAAGCCTATATATAAACATATAGAAATATAAATTGTATTTTATAATAATTATACCTTAAATATTAATTAATTAATTAAAATTATACAGTATTTGTTATTGCCTCTTATATAAATAGTTTAAACTGGCTGACTTTTTTTTAAATATTTTGTATTTATATATATGATTAATTAAATAGTTATAAGTCTAGGATATTTTTTCAAAATTTTTAATTAAGTATTACTGTCATTAATATTAAATGCGTTAATTATTTTATTATGTAATTGCATATTATATATAAATTAATATAATTTTATTAAATAGTAGTTAAGTCAATTATATTACTTTTTTGTATGTCTGATATATATATATATATATATATATATATATATATATATATATATATATATATATATATATATATATATATATATATATATATATATATATATATATATATATATATATATATATATATATATATATATATATATATATAATATGGGTCATTCCATTATATTTCGTGGGACCTTCAAAATTCATACGTTACATTTTCATTTTTTTATTATTAAACTGGCTAAATAAAAAGACAGGAACTCTTGCACAACGTTTTGCAAAGATATAATCGGCATGAGGAACCTTTTGCAAATCAGTTGTTACTCCAATCCTTGTTGCAAGAACATTGGATACTTTCTAAAAATAAGGGTAGCACAAATGTCGAAGGATCTTATAAAAAACTACGAACATGATAGTTTCACAGAATCTAGAAATATTTTTTTAAATTTTGAACCTGGTGGCCAAAACCATGCTATATAATTTTCCGTTTTTAAGCTCCTTTGAAACTCTGTTTAATTGGTTAATTTTAAAATTAACACTGGACATTTGTTTTTTGTTTTTACAGTTTTGACCAGTTTTCTCGACAAAAAATTGTCGTTTGTTAACTTTGCAGCCTTATAGCAGCTAAGCTGGGTCTTTTTCTTTGCGAAAAAGATTCTTTTTACACTACTGCTGAATAATTTGCTGAAAGTTTAAAGGCTAATGCAGTAATGCTTTCAAAATATCAAAATATAAATTAAAAAAATTCGCATTTGATAGTTTTAATCTATTCATTAGAGTAAAGTACCGTGTTTTGCCAAAACCATTTTGGAAAATTTAAAAGCTTTTAAAATTGCCAAAAACAAGTGATGGCCTTTTAAAATTTTGAAATATTTAGGAAAATTTAAAAATTCCCAAAGTCTTTAAAAATAAATTATTATGATAAGCATATTAAAAGTGTGAAATATTCAGGAAAATTTAAAAGCTCCCACAGTTCTCAAAAATAAATTATGGTTAGCCTATTTCTTTCTAAAATATTAAGAAAAGTTTAATAGATTCAAAAATTCACATAAATCAATGAGAATAAGCCCTTCAAAATTGTAAAATATAAAGAAAATTGAAAAGCTCCTTATAAGTTCTCAAAAACAAATGATTATTATCCTATAAACATTTTTGTAATATTTAATATTTTCAAAACCGAATCAGCCTTTAAAACATTTTGGAATATTAAGTAAAATTGATATGTTTACAAAATATTCAAAAGCGAACGATGATGAGCCTATAAAAATTGTGAAATATTTCGAAAATATAAAAACTTCCAAAGTACATAAAAAAAATTATGATAATTATTGATTAGCCTATAAAAACAGTAGAAAATCAAAAAAATTTAAAAGCTCCCAAAGTAGGGCTTTTTCCCCAAAGCTCATATGATAAGCCTATATTTTTTTAATATTAAGGCTAGTTTATAGGTTTACAAAATTCTCAATAACTAACGCTGATAAGTATATCAAAATTGTGAAATCTGTAGAAAATATGCCTCTCAAAATTCTCAACTAGTGATGATTTAAGTTTTCAAACTTTCAAAAACGAATGTTGATTATCTAAATTATCAAAATTATAAAATATTTAGAATAATTAAATAGTTTCTAAAGTTCTTTAAAGTAAATAATAATGATTAGTCCATTTAAATTGTGAAACTAAAAAGTTTTTAATATCGAATGATGATGACAAGCTTTTAAGAAATTTTGGAAAATGTTAAAGTTCTTAAAGTTTTAAAAAACCAATAATGATTACCCTGTAAGCGTTTTTTTTATTAAGGAACTTTTAAAAGCTCTAAATACACAAAAACGAATGATAATAAGCCTTAAAAAAATTATGAAATATTACAGAAAATTGTAAGCTCGCAAAGTTCCCAAAACCTAACGATGCAGATTATTTTTCAAAATTGCGAAATATTCAGGAAAACTAAAAAGCTCTAAAAATTTTCAAAAAACAATTAAGATTAGCCTATAAACTTTCTTTAAATATTAAGTTAATTTTATACTTAAAAATTTTTTAAAAACAAATGGATCAAGACTGTGGGATATTTAGGAAAATTATAAGTTTCTAAAGTTCTCTAAACATTTAGAAAAGTTTTGAATTTTGCAAAGTTCTCAAAAACAAATAATGATATCAAATTTGTAAAATATTTAGGGACATTTTAAAGATCCCAATGTTCTCAAACCCAAACAATGATAATAAGCCTATCAACATTTTGAAATATTAAGAAAAAATTAAGTTATCTAACTTCTCAAAAACAATTGATAATTAGCATATCAAAACTGTGAAATATTTAGGGTAATTCTAAAAACGAATGACGATAATGATAAGCTTATCAACAATTTTAGAAAAAGTAAAAGCTTCTAAAGTTTTCAAAAACCAAAAATTATAAGCCTATAAATCTTTTCAGAAAAAGTTTAAAAGACTTCGAAATTCTAAAAAAAACTAATGACAATAAAGCTATTAAAAACTGTAACACATTTAAAAAATTTAAAGCTCACAAAATGCACAAAACTAACGAAGATTATCCTATAACATTTTTTCAAATATTAAGGAAAGTTTAAAAGTTCCAAAAATTCTCAAAGACTAATGATTTTGATTAGCTATCAAAACTTTGGAATATTTAGGAAATTTCAAAGCTCCCAAAGTTTTCAAAAACAAATAATAATGATAAACCAATCAAAATTTTGAAATATTTGGGACAATTTTAAAGTTCCCAAAATGTTCATAAACTAATCAGGATAAATAAGCATATCAAAATTCTGAAAACTTTAAAAAATTAAAAAGTTAACAAAACTGTTAAAAACTATTGCTGATTAGTTTATCAAAAATGTGCCATAATTATACAAATTAAAGAGTTTATAAAGTTCTCAAAACCGAATGATGATGATAAGCCTATTTTAATATTAAAGGAAGTAAAAATTTCCAAAATTCTTAAAAACAAATGAAATTAAGCCTATTAAAATTGTAAAACATTTAGGAAAATTTAAAAATCCTAAAAATTTTCAAAAACTAAGCATTATAGACTGCCATTTTTTTTGAATATTAAGGAAATTTTGGGATTTACAAAATTCTTATAAACGAACGATGATAAGCAGATTAAATTTGTGGAATCTGTAGAAAATCTAAAAGCTCTCAAACTTCTACGAAATAAATAAAAATGATTAGCCTATTGAAATTATGAAATATTAAGGATAATGTAATGCTCCCAAAAATCTTAAAAACAAATGATGATGATAAGTCCATTAAAGTTGTGAAATTTTTAAGATAATTTTAAAGCTTCCAAAATTCCCAAAAACTAACGATGATAGTAAGTATATCTAAAATTTTGGGATATGAAAAAACTACCAAAGTTTTTACAAACCAAAAATAATTAGCCCAAATAACTTTTTAACTAAGCAAAGTATTAAAAGTTCCCCAATTCATAAAAAACAATGATGATAATCCAAACAAAATTTTGAAATATTTAAGAGTTTTAAATTTCACAAAATTCTCATTAACCAATGATGACAAGCATATCAAAATTCTGGAATATTTAAATAATGCTGATTAGCCTATCAAAAGTGTGCAATATTTATGAAAATTAAAGTTTATATAGTTCTCTATACCGAATGATAATGGTAAGCTTATTTTAATTGCGAAGAATCTAGGAAAATTTAAAAGCTCCCTAATTCTCAAAAACGAATAATGATAAGGTTATCACAGGTATAAAAGTATTTCGAAAAATTTAAATGCTCCCAAAGTTGTGAAACACGAATAATATAATAGCCTATACAAATTTTTAAAATATTAAAGAAAGTTTAAAAGTTTTCAAAAATTCTTAAAAACAAATGAAATAAAGCCTATCAAAATTGTGGAACATTTAGGAAAATTTAAAAATTCTCAAAATTTTCAAAAAGTAAGCAGCCTATAAATTTTCTTTGAATATTAAGCAAAGTTTAAATATTAAGCAAAGTTCACAAAATTCTTGAGAACAAAGCAGATTGAAATTGTGAAATCTTTTGAAAATTGAAAAGCTCCCAAAGTTGTAACATTCTTAAAAACGAATAAGAATGATAAGCTTTACATAAATTTTGGAAAATGAAAAAGCTCCAAAATTTTTCAAAAACAAATGATGATGATTAGCCTATCATAATTGCAAAATATTTAGAAAATTTAAAAGCTTCCAAAGTTCTCAAAAGCGAATAATGGTGATAAGCTAAATCATAATTGTAAAATATTTGGGAAAGTTTTAAGGTTCCCGAAATTGTCGAAAACTAATGCTGATTAACTTTTCAAACAAGTGCAATATTTATAAAAATTTAAGAATTCATAAAGTCCTCAAACCCTATTTTGATTGTGAAATATCTAAGAAAATTTAAATACTTTCAAAATTCTGATACAATGAAGTTAAGCCTATAAAAATTGTTCTGCATTTAGGAAAATTTTCAAAAACTAAGCAGCCTATAAATTTTCTTTGAATATTTACAAAAATGTAGAGATTCACAAAATACTTAAAAATGAATAAAGAAAAGCAGATTGAAATCTAAAAAATATTAAAAATTGGAATATTTAGACAATTTACAAACTCTCAAAATTCTAATCATCATATCAAATTATGATGGTTAGCCTGCCAAAATCGTGAAATAATAATAATGATAGTTTAAAAGCTCCAAAAATTCTCAAAAACGAATGATGATGACAAACTTATCAAAAACTTTGGAAATGTAAAAGTACTTAAAGTTTTTAAAAACCAATAATGATAAGCCTATACATTTTTTTAATAAACGTTAGTTTGAAAGTTCCCAACTTCAAAGAATGATGATCAACTAATCAAAATTGTAAAATATTTCGGAAAGTTAAAAGCTCCCAAAATTCTTAAAGACATATAATCATTCAATTTTTAAATATATAGAATAATTTAAATTTAGGAACATTTAAATTTTTAGTACATTTAAATTATTAGATAATAAGCCTTTAAAAAATGTTAAACATTTAAGAAAATTAAAAAATTTAACAAACTTATCAAAAATGAATGAATGTAGCCTATCCACATTGGGCGATACTAAAGTTTATTAGCCTTTGAAAAATTTTGGAATATTAAAGAAAATTTAAAAGTTCCAAAATTCTCAAAAACTAATGATGCTGATTACTGATGACTAATGATTTTGGTAGGCTACAAAATTGTAGAATATTAATGATAATTTAAAATATTTATGATAATTGTTACTAAATTTAAATTAACGAAAACGAATGATTACGAGCCTATCAAAACTATGAAATTTTCGGAAAGCTCCCAAAACATTCAAAAAATAATGATTATGATTAAAATTGCATATTCAAATTGTGAAATAATTAGAATAATTTAAAAGCTAATTTAAATTCCCAAAAAAAAATATGATGATTAACTTATCAAATTTTTTAAAAATTTAGGAAAAACTAAAAGCTCCAAAGGTCTTATAAACGAATAATAATAAGCCTACCAACATTGTGAAATATTTAGAAAATTTTTGCATGGAAAACAATTTAGATTCGCCCGTAATTGATTCGCTCTGTGAAATAGATTTGTTTGGCGATCAAATCATCAGGCAAAGTTCTGATTTAAATTTCAAAATATAATTTTAGCTGTCTTTGAATGAGTTAAGTACTATAGTTTGCCATAGCCATTATACGTATATAGTCGCATCAGACGGATATATCGTGCAAGTATCATATATACATTTAAAATAATAAAGAATTGCGTGTATTAACGCGAAATTTCTTTACACACACACACACACACCGTAAATCGATACGGCCGGATAGTAAAAATACTAAAATACAAAAAATAAAAGTGAAAAGTTCATTAATTTCCCAGTAAATTGACCCCTAAAAATAAATTACAATATTATTAATCTTCAAGTGTATCAATCACATGACATATCAACCTAAAATTATACCGCCATGCCATGCTATGCTATGCCACATACACACACACATACCATATGTATATATATACTTTAATTCCAGACAATGTTATGTTGTTTTTCGAAATCATATGATTTTCTAATTAATGTCTCGACATTTTCATTTTTATTGATTTTTAATTTTGTCATATAGCTACATATATTTGTTCATAATAATAATAATAATAATAATAATATATGAAAATGAAAAGTAAAGGGATTTTCAGTTTTCATATATAGTATATACAAACTCATGTATAAAGGAAATTCGTGAACGTGATATAGATACTATGTACAATAATTTTTCTATTTTAATATGGAATGAAAACACAAAACCGACGACGACTTGGAGTTAAAATATATACTTTAAACGCAAAATAGCGTGCAACTAAAATAAAAATAAAAATCCACTGTACTATAGTTTACTGGGTCAGGTATGTGTATGTTTTTTTGTTAGGAATATCGTTTATTTTTGTGTCTAACATGCGGTTTATTGTGTATATATAGTGTCTCAATAGTTTTTCATTCATTTAATAATTAGAGAGAATAACACAAAAACAATTTTCATTCATAACTTAGTATTTTGATGAAGCTTTGATTTTATTCCATTTTTTTGATATTAAATATTATAATGAACGTGAAACGAAAAAAGCTCATATTTAATATTTTAATTTAAGTATATATATACTTTTAATTTTATTAAATGTTTTATTATATTTTACCGTCGCTCTGGCTGTCTGCAAAAATTTATTTACTGTGCATTTTTGTTGGATTTTATTTTATTTTCGCCTGTAATTATTTTATAATTTTTCACTGTCTGATTCTTTAATGAAAGTTTAACGAACTTAAAAATTTAGTACACACAACAAATATAATTATTGTACATAATATATATAAAAAAATGGTATATATATATATATATATATATATATATATATATATATATATATATATATATATATATATATATATATTTATATATATATATATATATATATATATATATATATATATATATATATATACATAAATATATCACGTATGTTGTATGTATATATATTATGTTCGAGCAATAAAATAAGAAGAACATTTTTGTAATCTTAAAGAAATTCAATGCTTTTATTGTGTGGTTACAACATTACTTCGTAGCAAAAATAAAAAAATACAAAAACGAAATCTTACAAAAAAATATATATTGAAAGTGGCCTGATGCCAGTGTAAAATATAAAATTATTTAACATTTTTTACCTTTAAAATTTAAAAATATGTAATGCTAATCAGGCTTTTTCTTTATTTGCAGGTAAGCTGACTAATAATTTGAGCTAATTCGTTATGGGTAAAGTAAATTTATTTTATAATAATATCGCTTTATTCGGAAAACTCTGTCGAATGAATTTTACTTTTTATACTACTACGAGTAAATGTTTAGACTTTATATCAAAAGCAAAAATAGCTGGAAGTAATTTTAAAAAGGTAACAAAAAAAATTAAATATATATTAATATATATATATATATATATATATATATATATATATATATATATATATATATATATATATATCAGTGGCGTAGCAGCAAAGCGGCCAAGGTGTTCACTGAACACCTAACGATAATAATTAAACATAACAATATACTTTAAAATTTTTCTCTTAGGCTGTGCGAATCGGTTAAAAAGTTAAATATTTTAACTGTGGTAGAAATAAAAATAGATAAAAATAGGTAAAACAAATGACTATTAAGTTTTTTATCTATATGATGCTCAAACGTCAAAGGAAAATATGATTAAAATTTTTAACTGCACCGCGACCATTTAAAAATTTTGTGGTGAATAAAAAGTTAAAATTTTAACTTTTTACGCGTTTTTATTTTGTTTCGCACACACACAAAGAAATATAAATGAGACATAAATGATTATACGAATCTTAACGTTTTCTCATGTTCATATTATTTTGTTTTAAATACGCAGCTTTCCTACGGCATTCCTCATACTCATACAAAAAATATTCAACAACAAAATATTCCTAGACAAATTAAATGTACAATATTGACGCTGGGTAAATGTTAAATCATTTTATTTCCCCTCTATGACTCTATATGAATAAAACTATGCCTTGGTCATATGAAAATTTAAACTGCGCGAACAGAAAAGAAAAGAGAGGGTTTGATTTTCGTTGTTTTGTTCACGCTGTTCAACTTTTCATATGAACAAATCAAAATTTTGTTCATTTGAATTCGTTGTAGAGGAGAAAGTGATATAGTTATTTATTTAAAACCAAATGTTTCTCGATTTTTTTCTATAGTTCTGTTGTTTCATTCAATATAAAATATCTATGTTTTATGTGGTTGTACGCATATTTTTTCATTCAATAATACAAAATATAGGTATTTGCTCTATCTCTCTCTTGTTTCGTTTAATTTATTTTGTTTTTGTATAGAGTTAAGCTTGGTTCATAACATCGAAAATAATTTCCGAACTCCCCAGCTCAAAACAATCAAAACACAGCACATGATAAAGACTCCGCCCTTTGTTTCCATACTCAAGTTGAAAAAAATTTAACTACATACAAAATCAGCACGGGAAGTTATTTTAAATTAAATTAACAATTCGCTGTATGTATCCGTACTTATAGATGAAACCTCGGATATCTCTTCAGTATCTCACATGTCTACAATTATTAGATTGGCTGACTATACAAGTGCAATACAGGAGCGCTTCGTACACTTTTCAGACGTGAGTGGAAATAGATCAGCTAAATGGACTTCGAATCATGTGCTAGAAATGGCTACATCTTATGGGTTTGTACCAAAACTAGTAGCTTAGGCTTACAATGGTGCTGCAGTAATGGCGGAAGAAATAAATGGAAAACGAACACGGGCTAGTAAGGTTTATCGTAAGCGCGATTTATTCACGATACCGCATATATAGACTCAATTTAGTTCTTTCACAATCTGTATAAAGGATTAGCACCTGTAGATTATTATTTTTACTATGTCCAGCATTTCACGCTTATTTGCTCACTCAACCAAAAGATCAAATGCTTTACATGACATAATTAAGCGCCAAATTTCAAGTTCAGTGTCAACGCGATGGTTATCTAACTCTATGGTGGTAAATTTTGTTAAATCATGACAATCAGAGCTATTTCAATTTTTTGAAACAATAATATCATCACCTCACATTTGGTGCCGTGAGCCGATACTATCAGCTGGTGGTTTGCTTATTTTTTTTTTATAAAAGTTCGAGAAAACATTTTTATTGCAATTATTATTTGGTAACTTATTGATCGTCTATTTAATATTTTGAAAAATAAAGCTTAGATATCTGCTACTGTAACTCAAAAATATTTGAAACCAAACAAAATTTAGAATAACTTCGAATCAATTTTGATAAAGTTAATAATGAAGTCTAAGATGCATCAGGGCCGCCATGCCCTAAACGGATACAAGAAGATCCTAATTTACATTATTTTAAATTATATAACGTAATAATAATAGATATAATTCCAATTTTTTTAATTTCTTCAAATTGAAGAATGAACTGTTGTAAAGTATAATCCCGAATCATTTAAAAAACTGTCAGGAGAAGTTATTTTAAAACACATTTTAAGCAATTGTTTAATGCTAACATTTGGAGAACTATTCAAACTTTGTTCTTTAGTAATAACTTTAGCTTCTAGTAAACATAGCTCAGAAATACAACTGGTCTAGAAAAGAAACTGCTCCTTAAAAAGGAAATGCTTAAGAGACTACAAGTAAATACCAAATTTTATGAATATGTCATCGAAATATTTTTTAAACATGCACGACGTTTAGAATTTCCTTATAAATAAAAAAATAAATTAAAAATTATGGATTAAAAGTGGTTTTTTGTCTATCAAAATAAATGACAGGTTCGGTTCGGTTTGAGACACGAGTCACTTCAAAATGTTTATTAGTATCCATATCTATATTTATAATTGAACACCCGCGTCGTAAAGTAACGCTCCGCCACTGAATTATATATATAAATATATATATATATATATATATATATATATATATATATATATATATATATATATATATATATATGAATATATGTATATATATATATATATATATATATATATATATATATATATATATATATATATATATATATATATATATATTTATATATATACCAAAGCCTTGATTTGAGTCGTAGTTCGGTTCCTAAAAAATTGTACGCAAACCAAAAAACGCAAATCGAAGTGGAAATTTTTATAAGAATATATGGAAAATCTTGGAATAGGTTCCAAAAGTTGAGCAAAATATCATAATTTTTTTAATTTTTAGTGTAAAAAGACTTAAATATATGTTTAAGTTATTAAGTTTAGCACAAAAATCGAACAGTTTTAAATTAATTAAATTACATATTTAAATTCATTTAAAAATAAGCAAAAAGGTTTTCTAAAAATAACTGTTCATTTTGGTTTGGAGGCATTTGTTTCCGTTTACGCATAAATTTGCTTATAGCAGCTTATTGAGTTTATTGCTCCCCTTACGACATTGGCACTTCCTTCGGCATCAGGATCATCACTTTCAAAATTTTCTAATGTCTCGTCAATCGATAATAACGCTACAGATAATCTAACTTTCGTTAGTTTCGATTTTGTACCAATTCCGCAACATTTTCAATTTCCCAATCCATATCTGCTCTCATTGCAACCAAATCTTGATGGGTATAATGCTTAATCTTCATCCAACAGTAAAGAAATACAAACACAATCAGGCCAAATTGCACGCTACACGCCATTCATACTCGAAGGCTTAACATCCTACCACGATTGAGTAATATTTTTCCTACAGCTTTGGTAATGCTATAGTTTTCGCAAAATCTTTTCATTGAAATTTTGTTATTGTTGCTTATTGCGTTAATTAGTTGTTTAAAAGTTCTTTGCAGATAGTATCATTTAAAATTTGAGATAACTCTTTGATCCATGGGCTGAATCATAGCTGTTGTGACAAATATCATCCAAATAAATGGGATGAGACCCCAATCTTTAAACAAAACCAAAGTCATCCATTCTTTCTTATTAGATCTCCAGTATAGAGGTAGCTCAGATTAATTAATGTCTTTCTTTAATCTAGGGTTCTCGGAATTGTAGAACGAAAGGATTTAGTGTGTAATCTCCATTAGCATTTGCTTTAAGTTGAAGCGTCAAACGTCCTTCTCTACTTTATATCGTGGAGCAGCTTTTTCTGGTTTAGAAATATATGTGCTAGATGATAAACGTTTATAATACAATTTGGTTTCTTCCATCATCGTTGGAACAAAGTCTAAACTTTTAGCAATACTAACGACCTTCTCTTTAGCTTCAAAGCGTCGTAAAATTTGTATTTTGGCTCCAATGTTAATACTTTTCTATTTTTTCCCCCTTTTGATTTGTTTCAGAATTAAATTAAAACAATTTTATTTTTTTCAAAAAATTTAAAAAAAATGACCCAAAATGAGGTAAAAGCGCAAATTAACATTTCTTGGTAAGATAAAACAAACGACGCAACTGCAAAACAACGCAAAACGAATCGACGCAAATCGGGGCTTTGGTCATTCCATTACGGGTCATTCCATTATATTTCAGCATTTTTTTGACCCCACCGATTTTAATTTTTTTTTTACGTGTTCTTTGAACCAAAAAAGCAGAATATTATTTTTTTGTTAAGTTTTGTGACCCTCTGTTATCCCGTTATATAGTACGAAAATTAGTCATTTTTCGCAAATTTAACAATTTTATTCTTAGGGGTTAAAAAAGTAAAAAATAACATAAAATAATAACCTTATGTTATGATTGTGATACACTAGATCTAATAAGTCCAGCATGCCTAACAGATCTTTTCTTTGCTGCGAACGAAATTTTCCGAAAGATGGATTACTCCACGATTTCCAACATTTAAAGTTTTAAATAGTTCACCTTTGTTGAAGCTGGTCTTGCAGTACACCAACACCGTTACCGTTGATGTTCTAATAATGTGTTTTAATATGTTTCTCGAATGCTTCACAAGTGTTGTATCAGTCTGATTTTGACTTAAACTTAATGTTAAGTTTAACATTAGAGAAAGTTGAGAATCTCTGCGTACTTTGTATAGTATGAAGCTGGATAAGAATGCTGCTTACTATATATATAAGAAATCCCAATAACCGATCCAGATTTGACATATCGGTTATGTTGGCTCTGGCAACACTAATGTCATTTTTTTCTTTGATAGTTGACGAAATGAGTCGCTTAAAGTTTAGTGCGTGACATAGGCTACCTAGTCGACAATCAAACGCGTAACCGTGCTCGTCGTGTTCGTTCAGCTGAAAATATCACCGCGGTTGCCGAAAATGTGCGCAAACGGTCGAGAACATCAATTCGACATCGTGCATCGGAAATGAACTCAGCCGGTCTTCGGGGATGCTTTTAAATTTGTATTTGTAGGATGCCGTGAAGGACAAGTGTTATACGGACAATCAACAACCAATTGAGCATTTTAAAGCCAATATTGAAGCAACCATTGCCGAGATGGATCTACACACAATCCCAAATGTGCCCAGAAATTGAACCGGTCGAATGGAGTACGCCAGGCCAGCCGCGGTTCTCTTTTGAATGAAATCATTTTCCATAAATAGCCAAGAAGATTGGACTTTCAAACAAAAAAATATATATTTGGAAATATATTAAGCCGTTTTTTGGTTTTATTAAATTTTTAAAATCTGAACTTTTTACAGGGATATCCTTTACAGTTTATGCATTTTATATAAACTCAAACCATCCTATAAATATTGTTGCAAGTTCTTTTCTCTAGTATGCTTAATGCTTTTCGTAAGAGAAAAAATTTAATATGTGACTGCGGATCTCCTCTAGTTACTGCTGGAATTTTGTTGCATAACATTTTGTATGTCATATGGAGATGCCATGTAAATCTATTTTGCTGTATTAGTTAGAAGGTACACTAGCTACATATCGATATACAAATACATACATGTTGGATCTTTCGCTAGAAATCAATATTATTATTTAGTGACCTGTTATAGATTTACCAATAGTACAGCTTAAAATTTCTGAAAAGCCATCTAAAAGAGTGTCAATTGTGCTAACAATTGGACGATATGGTGGGATTACTTAATGTATCTTAGAAAGACCATTCAGCTTAGCTGCCACACCGTGTGACATATCAATGCCTTAACCAATCACTAAAAGACTCTACAATCATTCTGTCAAGATATGATCGTAAAGTTAAGCTTGCTTTATAGGCAGTGTTATTTTTTCCAGTAAAAATACGACATTTGTGTGCGCCAGCATAGAATCAAACTTGTTAATGTAGTCGGCACGATTTACTATAACTGTTGCCGTTGTCCGCTTTAGTTACCATGATTTCTTGGTGTTCCATTCCAAACCTCCTTGCAATGAAAATTTTACGATTGTATATATATATATATATATATATATATATATATATATATATATATATATATATATATATATATATATATATATATATATATATATATAATTTTTTATCTACTAATTTTTTATAAGTAATTTTTCTACTTTCAAAATATATTCATACAGGCTAATATCAACAGGCATTTATCTATTGAGATGCTTTTTCAGTGACACCATATCCTAATAATTGCTGAAAATTGCAATCAAACTAATTTGGTTCCACTCAATTTACAAGCTATTTCAGCAAGATCGTATGATGGTAATCACACGGTTGCAGTAGCTCATCACACGCGGCCATACTGAACTGGTCCTACTAAATACACAGCATGAGGTTTAACACCACAAAGTTAAGCTTGTCAGTCACTGTTTATTGTAACCCTTTTTTGTCGTTGGAGCCGTCTTTTGAACGTGAAAATTCCGTGTTGCGCTTCGCAAGTTATTGTGCGTTTGATATTTGTGTGTATTTATCGCTTTCATAACAAAGATATTAGTACATTCTGTAATGATTTGGAGAATTTGCTGCGTTCACTTAACAATAGCAAGATTGTTATCCTAGGTGATATCAATGTTAACATTCTCAACTACTCCTCGCCTTTAACTATTTATCTATGCTGGCTTCTAATGGGTTCAGCAGTCAACTAAATGAACCAACTAGGGATCTAGCTTGTCTCGACCATGTGTTTGTAAAAACTGATGCTACTTATGAACTTATTGTAGATGATTTACCATTGTATTTTTCGTATCATAATTTGATTTCGTTGCGCATCTTGTTTCCAGATATCTACCAAACTCACACCGCCCTGATGCTGACCTTTACAAAAATAAATTATAATAAACTTAGGAATTATCTACAAATGGAAAACTGGGAAACAGTTTTCAGTGATTCTGATTGTAATGTGGCATTTTGTAGTTTTATTAAAGTTTTAAAATCCCATATTGATTCATCCAAGGAAAATATTGTTATTGGACAGAAAAAAGCATTAAAACCATGGATGAATTCTAATCTCTTACGCAAAATATCTAAATTTAAAAAATTCTCTAAGAAATTGCGACGATATCCGGACAATGTTAGATTAAAAAAGTACACTATAGATCTTTCGCGTACTGTTAATTTAAAAGTTAAAAGTGTTAAATGTAATTATTACCGAAGTAGTTTACACAAATAGGCACTGATTCCAAGATTGCGTGGAAAATCATAGATGACGTTTTAGGTAGAAACCATCACAGAGATCAAATTATTCAAATTTATAAGCATCAAACAGGGAAATCCAAGGAAGATGCTCTTCTAAATTTTCTGAGTCACATATATCTTACGTTAAATAAGTTTCTGAAACCTTTAGCACTTTTCGTTGACATTTCGAGGGCATTTGACACCATTGGCCATAGCATTATTCTGGCTAAGTTATCAAGTATAGGCTTTCGAGGTAAGGTTTTAGACTGGTCCGGCAGCTACCTTTGAAATCGTAGGCAAGTTGTTCAAATAAATGACGTGATCATTGATCCGGGAAATTTGAGCTGTGGTTTACCTCAGGGTTCTGTACTGGGACCATATTTTAATTCTATATTTGAAATAAATTTCCTCGGCCATGCTACTGCGTTTGCTGATGACCTAGCTTTAATATTTTCTCAAATGGACACGAATTATAATGTTCAACAATCACTTAATAAGGATTTAACAGAACTTAGTAAATGGTTTTAATACAACAGACTTACTATTAGTAATAAATTCAGATTCTTACATTTTGGATCTTCGACCACTACGGTGGTCCCAGATTCAATCACGTATCATGAATACTTGTGCGATAAGAACAATTGTGCGTCTCACTGCTTTGAACTTGAGGCTTGTTATGAGTTTAAGTATTTAGGTATTGTTATTGACTCGCAGCTAAACTGGAAATTCCATCTCGATAATAGAAGGAAACATGTAATCATAGCAGTGAATAAATTCTACAACATACGTAAATTTTGCCCAATACCCATGCTGAGGAAACTATCTCATGGGGAGTCAAATAATGGTATCTCCTCTTGGGGTGGTACTTATTTTTCAAATATTGAAGATCTTTACATTGCACAGAAACGGATTGTTAAGTTAATATATAACTGTCACCTCGAATCACCGCTACAGTTCCCCTTTTTCGCAAGTTAAACATTCTTCCATTATGGTATCTTTACGTTTATAAAGTCCTAAAATTTTTCTTTGTTCGTAGTACTAGCCACCATAATCGGATAACTCATACTTATAAGTTACGGAACCCTAACAGATTTGCCAGTATTCTTTGTAATTATGAAAAGTGTAGAAGATTTTATTTACACATGGCTCCGTATTGGTTTAATATGATAAAAAATTGATTAAACATTACAAATCAATTGAATTACCCGTTTTATGACCAATACGTCATGTAATCGCCAAAAATCTAATTTATGTACACTTTGATTGAAAAAAACTTTAAAATTTATATAAATTAGATTTAAAAAGAAATTACTGAATATTACAAATCAATTGAATTAACCGCTTCATGACAAATACCCTAAGGTGTTGGTCAGACCTATTGTCATTAAAATTGCAAATAATTTTGACATATATCACTCAATGGTAAAAATAATACAACATCTGCGGTAAAATGTATAATCATTCCTGTATATAATTACTCAATTTATGTTTGCTAATTATTCATTAACAATTCAAACAAAGGAGTTTTTTTTTAAATATGTAAATATTTATTTGCACTCCCCCACAAATGTCATATTGATATATCTGTCATATATATAAAAAATTGATAGGAAAAATTATCGATATGTCTTGGGGCGATTGGCGAACTGCAAAAAATAAAACTATAGCCGATGTAACTATAAATATATCATATAATTATATAATACCACCAGACATATTAAACTAACATAAGTAATTTTAGTTCATAAATTATTAACAACATCAAACAAGTCTATACTCGAAAAACAATCAAAACCAATTATAATTCAAATTAATCATAGTACACACATATGTAACACACGTATATATATCGAGCAATTTCTAGACGATCAATAAAATATTAATTGAAAATAATAAATTAATTGTTTAATAACTATAATAACACTATATATAGCAAAGCTTTAAATTTCTTATTTATTGTATAAGGAATTTTAAATAAAATTCACATGACGTGCGTGTGCTGATATTACACTATGCAACATAATTTCCAAAAATTTCATAATTTTGTTGTTGTTGTTATTTTTGTAATATTTCGCATGATAATATTTCGTTAAGTATAACATACTTGTATGTCTGTGACGTAACAGGGTTTTGAACTTAACGAAATACGTCATGGAAAAAATAAATTCTTTCACGAAAGCATAATATACACAGGAAGTTGCGATTCTACTTAATTTTTCTAACAACAAACTAATAAATTTCACAATATTAATAAATAATGTGCTTCCGTTACATATATTAACGATTCATGACGTTCATTCATTTATTCAATTGAAGAAAAATAAACTTCAATCTAAAATCATGTATATAGAGTTGTGAGTTAAGGATCTTAATTTAATTTTAAAAGTCACATTAATAACACTATTTAGTCTCTCTAACTTTTTTTGTTTTTATAATCAAGTCTAAGCAATAACAACAACAAATAATATGTCTAATGTTCATGTTTCACGAATTTAATTTTATTTCGACGAGACGACAAGCTATTTCGTGTAACTTTTCACGTGACGCAATCAATTTTAATTTTGTATGTGTGTGTGTGTGTGTGTGTATCATACATAAAATACTTGACTATCATTTTTCAAAAACACGAAATGATCTTGAAAATTGTTTATTCATAATTTTCAATTAAATAAAACGTTAAAAAATTATTTTTGGAAATTATAAAAAAAATTGATAAATTTTACGATATCGATTATATATTAATGTCACCGATGATAAAGATACTTGGTTACCACACCGCAGTCCCGAACTCATTACTAGCCATTGACCAAACATAATATATTATAAAGAAATCTAGTTATAACCTTGTAGGGTCTTTCTCATTCAGACTGCAACTTTGGCGATAAACCCTTCTTTCGTTGTCGGTTGTGCAACCATACCAATAGTTTCTCTTCAAATTCTCTGTAATTGGGTAGTACGCCCTATTGAGCCTTCATCTTATCACTGGGATATCGTATCTCTCCTCGCACAAACTGATATACATCGTTCAATTCTTCATTCATGTTGTCCACAAACTCCTGGCCACAAAAAGCTGTAGTTGGAACCATTCCATAAACCAACAAAAAGTGACCTTTGCAGGAGTAACTCCTGTTGTATCGAAAGTTGTGTACAATTTCATGAGTGCTGGTTTTTCTTCACAGTCTTCGCGATGAACTCCTCCAATGTGGCATTAAATTGCTTCACCATGTCATCTTATTGTGGATCGTAGGTGTTGTTCACCTGTTATTTATGCCCAGCATTTGAAATATTACCTGGAATACAACTGACTCAAAATTACGCCCCTGATTCGAATGAACTTCCATTTGGTACCCCAAATCGACTGATCCAATTGTTCACCACTGCATTGATGATAGTCGTTCTCTTTATTTGGTTTGGGATAAACCTTCGGCCACCTACTGAAGTAAATTCATTACTTCCAGTACATATTTATTTCCACTGTCACTTCTATACTATTGGCTGTCGAAACCCCAACCAGTAAAATTCTCTTCGTATTTTGGCTAGCGTTTGATTGATTCTTAGATGGTCGCCACTGGTACCTCCATGTTCTTCACTTAAAATCTCTACGATCCAAAGTTAAGGTCCCAATATTAACGATTGTGTCGACTCTAGCATAGTTCAGATGATAGAGCCACTCTAGCAGAGTTCAGAGGCGGTAGTTTGCAGATCATCATTGATCTGCAAACTGCCCCATTAAACTGAACTTGTGCTTGCAATTTCAATCCATTTGTCCCTTTCTCTAGGGGTTCCTTCTTCTGGGGGTAGAATTTTCGCGTCTGACCTCGATAATATTTTCTTTGTCTTTCACTCACGCAACTCGGCATTCGGTGCTGGGTATGCCAGTACTGGTGCTGTACATAACCGATTTTTCAACTCCTTGAATGCGATCTCCTGCTCTTTGGCCCACTCGAATGCCTTGTACTTTCTAGTTTACTCATGCAAACAAAATCCTGGCTACATCAGAACCTGGTACGAATCTCCGATAATGAGTAAAAAGTCCCATAAAACTCTTTAATTCGTGCAGTTTCTATGGGCTCGGCCAGTTTTTTCCTGCTGAATTCTATTCCTCATCCGTATGGTTACTTTATGCCCTGAACAGTTGGCATTGTCACGTAACAATGTACACTTACTTCTTCGGACTTAGCTTTAGCGACTGATTTAATCCTCTCGAATATACTTCCTCCAAATTCCTCAGACACTCATTAAAGTCCTTTCCCATTACTATAATGCTATCCAGATTCACTAGTCACATCTTCCAGTGTATTCCCTTTAATGCACGGTTCATTAACCGTTCGAAATACGTAGGTTTTTTCTTTAACTTCATCTGCGACATGCACCTGCCAATCAATATCTATTTTGCAAATCAAGTGTCGAAAATATTCGAGCTTCTGCTAGTGTATCAAATGTGTCATCGATTCTTGGTGAGGGGTAACTATCCTTCTTTCTTATGGTGTTGAGCTTTCTGACACACAATTTTGGACTGCTTCCTTTATTTTCCATCCGAATTACTGGCGATCTCCAAGGACTATTTGATTGTTCAATAACCCATGATATTTTCATTTCGGTTACCATTCTATTCTCCTTCATCTGCTTTGCTAATAGCAACCTTCTCGGCATCTGACGTATTGTGGCATCTTCAATCCTCGGTCTTATAATGGTCTTATAATTCTTATTATTGGATTTCCATCGTTTATTTACAAAGACAGTTCCAAGTAGAGAATTTATTATTATTCACAATCCCACCGCAGTCACCAATTGTTACATTTTGGCATATTCACCATCCAGTGATATGAACCAGGAATTAGCAAAAACGTACCAATACACGTCAAATGTAAAAATAGAGAAGCTTAAACTATAAATCCGGAAATACGGTTTAAATTACTTCTGCATTCGGTTCTTCTAACAACCATCCCGATTGTTTGAAACATATGGATTCGAGTTAAATGCGGCATAAACGCTTCTAAACACATGGTTGCATGTGTTTAATCTGCAGCCTTGTTTAATCAATAGGGTGTCTTGTATTTTTCTAGCTTGAGGTTTATGTCAGCTGGTGTTGACACAAAGTTTTCTTAATGCGATCGTTTACGTTGAACTATTTCCTGACGAGCTGTGTCGGAAACTAAATATTTTTGTTGAATTTCAATGGGGCCCATTGAAATTATTAATACTGATACTTCACTGTAAATTGAAGTTTTAAACATTGACATTTTTGACTCGTAGTGGAACCATTTCGATTCTGAATTAAAACCTTGGTTAATATTTGGATAGCTGTCCATTGGCTCTTGATATCTCGTTATTATGACAGAAAGTTCAGTTTTTGGTTCAGTATACTTTAAAAATTTTAGGTTTATTGTTAGTTTTATATATTGTCTGCTATATTGTCAAGGTGTATCTTGTTTGTCAATATAGGATGTAGAAGTCCTTCGAGATTTTCTTTTTTCTTTTACGCCAGTATGCAGCTGCACAACTGTCGATTACTTGTACAATTCGTTTTAAAGCATTTTTGATGTTAATCTATACTAAATATATTTTTCTTTTTAGCCGCTTTCTTATCCATGGATATCCATGAAACAATTTTCTTCATAATATGTGGAACTACTAGTGATCCAAATACTTGTTTCAGCACATATCTCTTTGACGTAGAATTGGTCCAATTCTGGCCACACTAGAATTTTTACGTAATTCTATTTATGCTTTCTGAATCTGTGACACTATCGTTTATACTTGAATTCTTTAAACTGCAATGGTTTAACGTTTACTTGGTTGAAATCCAACTTATCCGACCTGTCAGTTTTTTTATTATGGGGCTCACCATCATCAATCTGGAAGACAAAAGCAATTTGATCCGAAACTGGTAAATAATATCATCTTATTTATTCATTCATTCGTTATTGCTATTGTAATATTCAGTATTGGAATACCATCCTCTTCAGCACCTCACTATTTTCTGTTCCTCATACAGAAAATATATATTTGTGGAAGGTGTAAAGATCATGCAAGATTTTGTTACATACGCGAAAGCAATAAATACTATTTCCATGCCGCGGTTTTATGCTTGCTTCAGTTGTAGCAAAAGCAAAGGAACTATTTTATATGATCGAATGATATAACATAAAAACATAAAAGATTTTACTCTGGAGATGATAATTTGTGATCATCGAGAAATCGGCGTTATTGAAACTATGTTAACAGGAATAATCCTGAAACTTTCTTGAAATTAGTTGTACTCGGTATGTGATGGATATTCTAGCTGTCATTAAACCATCACAGGCTGGATTCTCGGAATACAGCACTCAGAAAACAGCAAATTCAAAAATTTATCACTACAGATATGATGGTAGTATTGCAACAGTAACTAGAATTGACGAAAAAACTATTTAACTCTCAGGCCAAAAATTAAGGAGAGGATGGCACATCTTTCGATAAATTTAAAATGAGTGGGTTAATCGGTAGGTAAATATACTAAATGTTGGAACAAAAATACATTTTTAAATTTGAAAGCAGGAGAATCAAACTTTAACATATTGATATTAAAGTCACCAGCAGTTAAAATGTGATAAGTAGCCAAGAGACCCTTTATGTAATCCATATTGTCACGTTGCTAGTTATCTGTAGAATGTAAATTGCTACGCAACCAGCATGAGTGAAGTGGTAATTCCGAATCTGAGCACAGCCAGTAATGTAAACTAAATTTGATGACAGCCAAGGTTTTAACTTAGTTTCAGTAATTACTTTAAAATGAAAATTGACTCCGTAAACTATCTTTTGTGAAAATCAAACTAAACAAAACATCGCTCTGACGAACACCTTTAATCAATAAAAAATATTTAAGTTATGACGCCACAATATATTACCTCCAAATACCATCCTTGGATTCCGATATACGGGTGTGGCGCCAAAGGTGACAACGGTCGCAAATCACTACAACAAAGAATGTTCCTCCCTCTAAATGTAATTTTAAACACCGAATGGACGGTTTGTCAACCAGTTGGAACGTAGACTTGACCAGTAGACACATAAGCTACATATACATTATAAATGGAATTATTTTACTGCAAAAAACGATTATTTGTTTCCTTCAAAGACTTCCACGTGAAAGTCTCTCCTCATCTAGCAGGTGCACTTAAAATTTTTTGTTTCGGATCATTTGCGCAATCGCAAAGCCGAGAAATCGGTTCTAACCCCTTTGAATTGGTTTCTCTCTGTGTGTAATCTAAAGCATAATAAATCGAGGAGGTGCTAACCAAAGATTAAAATTACAAGTCCATGTTTTAAGCGTATCGCGCAGGAAATGCAATAATTCAGACTGTATGATAGAATAATACTGTTTTTCAGTCAATATCCAGCATTTGCCTCAACGGCAAAATTCCTTTAGTTCAAGCCATAGGAAAGAACGGAGTATAACATGTAAAAGTAAATTCTGATAACTTTTCAGACAATAAAGTGTTACCAACAGATACCAATCCAACGAGCAGTTTAATACTCTTTGGTGTTTCAGAGCCAACAATTTCATTTGGAATGTAGTGTAATCAACACAAAATATGATCACCGCTGCAATGTTGAAACAATCAATTCTTTTAAAATAGAATATGACATAATTATCACAATAAATATCATTTCTTTTAGGTTGAAGAATCGATATAAGCACATTTACCAGTTTACTAAAATATAAATTGCACGCCACTGGATCTTAATTAACTAACAAAGCTCGAGCTAAAGCACTAAATAATTTCACAATTCGAGAATTTATATTTCAACCTATATAGTAAAAATATCAAATCATTACCATTTAACTATTGATGTACTTAATGCATCATAGCAAACCAATTTCGTATTCGGTCACTCCAATATTTATTTTCTCACTATTATCTATTTAGTGATATTTTCTATAGTAGAGGAAGGAAATGCCAAGTACTACAATTCTTCGACTACTGATCTACTGCAAGTACATAATAGACTATATATTTTAAGTACATAATAGACTTAAAATATATAAGATAATTTAACCACTTTTTACAGTATTTTTACTTACGAATCCTTTCAAATATGAGAACTTATTGTTTCACATTAACATGAACCTTTGTTGATACTACAATCGTCTAATCTGCATAAATGGTAACCTGGGCGAAACAAACTTCTCGGCAATGACACTCAATTCGGGTAAATACTATGGGTATTTCGTTTAATTAAATCCATTACGAGCAGACATCAATATGGAGTTTACCATAACATCATATTCCTTACAAATTGCATAGGAAATTCTTTCTAAATTAAACCACAACATCCGTGCGTTATACAAGTAACCAAAATAATCATTAGTCCGCTTTTTGAATTTCGAATTTTGCTCTCGTTTTCGATTTTGACATGAAACCTGACATTCTGCTAGTTTTGAAGCAGCAACGTAACTAGTTGTATTACATAACTGCTTCTTCAAGTTTTTTTATTTTAATTATTTGTCCTATTTATTTTATTTATTTAATACGTGTTACACATATATCAACGACAAACGACAAACGTCTACTGAAATTAGAATACAGGCAAATCAAAGCTTGCTCACGTTACAACTTTATCGATGAAAATAATAAAAAAAAACAAAGAAAGAGTCAAATTAGAATACAAGGAAATCAAAGCCTGCTCACATAACAACTTACTGTCAATGACAAAAATAATTAATATTGATTTTTGCAAGCAAAATGGACTACTTAAGATGAATAAAAATTAAATTTAGCAACTTTTCATTGAAATACTACACTTAGCTTTTTTAAAGTTCAACTCAATTCTCTAGACTAAAAATAGCTTTGTCCAAAAAAGCAATTTAAAATATTAGAGCCAATTCTATGTAACAATAGTTGTGCTTCATAAATTTTAGCACTATAATTGAACAATACGAACCAAAACTATATCCATATATGATATTTTCCCAGGGTGAATATTAATATAAAATATATCAAATATAATCTATTGCGAGCAACAACAATATGGTCAACCCTAAACCATATATGTGTACGATTATATGTACATAATTTATTTTAACACTAATTATTAAAAGAAATAAAAATATGTGAGTCAAAAACCCAATTTAACATTTAATTAGAACGAATTTAAAATTTATATAAAAATGCCATATAGACAGAACAGAATTAATCATTATAGCCCAGTCGTATAAGTTGTACATACATATATGTATAAACGTAAAACTGTGGTGCCATATGGTTTTATTTATAATATATTTTATAGTTCTGTTCTACCTTAAAAACTATAAATTTTAAATATTTCACCCCAAAAACACGTATATATGTACCTCCGTGTAATTATTCATAATTTAACCTCCATCTGGAGTTTTTTCGTCTTTATAGTACATAATACCGGCGCGCTTCGATCAAATATAATGTTGCGTATTTATGCTCTATATGGTCAATCATAATATGGTCATGTTAGCAAAAGATCGGGTCATTTATTTATAAGGATATATTATGGAATACGTATATGACCAAGCACAATGTAATATTTAACTATTTATTTTTAATAAAACACCAGATGAAAATCTATTACCAGTAACGTTTTTTCATTTAATAATTAAAAAAAAATAATTATAATTATAATTATATTAACATCCCAATGTCTCTATAAATGTATATGCCATAATATCAGAATGTTTACATCGCATATGTTTAAAATATATGAGGCGATAAGAATGTTTTTTTTTTACCTTAATTAACTTTTAACGAATGTCATATTATATAGCCACAGCGCTACAACAGACACAAACAGATATTACGAAAAAAAAAATTCTGGAACATTTGTTTGCACCAAAGTAATATTCAAGTTTTGAATGACAATAGATACGTACGACGTGTAATTATGAAAAAAAAAAATTTTTATTTGTTATTTTGATCGATAACAATAGTCATTGGAAAATTAGTCAAATGGAAAATTTTTTGCAGTTGGTATTTTTCATGTACGTATAGTTTTTTGTGGGATTAGCGATGGATTTTTGCCGATTAACGTTACAACATGTATAGATTATATTAAAAGTTAAAATAATATATAGTATAGGCAAAAAATTGATCCAGTCATCAAAAAATACTAGCAGTTTGAATACACTCCCAATACTCTCGAAAGGTCCATCACACATAGTAATAAAACATTTTCAATTTACTAGTTTGGTAGAAATGTTTTATTAATTATCCACACAGTATTTAATCTCTTCTATTCGCCTTTCTGACCAAAATTGATAAAAGGTAGTATATATCCTAAAATCAATTTACTAATAGCTATCTTAATGTGTTTTTTAAACGTACCTTCAAAACCTTATAAGCTTCACTTAAACATTAAACTTAATTCTTCGTAAGAAATAAATTATACCGGACCATTAAACTTAAAGAGATCCACAAAGTTGTATCTGAAATCGAAAACTGTTTAAACCTAAGCTTTCTTTAGCACCTGAGCTTTCTTTAGCAAGAATATATACAACAACTGATAAGCTTCAAGGCAAAAATATAAATTATCCAGTTGTTTGAAATTTGTTGCTAAAATACAACAGCAGAAACCGGTAAAAGTTATAGTGCACCGGGTCCGATCCTATATTTAATTTATTCAGCTTACCTAGTAAAATACTAGCAATATATTAAATTTCAAAAAAAGGCATTAAAAAATTGGCAACCATGAGCGTAAATCAGCACATATTACATTTGCATTCCGTTACTTTTCTATTCGCCAAGATAGCTAAATAATATCGCTTGCTTGCAGCTTTAAAATTTTAAATAAGCGGGCCTATATTTAGACAGAAGACTGAAATGGTAACTATTTAAAATTTGTCTGCAAAAATGCAAATACTACTGGCGAATGTCAATAGCATGAATTTTAGTCAATAGCATGCATTTTAGAGCATGTCAATATAAAAACAATTATGGTTAGGTCTTCAAGAGCAAAACCAAATTTATAAATTATAAATTGGCCATGTCTATTCATGAAGACTGTTAAATATAAACTATTAAACAACATGCAGACCATAATTGGGATCAAACAAAGCAGTAAGTTCTTTCGGTCAACATTCTGAGTGCTTTTAAGAATTTAACGACTGCAAAGAAATTACAATCAAAACAATCTGGAAAGAAGTCAAACTGCACCAGTTATTGCCTGCATTCTATACCTTTATTCTACCTTTCAACCGATCAACATTGAAAATTGAAATATAGACATTTTGGCAGGGAAAGTATTTGCGCGAAGTCCATTAAGTTGTAACTCACCAATAGATGGCGCTGCAGCACAATAACTTCTATATCGTTGAACCGATCGCCATATGATTGCTGCTGCTTACCAATCAAATCAGAAGTATCATTATCCGAGATATATTAGACTATTTCACGCTATGATTCTCCTAAATTACGAGTATCAATGTCAGTTGTTATTTTAACACTTTTAGGATAGTAGTACAACCAAATAATTCAATGAACGTCGGCAGAGTAAATGTAAAGTCAAGATTTAAGAAGCCTATATGTATTATTGCTGTAACAGTTGTTCTGAACATTCCCTTTGACGACTTTTTTTTTATAGCCGGTGTAGTGAAAAATGTTATTAGCTTCATTTCAGATGTTCAATCGCGTGTTGTATATGGCAAAAATTTTGCAATTTTTCTAAAAGTAAAAGTTGTGCTTTTACTGTCGCTTTCATGTTACAAAAATAAATATCTGACATGTCTTGCTCTAATGGCAAAGTTAATTTGTCACCACTGGTCGGAGCCACAAAAACCATTTTTAACTTTTGTGGCTGAAGCTACATCTTAAACTTAGTGCAAAAGCTTTCTAGATCATATTCGGAAATATAACACATCCTTTCAAAAGACATCATTTGAAGTGATGAACTTTCTAAGTTATTTTTAGAAAGCCAATTAAATCAACACATCTAAATCATGTGACAAGATTTACCAATCAAATCACTCGTTTCGAAAACAAAAAAGAAATTAAATAAAAAACAAAAATTGTTTTTATTCTTCATAATTTTTTTTGTTTTTTATTTTATTTTCCTTGTTCCTCAAACGAGTGAATTGATTGGTAAATCTTGTCACATGGTTTAGATGTGTTAATTTGATTGGTTGCGGCTGTTGTGCGCCGCGCACGAGCCGTATACGTGCAGCCGCCTTAAGGAAAAATGTATCATCAGATTGGTTCACCACTTCCAGTATCCAAAGAAAATCCGCACTTATTGAACTATGAGCACTATTGAGTGTAAAAGCGAATGACTCCAAAGTCATTATTACGGCAATCAAAACGCTGTTGAATGAACATGAAAAATGCTTCAATGCTCCAACGGCCCCTGAAGTAGCAGCTGTAAGTTGTAAGTTAAGATAACTCGAAGTCCAAGATACATGCATGCATACTCAGAATGTATTGGCAAATGTTCGTAAATAAGGACATTTATAGAACTTATCATCACTATCATATCTTGAACTGAAATCAAAAATGTAAATTTGGCCAGCAACCATTCCATCAGCATAATCTTACAGCGAGAGTTTTCTAACAAAAATTGAAACGTTTTATGAAACTCCTCACTAAAAGACGTATACATACAGAAAACCTCGCTGCTGGAAGTATTCAATTGATTGGTAGAATGGAGGTTCATCACATGACTATATTTTAATTTTGTAAGTTTGAAAAAATGGTTCCAACTGAAGTTGACGATTTACTGTTGAGCTGCCGATCTAGAAGTAGGTAAAGAATTATTAAAAAATTATCAAAAATCATTCAGGGGTTATGTGGATTACACAACTCACATTCGCCACGCATGAAAGATGGAAATCGCCAAAAAAGTATCCAAGCCAGACTACAATACCAGATAATGGAGGACATACAAAAAACTTTCAAAATGATAACGTTAATAAACAATGGATGGTGGCGCATACTCTGCCTCCTATTATTTCGAAATCATTTAAAGCGCATATGTCGAATGCTGCAATCCAGCTAAATCGATCAAATAGATTTCTAAATATGTGAATATGCGATATGGCAGTTTTGAACTTGTGATTCTTAATGCTCCCATCCATGAAGTCTAAGCTATATGATAAATTATTGGTTTCGACATTCATGGACACTTTCCAGTTGTAAGGCATTTCAGTGTTCTTTTGTATAACAATCAACCAGTCTACTACACGGAGAACTGCAGATCCACCAAACGCAGAGACCCCTGTTTTTTATTGCAGTTTCAGATTCTACGGCTAAAAAAAGTACGTAGGATTTCCTTGAAATATTTTTTCGATTCATGATCGATGGCGCTGTAATAGACAATATTAAACTTTTTTCGATTTCTCTTGAAAACATATGCATATGATTCTGCAATATTTTTGCAGTAAAATTAACACGTTTTCAAGATGAATACTCGAAATTAGTCTTAAACAAATTGTATTTCTTCAATAATGTCAAAACTGCTATAATGGGATTTCTTTTTCTCCCAACGAATATTTTTTCCCAAATGTCAAAATAGTTCATAATAGTGCCACAGGCCAAATAAATAGAATGCATTAAACATTTTCAACTAAAAACTCCCATACTTTTTAAGCATTTGGTAATATATAGGAAAGCAAAGATTAGCTTAAAGAGTAGTTTCTGAAATGTTTTCACCAAAATTTAAGAGCGTACTAAAAGATATTCCAACGAACGTTAAAAATTGCATGAATAATAACTTTGTCATTTACCTTCGTTAAATGTGCGTTTAAAAAAAATAAGGCCAAAGCCAGTGCATTGGGGAAATGCAATCGGGTTAACTGAAATTGGAATCTATGCCATAGTACAACTTGCTAATTTTATTGAAGGAGAAGGTTTTGATGGCATACAAAATAAAAGCGACATAGAACTACTCTTTGATAAAGACCCTGAGAAAGCTTTTCTGATCTGTCGAGAGAATGCTTCAATTGGATTATGCCTATACGAGTAGCTTAAAAAAAGAAACATCTTGAATGATACGAGTAAATGTGAGAAATTCACTGAAAAGGATTATTCAAAAATACGGTGGCAATAACATTATTACATGATATAACCATCATTTTTGATCTTTTATGTCACGTGTACATAAACTGCAACAGTTTTTGTACACTGCAAAAAACTTGGGCATACTAAAAAAAATTATTCAGAATTGTTACAACTTTTCGATTGAGATGTCCTTAACTACTCTAATCTTACAAGAAGTTTTTGAAATTTTAATACGGTATAGGCATTAAATAATAGAAGCAATTTTAAGATAATTTGTCGGGAAAAAATGTTTGCTGTGCCATAATATTGTCCACCATTAATATTTATTTGACTGAAGAAATCCTTTAGCTCTTAAGTGACTTATGACTTAGGGAAGAAAAGTTCGTTAAAGAATGCAGAAGTTTGCGAAACATTTGGGAACGACTTGTAATAGTACGGTATTTCAAAACCATTGATGATTTTTGGCATCGTTATTATTTTGAGTCACACAGCATAATGGTGAATCTCTCATGAGATCATAAAGATTATGTATGGTAAAATAAATGGTAGGCTATTCGCAGTCCCAAATAACACACTGAACCACAACTAACGGTGTATGGAATGCGTTTAATAGGGTAAATGATAAACGTCAAAAATAATAGATGAATTACTGGACAGAAAATATGAATGGGAAAAGTTCTGGTACCACAGGAACAAAATGACTTACAAAATGACTCAATTGTTAAATGAAACATCAAAATCGAATTTGTTTAAGACACTCTACAAAATCTGGATGAGTTCGAAAATATCAGAAAAACGGATAGATAGTAGAATAGTTTACATTACTAAACGGAATAGAAATCTGAATGTAGCAATAAAAAAATGATAAAAGAACTAATGGAATGATTTATTGACTGATTGGTTGATTTAAAATGTACGGCCAAGCATTATAATCATATAATCGCTTTATTTTATTTATATAAAATTTATTTGACACAAAACTTTAAAATTAATATAAATTAGATTTATAAAAAATTGATTAAATATTACAAATCAATTGAATTAACTGTTGTATGACAAATACGTCATATAATTGCCAAAAATCTAACTTATATACACTTTATTTTACACAAAACTTTAAAATAATAAAATTTAGATTCTAAAAAACTGATTTAACATTACAAATCAATTGAGTTAACCGTTTTATGACAAATACCACCTCTTGCAACGTATCTAAGATGAAAGAAAAAGTCTTAAGTTATTTCAATATAGTATGATTAAATGAATGAAAAAAACTTAAATGGGGCGATTCTCCAACTGTGGCTAATATGTTAAGAAAGACACTTATTTCCTCTAAAATTAGATGTGGCCAATTCATGAAAGTGGAAAATGCTTGTGTCAGAGTAGTAAAGGCACCGATTACTTAAACCCCGATTCTAATTTAGAAGAAGTTATTGCTAATAACTTCATTAGCACTCATCATTAGGCTTGGGAAAATGAGTCAGCGGTATTTAGGACACAATACAATTAATAAAGATAGTATAATCTGCTAGTGTGGATGCAGTTTAGTGTGGATCTCTGTAGATGAGACTATTTGTAGAATGAACGCCGAAGTTATTAGAATATTTCAAGGTATCCAACTGGCAATGGATGGTAAGAGTAAGAAGGTAGTCCAAGTGCAGTTTATGTTTGCTTAATGTGAAGATGGCAGGTAAGGATACACATTATGTAGATATGGTTTTTGATACAATGAGGGCTGCCACTTAAGCAGATCCTAGAAAAAAACTGATATATAAGCAAAAAAAGGTACATTGCATAAGACGGTTCAGTTGTATGAAAATAGGGATGCAAGAGGAAGTGGAAGAATAAAATTATCGAAAAAGATCGAATAAAAGTAATGAAGTACAAAGACCTCTGCGGTTTCCCTTTAAGAACTAATTTTTATGTAGAATTTAAAGGGGATACCCTTATAGTTATGTAACGTCGAATGAGTGAGGACAATGATTGTATGAAAGTGTGAAGGATATTAAACATTTTATATTGGTCTGGAGATGAGTGGAACAAACATTTTAAAAAAAATTAGAATATGAATAGGGCCCGTGACGCTTAAATAAACTTTTGTCAACTGACTGTACATAACTATCGCAATGACAGAATTTATGTTTAAAATTCGCCTGGACTTTAAAGATGTGACTACATAAATTCAACACCGATTCATGTGTCCAAACTACTCATTTAAATATAAGTACCGTTGATGTGTGAAACCAAAAATTAGTCACAGCACATAAATTAATTTAAATCTACACAAACACATCTGAAATAAATTGAAAATTATTCTCTTCAATTCCTTCAATCTTCAAAAGTTGTAAACATCATCTTAGGGTCATGCTCCTTTACTTACTAATGACTATATCCACTGATTAAAACCGATACAACCAAAATGATTCAGGTTACATTTGGATTTATTTAACATGTATACTGTACAATTCAATATTTGCACCATCTTACCAACGTCTTTAAGAGTTTTACGTTATTTTTTTTATCAAAAGAATTTTAATAGTTTTATCATAAAATAAAATCGAAATAAAATGTATATCCCTTTTTTGTATATGTAAGTATTTTATAAAATTAAAACATATTTTTGTTTCATTTGAATAAATTTGCATAAATTTAATTTGAGTAACATACTGTGTCGAACACTGCGAAAATATTTATTTCGGTCAAACTGACGGTTTATTTGTTTTTAATTCCAACGTTAAATTTTTTTTTTTAATTTTATTTTAAATCAATGAATTGACTGTATAACATTTCTCAAAGACGATTTACTTCTTATTACATTTTCTTGTTGTTGGTTTTTTTTTTTTTTTTATTTCAAAACACACAAAGTGTCAATTTCAACCACTTAAAAGTTGAACTAACAACAACGGATGCTTTATTTTTTATTTTTTTTTTGTTTTGCTTAACTTTTTTTTTTTTCTTGAGATTCTATATCAATTGTAGAAATCTTGCAGTAGTTAAGTTTTTCAGTTGTTTTATTTAAGTTTTATTTTTTTTTATAAAGTTAAATATATATCACTGTATCAATAATAAAGAACAACAAACCAACGAAGAAAAAAAAACACTTAAAGGTGTGAAAATAAGAAATTAATAGGTTCAACACTTAATTGTTGGGAAAAAAGTGTATTAAAAGTAGAAATACAAAAAAAAAATTGTCTTAAGGTTTAGGCCAAAGATTTTTTTGAGCTTGATTTTTTTTTTGTTATTGAATTATAAACCAATTTGGATTTTTTTAATGAGTTTGGCAACCGTTTGCAACAACATGATAAATACAAATACAAGCAAAATCCGATAAATAGAGAAGACAACATCGGAGCGGCGACCTTGCAAGAAAATTTGCATGAAAGCTAAACCGTGTATTCCTATTTATAGAGATATTTATTATCAGGTGGTAATTAGAACGAAATTCAATATTAGGTTAAAAAATTTGTGTTGCCAGTGAAACAACATACTCCTCCAGTTAAGCACACATTTGTTTAACTATACTCTATCGATAGCTTACATTTAGTAACGACTCTCACCATATTATCCTTCCCAGGATGAACTTGGACTACTCGTTCCTTTGCCCAAGAAAGAGGTAAAAGGTTACCATTTTTAAATAATACGAGATCACCTCATATTAATTAGAGATCGTAATCTGGAACCACAATAAGTGCTATTCCATTTAAAAATTACGGAGATTGGATCATCACTCATTGGAGTTCATTGCTAATTCGTTAGATTGATTTCAACGGCCTTGAAATAGTTCCAATTTGTATAACGTTGGTGCTGACTCCCCCAATACTCTACAAACATGGTATTTGACTGATTTTACTCCAGCTTCCAAATGATCACAAAAGTGTGGGGCTAATGGTATTATTGTGTAACAATCTATTTCAGGTGGGCTCAAAACCTTCTGATAACGCTAACGAAGTTGGTCACATTGTCACTATATAAGTTCTTGAATAGTGCTTTTCATCACATAAACCTTTTAAGTGCGGCCATAAATTGATTGGTTGATTGGTCGCCATGCAGATAAACAAACAGAAATATTCCTTGAGACACCTTATTTGAAACTGATGCAAAAAGGCCCATAGTAGTCCACCCCAACTAATGTTGTCCACAATGTAGTCCACCCCAACTAAACTGTCTGCATTAAAGTTGCTCCCGGAGAACGTCAGTTTCCCATAATTTTTTTTTCTAGCTTAAGATGAGCTCAAACGTAATCCAAACAAACCCTACTGACTCGTTTAGTAATATCCAGGACACCGATAGTACAATATTTCGGCCTAATTGTGAAAAAAAGCCGATGGATTTGGATGTAGGTGTAGATGCTTAATGTACAGAAACCTCAAGATTTGCACTGTTAATTTATGGCACTTAAATAAAATAACCGGAAGCTTCGTAGTGTACGGAATATTTAAATTTTGCAAATGTGTACCTACTCATAATATCGATTTTTCATTACAAACGGATCCAGAGGTTAGCAGTTCCCTTTTGTAATTGTATTATGTCTTTGTACCTCATGTATTTCATCTTTAAAGCAGCCGCATTGGGCCCATTCGATGATGCTCAGCTTTTTCAGATGCTAAAAAGATGGTTAGCAACGTCTTGTTTCTCCTTTTGACGGTGGTAGGTTCACTTGTGGTATCCTTGACCGTTGCTTAGATGCATTTCGCAGAAAATCAGCACAAGACCATCAAATTGAGTGTGTAATCAGATCTGTTGGAAAAATGCCCCGGCTTGCAAAGTCCACTAGATTGAGATTTGTTGGTACATTTAGCCAATAATCAGCATAAGCTTGCGTCAATTATGGAGCTCGTGTGGTTTGCTACAAAACAGTTCCATTTTTTATGGACGTTTGAAAGTCCTAACAGAACGATATCAGACTCAGTTCAGGCGTAACAGAACATCACTGATTCCTGAAATATTTCTGCCACTTTGTGAAGTAACTTAACCAATAGTACGGCACCGCAGATATCCAAACGTGGTATAGGTAGTGCGAGGAGCAACCTTTCTTTCGGCAATTATTAAATGTACGAAATGTTCTCCTTTCATGTCTATAGATTTTACATATACCACCGAAGAGTATGCCTTATCTACTCCATTGTAGAATCTATGATACTGAATGCAATTGGTGGTTAGCCTATAATACATGTACAAACCGTGGTACTGCAGCAAGACAGATTAACTCATTTCGTATGGAGCACCAACTTTTAAATATCCCACCAGGAAGTTGGTCATTCCAATTTAATTTTAATAACCACAGATTTGTCTAAAACCAGGATTTGCTTAGTTGGAGGATTGGGAAAAATTTATGGTACGTTAAACGTCAAAACCTCTTCGTTTGTCACCCAAGGAATGCTTTAATGTCTTAATGAATGCGTCAGGATCTAGATGCAAATAGAATAATATTCCGATCTTGCTTTTTTGGTATGTTGTTTAAAACATCGAGACTATTCGAACTCCATTGTCGTAAACTACTAAAAACAATAGAGGACGATCACAATCGGGGAAAAGTCGTTCACCAGCCAGAGGAACGCGATAGTCATCAACTGAAAGGTTGCGATCCGGTTCAGAATGCTTAGAAAATTATAATCGGAGTAAATACAGGTTTTGTCACCGATGCGACAAGGTCGGACACATCGCGGCCGTTTGTCTTAACGAAGGTTCGTTTAGTGGTACATTTGGTGGTCGTAGGTGGAGAAAATCAACAATTTCAAAAAACAAGACAACAATTTCGTAGAGATGATGTGGTATATTGGAATCGGAAGAAAATTCTCAACCGTTATCTCCGAGTGTTCAAGAGTGTGAAAACAACCGTAACGAGATTGAAACGCAAGGATTGCCTGTGTAAACTTAAGTACTCAGAACCTCGAGTTACCATTGCATGGTTTAAAACCAAGAGAATAACTCGCCAGTTTAGTGCATGGGCTGCACCAATAGTCATAGTACTTAAACTAGATAAAACCGCATCTGAGGTGATTTTAAGGTAACTGTCAACCCTTAGTTAAATATAGAGCACTATCCTATTCCACAAGTAGAAGAACTATTCTATCGTTTAGAAGGAGAAAAATTATTTTCCAAAATTGATCTTCGTGAGGCATACTTGCTCAAAAGAGTTGGTTCTGATCTTTTGATCTGAATCAGTATCAGCGTCTTCTGTTTGGTTTAGCCAATGCTCCAGCCATTTTTCAACAATTTTTGGAACAGCTAACGGTGCGACTGAGTCATGTTACATCTTACCTTGATGATATCATGGTGACTGGTCGATCAGATCAAGAGCACCTTAAAAATTTGGAAGAAATGTTCAGAAGCTTAAGGGAGACAAATCTCCGTTGTAACCTTAAAAAAATGTGTTTCAAACGAAAGTTTACTACTTGAGGCACATATTATATGAGAATGGTATCCATCCATCCTATGAGCGAGTGAAAGCTATTGCCGAAATGCTGAAACCAAACCACCTTAAAGAGCTCCAAGCGGTCATGGGTAAGGTTAATTACTATAATCGTTTTATCCATAATTTTTCGCAGATTTTCGCTCCTTTAAATAGAGAAGAAATGGGGTTGAGTTTAAATAGTCCTGATAGAATCTATGCGATTGGTCCATTATCGTCGAAAATATCCATTGGTGCTGGGACCATATGCGTCTAGTCATGGTATGAACCATTGAATACAAATCGACCGAGAAACACGGAAATGCAGATGCACTATCGCGACTTCCGATTGGTCCGATTAAAGATTTTAACCAAAAGGAAATAATTTTAGAAGTTTCATCTGAGGTAGATGTGGATTATGACGAAATGTCCTATCGACAACCAACAGATTACAGCCGCGACTAAATCAGATCGTGGATTGACCCAAGTGATAAAATTTGTAAGAGCGGGGTGACCATGCTTCATTACTTCATTATCAGAACAAATACCGAGTGCATCAACAAATATTATAAATAGTGAGGATCTGTTAAATAAATTTCAAAAAATGGAGAAACTAATCGCTCAACTGAGCAATGAAATTGCTAAACTTAAGAGAAAGAACTATACACTAAAAAAGGGTAAAAATTCAACTTGGTCACTTAGCAGGAAGGGTGGCAAACCTGGAAAGTAATTTCTTTCCGCCAAGCAAAAATAGTCAGCATATACACAAATGATTAACTCGTTCCTACGCGTTGTAACCTGGAACGCTAATAGGCTAAACCAACGAGCCCAAGATCTGGAAGTATTTCTTTATCCAAACAACATAGATATTGCACAGGTTTCAGAAACGTACTTCTCCAACAAAAGCTTTACCAGAATAAAGGGAATTAATTCCTACTGGACAACCCATCCTAGTGAAAGAGCCAGAGGTGGTTCAGCTGCACTAGAGGATATTCGTGAAAGCTACATGCAAGCAACTGTTATCTCCAAGGCATACACCAACGAAGTTAGAATTTAATAACGTCTTTAATAGACCCAGTCCAAGATTTATTATTGGAGGGGACTATAATATAAAACATACAGCTTGGGGTTCCAGGCTAATTTCTCCTGGGAAAGGAAATGCTTTGTTCAATACCATTCATGAAAACAAATGCGAATATCTGTCTCCAGGGTGGCAAACGTATTAGCCTACTGATGCAGAAAAAATACCAGATCTACTTGATTTCTGCATTATGAAAGTTATTTGATCCAGTTATACTGAAGTCGAAGAAATTAACATCACATTCCTGTACTGTTGTCAGTATGTCTGGGCTAGGCCCAGAAATGGATAAGGACTACTCGTTATGGAAAGCAACTAGAAATTTTAATCGAATTATAGTTCGAGTACCACCTATACGAAATGCTCAAGGCAGTTGGGTTCGACAAGACAGAGAAAGTCTTTCCTCAACACCTAGCAACAGTGTTTCAATCCCATGATATTCACTCCAACTTTGTTCACGTAACACTTGTTTATCAATCAAATCAGGATTCTAAAAGGGTTACTCCAATGGAAATTGCTGAAGAAATTGATAAAAATCTTAACCACCACCAAGAATTGAAGAAATATCACCGGGTATATTAAAGAAATTTCCATTTAAAGCAATTATCATGATCATATACTTATTTAATGTCTGTATGCTTTTGAATTATGTACCCAAATCCTTCAAAACGGCACAAATAATTAAGCTTAAGAAACCAGGTAAAGAAGAAGTAACATCATACAAACCACTTTCACTGCTTCCGAACTTATCAAAGCCATCTAAGGCCAATGGTAAAGGTTCCTGATTTTCAATTTGGATTCAGGAATAACCACTCCACAATGGATCAATTAAATCGAATAACTACGGTAATTAAGCAAGCGTTAGAAGAAAAGAAATATTGCCCGCTGTATTTCTGGGTGTATCCGAGGCCTTTGATAGGGTTTGGAACCAGAGATTGACATTCAAGATGAGCAAAATGTTACCACAAAACTATTACCAGCTGCTTTAATCATACCTCTCTGATCGCCAATTCAGAGTCATCCAAGAAGAAACATGTTTTGAATTTTAGCCAAAGCAAACGGGAGTTCTGCAGGGAAGCGTTTTGGGACCCATCCTATTCCTTGTCTACACTGCGGATATACATACCACGAATAAAACTTTTATCGGCACGTTCGCTGACGACACTGTAATTATGTCAGTAGACGAATCACAACCAATTCCAGTGAAAATCTTCAACGAGCAATGAACAATGTCAACTGACTGGAAAATCACGCTTAATGAGCTCAAATCAACCCTTGTGACATTCACACTTTGACACAAAAATAACAATCTACACTTATACCTCAATGGGGTGCAAGTACTGCAGGGTGAATTGGCAAAACACCCTGGTCTGTATTTAGATTCAAGGTTCAACTGGAAACATCACGCGAGACAAAAATCGGAACAGGTGATTAAAACAACATCAAAAGTACTGGTTAAAACACCTGTTAAACCTGTATTGCAAAAGACTAGTCTACTAAACTATCTTCAAACCAATTATGAATGTGTGATGCTCAGCTATACGGTTATACTCATAAATCCAATAGAGACATTATACAACGTAGTCAAAACATATTTCTGCAAATGATTACCAATGCCTACCGATTCGTCACTAACAGGGAAATACACAATGACCTAGAAATACAATTGATAAACGACATTATCCGAGAATGTGCTATAAAATATGTGAAGAGACTTTTTACCCACACCAACGTTGAGGTCGTACAACTACTGAACAATTCAAACGAATTAAGCAAACGAATCAAACCACATGAGCTAACCGTATAAATATTATATCTCAAGGGAATTGGACACTGTTCCAGCAGACCTGCACAAGTTTAACCTTATCTCATAAGTACTAATATTAACCTTACTAATGGATTAATAATGTTTAAGATTGTAGTAGCCATACCAATAAAGGTGTTTAAAAAAAAATGTTGTACGTTGCAAAATAAATTGCTGCAGTGTCTTTTGTCTTGTACCCGCCAAATCCGGCTTGAAGGATCTTGTTCAAAATGTTACTAAATGTAGCGATTTATGCTGCAATTAAATTGAAAGAAATTTCAAAACAATTGCGAATAACAAAGGCAACCAAGAAAAATGTGAAGAAGAGCCTAAAATTGACTGAAAAAAAACTGATGATATAATATGTAGGTGATGCAACATTTGATTAAAAAAACTATAAACAAACCGTGTACTGCAAAAAAGTAATACTCTCCCTATATGCATACGAGTTTATTGTAGTATTTCCATATTGCAATGTGCATTTACATAAATATATATATGTTGCCAAACAATTTTCATTCATGCAAATAATTAGGTTATATATACAAACCAAGTTCAACTACACCAATGTTACATTGTATAAAGGGTGAAACCAATATGTTTTCGTGTCGCCGTATCCTCATACAGCTCACATTATATACATATATTCAAAAAGGATTTATTTTAACAAAACAAACATTATTTTTGATTAGATTAGAGAGTATTAGAATAAAATATTTTTTACATATATGAATTTCGATTTCCATATATTTTCACCTTACAATGGAAAACTAGAAAAAAAAAACAAAAATCAAGAAATAAGCAGAGCATATACCACTTGGTTGGGCACATACATATGCAAATATAAACATACAAAAAGAAAACAAAGGGTGTAACTAAGGTATATAAACGAGTAAAAAAAATGTATGTTTCACCATTTTACTGGTTTTTCCTATACAGTGTTTTCATTTTAGTTTTTCATTTTCTTGGAAAAACATAAATTGTTTTATCAATAAATTCGTACTTTATTTTTTTTTGTTAGATTTTTTGTTGAATTGTTGGTGCGCTGTGAACGATTCGATAATATACACTCACTATGGATTTCGAATATGAACCATAGATGCATATTTTATTATGTATATATACGACAATACATAAATTTTATAATTTTATTAAATTAAATTTATTAGTTTTCAATTCGTTTGAATTTGTAAAATATAGCAGCAAAAAAAAAATCGCGATATCACTACTGTACTATTCAGTGATAACCGCGCTGTTATATTGAATTCGTATTTTGAAATGTTTATGATTTTTGAAGTAGACCAAGATTAAAACTAGCTTTATATATATATATATATATATATATATATATATATATATATATATATATATATATATATATATATATATATATAAATATATATGTATATATATATATATAAATATATATATATATATATATATATATATATATATATATATATATATATATATATATATATATATATATATATTTATATATATATATATATATATATATATAAATGCATATAAATATATATATATATATATATATATATATATATATATATATATATATATATATATATATATATATATATATGTTTAAGTTAAGTTATACTTAATAAAGTTAACTAAAAAAACTATTATTTCTACGTCCAATGATCCTCCTTCAGTTCCTAAATTTGCTTAAAACCGCATATGGTGACCTCTCTTCTGCTTTTGCATTTGTCGACCATGCCGTATACTTTGTGCTGATTTATCAGAATTTCGTTGTAATCTATTTGAATCTGTCTATTATTTTTGATAGTAGACCTAAGTTTTACATGATGGAAATCCTCTCCGTGTGTTTTTGGTATGGCAATGATGTACAGGATTATCGTATTCTTCATTAGCATGGTTGGTTCAGCGTATTCGATAGCCTCTATTTCGTTAAAATATGGCAGAGTTTCTATTTCATTAACCAGTCGATTTATTTCTTCCTTATCTAACAGATTAGAGTTTATAATTCCTCCCTTAGCTAGCTGGGCGGCTATCTCCTCCACTTCTTCATTTAATAACTGAAGGTGGGTTAACATAGTTTGCTGAAATACTTCTTTTCATTTCCATCGAAGTGTAGCTGGATTTCATTATGCTGTCTGAGTATCTGTTGGATCTTCTGGGTAATGGCTGTGTTTATCTTGTACTGCTCGTTGTTGTTTTCTATTATCCAATTCTGACTGTTGAGTATCGTGTCCTAGTCTGTTGCGTCTGGTGAACCAGCAATCCACTTCCATGCTGAGCCAATCCAGTTTATTGGTAGTTTGATTTTCTGTTAGAAGTACTTAAGTTCCTTATTTGGTGGATTATTTTGAAATTTCCACTGATGATATTTCCATTCCCTTCTTTCACCAAGATTAGTAGGGTGTCAGAGTGGTAGATGTTCAGTGACGTGCCCGGCGTCCAAAGTCACAAGCTAGAAAGAAATGAGCTTTTATTTATTGATGTTCTTGATATGCTAGCTCTGACTTGAGCATTCTCCCCCCGTGTTAGATTCGTGAGAGGTTTTGCAATTTTAGTGCTTTGATCACTGTTACCTTCTTTGGATCCGCTTTTAGACCTTCGTTGGTTATAACATAACCCCGGAATTCCGTTTGTTCCTTAAGAAATTCTGTCTTATTTAGATTGGCCGGATGGTTTGCATTCCGTAGCTTATTGAATATCTTCCTGACGTTATCCAGATGTTGCTCTTGTGGTTTTCCACCAAAGACGATTATATCATCAATGTGCACATAACAAATTTTCCCAATGAATTCTTTGAGCATGCCATCTATCATGCATCGTGGAAAATGCAATTTTTGGAATGTCTGTTTCCTTCATTGTAATGTTATGAAAGCCAGATGTTATTAGGTCGATTGTTGTATAGAATTTTGAGTTTCCTAAGCTATAGCGATGGTGTTGGTAATATCTGGTATTGGATACGTATTTTTTTTTATCCCTGAGGCATCCAACTTTTTTTCTACTATCCATATGGGTGAATTGTAAGGACTCTTCAACGGTCTGATAATTCCGTCCTTCAGAAGTTTGGCTACTTGGTCCTCCACTTCGGTTCTCATGTTGATAGGACAGGGATAGGTCTTTGAATATACTGGTTCATCTCTTGTTGTTCTTATTTCTGCCTTTATATTCGTAACGATAATTCCTCTGATTGGCCCAAATAGTGATAGAAATTCCTTAATTACACTTTTCAAATTGATCTTCGTTTGTTCGTCCAGGTGATTGTCTTTAATTTTGATGTTGTTTACTTGGGTAGAAATTTTTTCTTTCAGACGGGATGTCGATGCCAGGAGAAATGGTTAGTACATTCTGTCTCCTGTCTACTATTGCATCCACTTTTTTTAATGTTTATCATCTCTAATGATACCGTCGAACGAGGTTAGTCCGGGTAGGATCAAAAAGTCGACTAAAATGTCGTTCCCAAATATCTTAAAGCTCGGTGCTGTTATTTTATGGTTTATATTAATATTGCCTCCGGCTGAATTGACCGTGAATGGTTTATTTACGGAATTAGCACCTTTCGCGACCTCTTTTCTTATATAATTCTTGTTCGCACCAGTGTCTACTAAGAATTTTAAAATTTTACTGTTGTGACACTTGTATTCTACGTAGGGTAGGCTAGAATGGCCTCCTCTATAAAATTTATGTCATCGTTTTCGTCTGGATCTTCACTATCTTCATAATTTTGGATGTAGTCTTCGTATGATTCTACTTTTTCTTCCTCTGATTCCAATTGTTCTAAGTGGAACACTCTTTGTTGTTTCCTCGTTTTCATGTTGGCATCCGAGTTTTGTTCTCTCTAATAGGTTGGTCGATTCATGTAATAAATTTTCATTGTCCGCATTGATTCGTCTATATCCATTGATGTGGGTGGCTTTGGATATACTGGTCTTGGTGGTGGCATTTTGACTTCCTGTTGTTGTGGTTGTAGTTGCTGAGATATAGTATATCCCATGTTTCTGCTGTAGAGATAGTCTAGGCAGTATGCCATATCTTCGGATTTGTTCTTTTTTTTAGAAAAAACAGTGATACAATTAATTAAAACTTATTAAAATTAATAAATTTGTGTTAAAAAATCATAAACTCTATACTATCGTGTATCAAAATTAAAAAAAAACTTGAAAAAATGAAGTGTTTGGTGAAAAATTGTCGGAATTCTAAACTCAATAAAGTAGAAGGAATTTCGTTTCATAACGGCAGCAGGTTTCTGACACCTGATCTCATGGGGAGTACATCTGTGACCGATGTTCCGTTGGTTGACCTAGATGCGATTAGCATCGATGGTTGCTCTTCTGGCATAACATCGGGTGCGGAGAATATACTCCTTGCATCGGATGTAGAGGGTTCAGTTTCTGAATCCTCACAACGAGGAAAGAGCAAACGCCTTGGCAAGCGTAGACGCCAGCGCTTGCAACGTAAACTTCTGGGGCTTAAGCTTGGCTCTATCTCGGAAGTGCCTTCCGGTAGTGTTGTGAGCACACCGAAAAGGACCCGAGATATCACCGGCAATACCCCGGAGTTAGCGGCTAAAAAACCTAAAACATACGCACAAACAGTTGCTGCATCTACAGTGAAAAAATTCAGTGTGCATAGTTTGAACCCCGACTGCATATTGGACGAGGCCAAGCTTGGACTCTTCCGTGCGGAGGTTAGCCGGCGTGTCCTAGATGCAGTGAAAAATAAATGCTTTATACCTCGTATGCTTGGTTGCTACCTGGTTGATTCGGTTTTCGTCTGCAAGTGTAGCAATGAAGAAACGTTTGTTTGGTTTGGTGAGGAGGTCGCCAAAATCAAAGATATTTGGAGTGGTTGTCAGCTAACAGTTGGCAACCCTCCAAAACCATTACTACTACAGACGTGGGTCCCAGGGCAATCTGAGGAACCTTTTGTAGTAACTACCAACATCGGGTTGATGAATCCGTCTGTTGATGTCGGAGGATGGAAGGTAGTCCAGAGCAAGCGTGAGGTTAATCGCCAATCAATTGTTTTTCGGGTGGACCGGAAATCTTTTGACCACATTCTGGGTTCTGACCTTATGTTGCAGTACGTTTTAGAGCTGATCTCTTTTAGGGTCATCTCTGGGCCGTAAATTTTACTTTTTTTTTCTCTTTTCTCACGGTTTCCTCTATGTCTGCCATGCTTGAATTAAAACAAATTAACTTGCACCACAGTAAGTCCGCTTCCTATGAATTTAGAAAGCTGCTTGCTGTATCGCATACAGATTTTTGTCTAATCCAGGAACCGTATCTTCTTGATGGAGCTGTTTCTGGGTTGAATACTTCTAATGGTAGAATTTTCTTCAAAAATTCTGACGTTAAAACTAGAGCTTGCATTTTTATTTCTAATAATATAAATGCTTCTCTTATTCCTGAGTGCTGCTCATCTTGTGGCAGTACTCATTACTCTTGACTCTACTAATCAATGCACAAATCTGGTGTTAGCTTCAGTCTATTTGCCGTATGATTCTGTCTCACCACCACCGTCAGTGGAATTTATTAACCTTGTTCTATGGAGCAAGAAGAAAAATTTTCCTCTAATATTGGGATGTGATGCGAATGCTCATCATTCGTTGTGGGGTAGTACAGACATTAATAATAGAGGCGCTTCTCTGTTTAACTATCTAAGCTCGTCCGAGTTGGAAATTCTCAATAGAGGCTGTGAACCAACTTTTGTCAACTCCATGAGAAATGAGGTAATCGATATTAGTTTGTGTTCTATGTCTATCATTGATTTAATTCTCGGTTGGAGGGTGACTGATGATATCCTCACTTCTGATCATAGGTGTATCTCTTTTAGTATTAATCTGAAAATACCACAGTTAAAACCGTATCGTAATAGGAAATTGACTAACTGGGAGTTATACTCGCGTGAGATTGTTCCATTACTACCTGAATCTGGGCTAATTAGCTCAGCTTTAGACATTGATTTGTTAGCCTCCTCGCTAACCAATGCAATCAATGGCGCTTTTGAAAAATCGTGCCCACTTGTTTCTAATCGTAAGGGTCGGAATAAACCTTTTTGGTGTTCTGATCTGAAAAAATTAAGGAAAATCGCTAGAAAACTGAAGAATACAGCCAAACGATCTAATCATGCGGCTGATTGGGTCAACTTTCTAGTGGCACAAAAGAACTATAAAAAAAGTCTAAGATCCACAGAGCTTCGTGGATAAAATTCTGCGAGGAAATAAATAATCTGTCTGGTGTAGCCAGACTTAATAAAGCTTTGGCTAAAAACGAGGTGTGTCGACCTGGTGTCCTTAGGCGTCCTGATGGCGAACTAACCTCGTCGTACAGGGAAGTTGGGGAACTCCTTCTTTCTGTTCATTTTCCCGACTGTGACATAATCAACTCTGATTATGTTGCTGTCGAACCCTCAAATACAATTGTTGATAACCCGAATTGGGACCTTGCTCGAAGGATTATCAATTCTGATATCCTTCGTTGGAGCATTTTCTCTTTTGATTCTTTTAAAACAGGTGGACCTGATGAAATTTTTCCGGCTGAATTACAGCAGGGCTTTCCACTTATTCAGGATCATCTAACCATGCTGTTCCAAGCATCAGTTGCGTTCGCGTACATTCCGCAACCTTGGAGCAGGAGTCATGTTGTGTTTATTCCTAAAGCTGGTAAGTCCGATTACACGGATCCGAAGGCTTTTCGTCCGATCAGCTTATCCTCGACTTTTTTAAAAGTTTTGGAAAGAATCATTGATAGATTTATCAGGGATGGTTGTCTATCTATTAAACCACTCAGTAACATGCAGCATGCTTACAGAGTCGGGAAGTCATGTGAAACGGCCCTACATGAACTTGTGACTAGGATTGAAAGATCACTAGATTATAAAGAGTTTCTAGTGGGTACTTTCTTGGATATTGCTGGTGCTTTTGACAGTACGTTGTTTTCAACGATTACGAAGGCATGCGAAAATTTTGGTGTCGATCAAGATATTATATGTTGGATTGAATCTATGCTTAAATCTCGAACTGTTGAGATAAAGCTGGATCATCAGTCAGTTTCCGTCAAAGTTGCCAAAGGTTGTCCACAAGGTGGTGTACTGTCACCTCTCTTGTGGCTCTTGGTAATCGATGAGTTACTTGTTATACTGCAACACTCGGGCTTTGTCGTGCAGAGTTATGCTGATGATCTTGTTCTGACAGTTTCGGGTAAGCACTTGAATGTCCTATCAGATCTAACGCAGCATGCTTTGTTAATTGTTGAAGCCTGGTGTCTTGATAAGGGCTTACATGTTAACCCTCTAAAAACGGACTTAGTTGTTTTCACCAAGCGCAGGCATATTGGTGACTTCTCTGTTCCATCTCTTTTTGGCAAAGTTATTACTAGATCGGATTATGTCAAGCATCTTGGTGTTTTCCTTGATAGTAAACTTTCCTGGAAGAAGCATCTTGATAGTAAGCTGTCAAAAGCTACTGCCATTTTTTGGCAATGCAGAAGAGCTTTTGGTAAATCTTGGGGACTGACTCCTAAAACGTTAGCTCTTATATACAAATCTATGGTCTTGCCAATGCTCTCTTATGCATCGGTCGTTTGGTGGCCAGTGATCAATCTGAAATCATCCATAGCGAAGTTTTGTGGCTTACAGGGCACTGCTTGTCGGGCTATTACCGGTGCTATGTCCTCCACACCACTTATTGCTATGGAAGCTATCCTTTCTTTGCCTCAGTTGCACTCTTTCATACTTGGGTCGGCGTGTTCTGCGGCGTTCCGTTTGAGGTGCTTAGGGGTTTGGAATAGTTTCGGATCCATTTTGGGTCATAGGCTCATTATTTCTCGGTACAATTCACTTATACCAGAAATTGATATGGTTAATGACAGACTGCTACCTGAGTTTGACTTTTCCAATTCATTCTCGGTAGAATATCCGTCTAAAGATCTGTGGGCTTCGCAGGTCTTTCAAAAACGATTGTCTGAATCTATAGTATTCTTCTCGGATGGATCGCGCTCTGAACTTTCTGCAGGGTTTGGAACATACTGTCCCGCGTTGGTTCAGAGTTCGTCTGGTTGTCTGGGTTCGTACTCTACAGCATTTCAGGCGGAACTGATTGCGCTCTCGCATTGTGTGTTTGCTGCTTTAAAGTATAGCTTTGCTGAGGAAAACATCATAATGTGTACTGATAGTAAAGCTGTGCTCGATTCATTAATAAACCCTTTGACTGTTTCCAAACTAGTCAAGGATTGTAAACTTTACATTAATCGTCTTTGCGTATTAAATAAAGTCTCACTAATGTGGGTCCCGGCTCATTGTGGCATCGAGAGCAATGAGTTCGCGGACTCCTTAGCTAAAGCTGGTTCTCGTTTGGAAATTTTCGGCACTGAACCAGCTACTCCCCTTTCTTTTAGTTTGGGTAAGCAAGCTATTAAGAAATTCATTATGTCTGTTGCAAAACAAAATTGGCGTGTTTCGTCTGGCTGCCGCAGGGCGAAACAATTTATTAGTGAACCCAATTTGAGGTCGACTAAGTTTGCTTTGTCTTTAAGGAAAGATCAGTTGAGGATCCTGGTTGGGATTCTTACAGGTCATGGCCGATTCAAAGATCTTCTTCATCGCATGGGTGTAGCTCAGGATGGTGTATGTGAGGACTGTCTCGAAGAGGTTGATGATTGCATTCACTTTGTCTGTAGTTGTCCGGCCTTTGAAGGAGTTAGGCTTCAGGTCTTCAACTCTAGGTCTATTCGGTTAGATCAAGTGTCTTCCCTGCCTTGGTTCAAGTTGATTCAGTTTGCTAAGGCAGCTACTCGCCTTTGTGAAATTTAATAGAATCCTAGGTTTGCACCATGGGCCCGTTGTGGCATTGAGTGCGGAATCCTTGAGGGTTCCAGCCATTTTAATAAAAAAAAATTTTAAAAAAATGCCATATCTTAATTGTTATCCGAGATTTTAAATTGTACTATTGGTTAATCTAACTAGTCAGTCAAAATTTTCATTGATTTTAAAGGAAAGAACTAACATTTCATTGTGCCTGACAACGAAAAATAAAATAGGCCTGTTAATTCTAACTGACCGATTAGACTGACAAGTGGATATTGGGCAAGAAGCGATGAAGAAAAAGCATTTGCTTGTCTATAATGTAGAGTAATTTCATTCGTAGACTATCTGAAAAAAATTGGAGAACAAAAAATTTGGGAGAACGAAAAATTGGGAGATGACGTCTTTTTGTGTACATACACGGAGTATAATAAACAATTTTCAAAATCGGTACTCTGATGATGGATGGGATTAACATCCGAAACGTTAAAATAATTAATTTATATTATTAATAAAAAGTTATAAAAAATTAATAGGCTCATAACCAATAATTGTATTTTTTAAATAAATTAGCCTAAAAGCTTTTATATATATATATATATATATATATATATATATATATATATATATATATATATATATATATATATATATATATATATATATATATATATATTCTACATAAACGATTGTCTGCGACACGATCTTTCACACCAAATATATCCTGAAAAACGTAAAATGATTTAACAAATAATTAAAGACGAAACCAAAGAGTCGTTCGAAAAGACATATTAAGTTTAAGATGTACATATGATAAAATTCCTTACACAGTAGTAACAGGCAACAACATAAACCAACAAAAAAAACTGTTTTTAAGCAGTCAAAAGAATAAGAAGCACCAAAAACCAAAAACATAACATATACATCTGCTGCTGCTGGGGTTATTTGAAAAATATGTTTCGATTTTCTGTAGATCACGGTCGATTCGATTTTACATGCATATATACAATTTTTTTTTTTCATTTCAAACGAACTACTGTTTCGAACCAATTAGTTGCTATACCTAGACATAATCTTCTTTATATATATAATATTCTTTATATATAATCCTTAATAAATCCTTGTACAAAATTTAACAAAGGGTGGATTCATATAAGTATATCAATTTACATACATACTTAATTCCGATATGACAACATAACCTTATTTGATTTTTAAAATCATGACCTTTTAATATGCGGAAACCTAAAACATTATGTTTACGTGGTTTTAATTCGCCATTACAACAATAAATAGGTACAAAATCTCAAAAGAACTGTGTTTTACAACTTACAAGTGTAAAATTTAACAAAGTAATACATAATTGATACATTTTGATACTACATATTATAAATCTGTACATACGAATATATATATATATATATATATATATATATATATATATATATATATATATATATATATATATATATATATATAAATATATATATATATATATATATATATATATATATATATATATATATATATATATATATATATATATATGTATATATATATATATATATATATATATATATATATATATATATATATATATATATATATATTTGAAAATGTAATCTAACACTTTTCGGTTGTTAACTGAATTGAATAATAATACTCGAGTGTAATTATTTTGAGAGTTTTGTTTATGATACGTATGTAAATTGGATTAGTCTATTAGCATAACTATTAGTTGATATATTGTTTCTAGTCTAATAAACAGAAAGGGAATGATTAAATGTTAATCATTGATTAGGCTTGATTTAATCGGTTAAGTTTTTCATTTCGATGGGCTTATATTGATTTATATAGTCTGTTTAAAAACCAGTTTAACCCATTTTGCAAATATAAACATGAAAAGTTCAATAAACTCTTTTTGAAAATCAAAATAAAAACTTGACGGTGTTGAAAAATTGTAAGCACTTGTTCTTGGTGCTTCATAGAGCTACAACAGAAGCCCTTCTATGTATTGTCTAACTCAAAAAAGTGTTGAACAATAACATGATTTAGCTTTCACGAAATATAAACAATAATTAAATTTTTAAATTATTTTTTTGATAAAAAGCCAATTTAAAAGCCGAAACCAATTTAATCCCTGGGGTAGAAATGCACAGTCCTACAGATCTTTCGATTATACACTTGGCGAAAAAAACGCCAATAATCACGTTTGTGCTATTACATAGACCTCTTTTTTGAAATGCTTTCGAAGCAACACAATAATTGCGCTTATTTTAAGTTTTAAAGCAAGAAAAAGCATGCTTGTTGGCGTAGTTTGTTTCTATAATACTGTGGAAAAGTTCAACTATTCTCGTTCGTCATTAGCGGCCGTACAATCAATATCGTGATAAACTTTTTCTACTCTTTCTAAACGATTTACAACTTGGTCATTAATTTTTAAGTGGATTCATATTCACAAGACACAATACGACCGTACTAGCAAATTGTTTTGCTTTAGAAGCAGTACAATTTGTGGCAAATAGCTCATAATGATTTCATATTGCATATTCATCAATATCATCTTTGTTGGTGAGATTACTATCATCTAACTGAATAAGCCAATTAGTTTTGCTAATACTGTCAAATGAAAGTGAACAATATATAACTCCAGAGCGATCATATTATTTGTTATTTTCTAGAAGTTAAAACCTACTTAGATCTCCTAGCAAATAGTGAAGTCAAAACAACGACGTGTTGAAATGACACTACAAAAAATTTGCCTAAAAAAATAATATTCAATGGTAGTATGACAAATGTCAAAAAAATGGAAAGAGAGGTGAAAGCACCTCAAATAATAACACATCTAGAAGACCTCTCGAGAAATTTTAGTGATGGAGAAGCCACGTTCGCAATGATGTATAAAAACGAAGGAAAACCAGTTTGCTATGATATTATCTAGGCCACAGTACAGTTTAATCAATGTTTACTATATTATATAGCTTTATAAATCCAATTAATTTATAAGTAGGAGTTGCAGAGGTTGAACACATTTTATACATATTACTCATCCAATAAAACCTAAAGACTCAGCAAAAATACTTGATATAGAAACTATTTTCCTTCTGTTGCAATAGTAGTGTGGAAATCAATCACCGTCTTGATCAAAACCTACTACGAAAAATGCGCATATTAATCTAAGCAGATTATATATAAGCAAACTGGTCTGATCAGATAGGTTGCATTAATTCAAAACTCTTGATCGTTTCTCTATTAGTACGAAAAACTAAGTTATGGCCGATCAATGGAAAGTGACTGATGAATGCCCTAAACGAAAGAAAAGAGATCGCTCAAAATGTGATAACTTCTCTGTCGTAGGGGTAGAATTATTTTATATTTAAATAATTATTCTATTGGTTATTTGGATATATCGCCAACGTTGGTCAACATTTTCATTCGTCTGGAAACGGCTTAACGAATTGAATTTTTCAAATCGATAGTCATAGTCGACCAATCTTTATTTGGCCTTAGACTACAACGGTGATTTTGGGACTTTGCTAAAATTTTTGCTTTTGTAGAGTTTTACTTTATACTTTTTACACACCGACAAAATTGCTGTTCAGCTGAAGGTATAGAAACATTCATGCCTTCAATATATCCTTGTTAACCAGATACAAAGGTTAACATATATTGAAAAAGCTAAGACCGGCTTTTATTATTAGAATACCGATGAATCAGATTTTCATGTTTCATTGCTTTTACCGAATAACTGGTTTTGGTAAAACTTGGTTGGAAGTTCTAATTATGACGTTAATCAGGTGTTTTTCTATCGGGAGAGCCTTTAGTTTACTAACACAAAAATATTCAGATACAAAGGTTAACATATATTGAAAATGCTAAGACCGGCTTTTATTATTAGAATACCGATGAATCAGATTTTCATGTTTCATTGCTTTTACCGAATAACTGGTTTTGGTAAAACTTGGTTGGAAGTTCTAATTATGACGTTAATCAGGTGTTTTTCCATAGGGAGAGCCTTTAGTTTACTTTAAAATATCTAGAAATCGCTAAACAAATAAGTGCGTTTTGTAACAATGTACAATTCTACAATTTTATTTTGATATTTTTATACACTTTCCTTGTACAAAATTAAGTTAGTTTTTGATTATTTTCTAAATTATAGTTACCGGTTTTAAAAATAAATGAAAATTTGAAAAATTTTGTTTTAAAAATAATTTAGGAGTTGTTCCGCCTTTGATAAAAACGGTCAAGATTTTCTTTAAGTTTGTTTTTTTTTATGGAAGTCAATTTTGGATATTACACACACTGGTTAAATTTAAAATAAAATAAAAATGTAACAATTTTTTACTGCCCTTCGCACTATATATTTAAAAAAAATTACTTCGGTTTTAAGATCTAAAAAGATACATAATTGGATGAGATTTTAATGCAAAAAATATCCATTGTAGTTTTAGGCTAACAATTAAATGTAAAGATGCCAGAAAATGTAGTAGTGAAACCTGGTCAATTAGACAACCAAGCTACTGGACTACGGATCCAAACAAAATACCAGACTTAATTGATTTCTTTATAATCAAAAATATATCTATGAACTTTATACAAGTTTATAAAGTTCCAAACCGAAAAGCATCATCGTGACTGATGCAACTGATTAATTTTGCTGTCATAGAACTTTGTGGAAGCCTAAAGGACTAAAATAAGGCAAACTGGAAAACGGCGTAAATGAAGTTAGTCGCTTAACAGATGCGATTAAAGCCGTTTAAGCCGAAATCAAATCATAAGCAAGATCAGCATTTCTACGTGAGACAGGCTATACGAGGATCTTAGTTCCATCAAAGATGTTGGACTTACAAAGAACCTCGAAGTAGTTGGCCTAAAAGGTCGAGCACTGGAACGGGTGGAAATAGTGGAAACACTAAAGAAATCAGTTAGACAACCTAAGAACTACAAGATTTTGAGAAGTAAACACCAACGTAAGGGCTATAATAAATCTTTCAGCATCACGATTAGCTAGTAAAAACGTCAACCATGTCGGTAATGCTATTATAATCGAGGCTACAAAACCCAAACATATTGAGTTCTTCTTGACAAAAGCCCGGTATACTATTCCTAACAAACGCAGAGTATATTTCGGGTGATCGTCGAGCCGAGTTTCCGACTATGTCAGCGTCTCAAGGTATGTTAAGTACCCTTCTTTTGAGTACATTGCAAAGTTCTGCAAAGTCAAACATCCGATTGACGAACACTGCACTGAAATTGGACATGACCACAAATTATGTAAAAAGAAAGCGGAAGAGGCTAAATATGTTAGATGTAAAAAAGCTAACAAAGCCTTCGACCACTCCTCAAAGAGTAGAATGCGCTTAGCATATAAATAGGCTCTGAACTTAGTCGTAGATAAAACTATTTATGATGAATAACGATCACATAAACCGTCAATTAAGGATTGTCCAAATCAATTTGCAAAATGCAAAAATCGTAGGTCTAATAAAATTAGTCAATGCTCAGAAGATAGGAAGTTTGACACTAGTGGTGCTATGGTGGCAACACAAAAGCTGTCATAGGCGTCTTTAATAATGACCTAAAAGTACTAAAAGTCTGACAATTCTGCGACTTACATTATGCGTATGTGCTGAAGTATGATCTCTGCGTAATTTTTATTTTATCAGTATATAATTTCAATTCTCTGATGAACCAGTTGATTGCATCAATATAGGCTTTGTAATATAATGAAGGACCTCAAGAACCTTCTTAATATCATAACTGGTAACTTGAATACTAAATTCGAACTATGGCATAATAAAGACACAAATGAACGAAAAATCTTCGTTGAAGAGTTTGTTACAGAAAAAGGCCTGTTTGTTATAAACCAAGAGAGGCAGCCAATCACATATTGCCACAATGATGAATCAAGTTGGGTGGTAAGAAAAGTTACCATTTGGAAGGTAAAAAAGACTGGACTTCAAAAGTGATAAACGAGCTATAATTTTAAAATTTCAAGGCGCACGCATGATAGTAAAAAATCCTCAGGCAACGTTTCCGATACAAAAGTACATAACTTAGAGCACATAAGTTTGCAGCACTAAAAACTTGCGACGTGCAAGAATTCAGCAATGATAAAATACCCATAGCCCAAAATGGGGCCCAGCATCAGGCGCTTCCTGAATGATTGTCTAAAAGTGGAGTTTTTCCAAAAGCTTGGAAAATTAATGGAAAAATTATTGACTGGCAGGTTGATGAACGTGGTTGAGAAAAGTGGGAGGTAAAGTGACAAAGAAAGTCATTTTTGGTGTCTGTGAATGGAGCGAGAACTAAGATGGTCACAACTCACAAATAGCTTGGGGCTTCCACAAAAGGCTGGGTGTCACAGCACTTGTCAAAAGAATAGCAGAAAGCAGCAAAAAATTAGGGCTTTAAATAAAGGATATCAAAGGGCGTAATACCAATGATATATTGCTGCTAGAGAAAGTTGCTAGGTAAAAACTGTAAGAAAACTGCAAAGTGTACAGGAACATGGTATTGCAAGATGGACAAATACAAACAAATCTTTATGGTTTGCTCAAGAGGCGGATCAAGAGGAAAACAGCTATTGCAATATGGCAAAAAGATTAAACAATTTGATGGATGGAAGGAAAACTTTTATTTTCCTTCTAAACATCGAAGAAAGGTTGGATAAAAGGTTTGAGCTTACTGCACCATTAACTTAGATGTTGACGGAGCATAGCAAAATTGAAAATCTTTTAAAATTCCAATTAATATTGTTTATTTTGAAGATACTAAGACTGTGTCCGAAACCGATGATAAATATTTGTAAATAACATTTTTGACGTTTATTCTAATAATATTTCCGTAAATTACTATTTATACTATGGCCGTTTCCCAATCACCGACTTATTTATTTTGACCGACTTATTTGAATAAGTCTGCTAGCGAGGTGACTTATTTGCTATCTCTCTCTTTCAAAAAAAACTTATTTGGTATCAAAAATGGTAGCAACCATTTTTTTTACTTGTCAAATTTGTCTTGTCAAGTTTATGTTGAGCGTTTTTTTTAATATACAAAAAAAATTAAAAGAAAACAAAATAAATAAAACAATAAAATTGCTTTTTATTATTCATTTTAATTTTTTATTTTGCAAGTACACAAATTGTGAAATTCGTCGAAAATATTGTAGCTGTCAAAATAAGTCACCAAAATCAATTAGGATGACTTCACCGACTTATTCAAGATGGCGGCAAATAAGTCAATAAGTCTGCAATAAGTCGGTGATTGGGAAACGGCCTATGTCCGAAAAGTAATAATATGATTGAAATATTTCCCCGCCTTAAATTTTTTTAAATCCACTTTTTGTGAAGTATAACTTTGAAGAAAAATTGCATTTAATTGTGTGCATTGAAATTGCCAGAGCAACGAAAAAGTTTAACTTTTTCTTATATGGGTTTTAAATGACACTATTTGGAAATTGTACTAAATAAGTGTCAAAAATGGCTATTCACAAATATTTATCATTGGTTTCGGACACAGCTCTAGATTTTTTTAAATATATGGTAATATATTGCCCGATATTTAATTTGGCTTCTTTCTGAAATCCAGTAACACTCTTTCTTGTTTATGTCTTGCAAATCGTACTTAATTTTCTTATCTTCCCCAAACAAAACGTTTAACGCGGCCACTCTAGTTTAAAATAAAAGAAACTGACACCCATCGGTAACGACAAAATAAAAATAGTGATTCATACAACCAAATCGCCAAATCCTAATTTCCTACAATATTAATTAAGACATTCCGCATCAAGATTGACCGATGGTACCTTCAACTTGACGAAAACTAATGAGCGTAATTTAACTTAAGATATGCAATTGTTAAGGTGATGGAAACTTTACCAAAAAAAAAAAAAAAAAAAAAAAAACAAGTTTAAGACAAATAACAAATTACTTTTACATTGAATATACGGGTATAGTACTCTCCCTTTACATAACATAATAAGTATTTGGATAGATGAACTGGATAAGTGAAACATTTCGTGATAAACTAAATTAAGGTGTTTATTCTGTTTTGTTGTAATTATTGTTGGAGTACTCATATACTTTTAATTTGATTGATGTTTATAATATTTGTTGTTGTTATTATTATTATAAATATTTTACCATCGAAATTAGATAATCAATTATCTTAATTTTAATTAATAATTTAATTTACTTTTGTTTACGAAATAATTTATTTACAAACATTAAATAAATAAAGTAAAAAATAATAAAAATGTCATAATTATTAATAAACTTCAATTATTTTTGTATTTTATGTAATGTCAAAACGACGAGACAATTTGATTAAGGTAAAAATTAATTTTTGTTTTATTTTATTTTAATTACAGCTTAAAACCACCACCAAAGGACGGTGTTACAAAAAGTAATCCCTCGAAAAGGCATCGTGAACGTTTAAATGCTGAATTGGATTTATTAGCATCGTTACTACCATTTGAACAAAATATTCTTAGTAAATTGGATCGTTTAAGTATTCTTAGGCTGTCTGTTAGTTATTTAAGGACGAAAAGTTATTTTCAAGGTAAATATAAATTAAAACGTAAGTTATTTGATTAATTGGTTTGTAAATATGTATAACGAAATTTTTAAAATGTATATATGAATCACATGAAATTGCAAAATACTTTTAAATGGACCTCTCTGGGTATTTAAATATGAAAATTGTTGAACATGGGGTGAGAGAAGTTCTCATGTAATTCAAAAAATACCATTACATGGCTACAAAATTTTGTGAACCTAGATAGAAGCAGAAAGTGCGATAAAATAACGGTATTATAGACGAAATATTAAAGTAGGTAAAAAAACTATTCTTAGAAGTATCGTTAAGTCCGATCGGACCACTATTACCTATTTTAGCAGTTTTGAGTTTGAGATAAGTCGAACTTAAGTAAGAAATTTAAAAAATTTGGTCATAATAGATAAGAAATAATGGTACGATTTCATTGAAATTTCATTCAATTTATGTCCTGCTCAAAACCTATTCTTGGAGGTATCATTGAGGCCAATCAGACCATTATTACAAATTTAAGCTATTTTGAGATTGAGATAAGTTAAATTTAAGTAAAAAATGGATACAATTTGGGACTATTAGCTAAGAAATAATTTAACGATTTCAGTAAAATTTCATACAGTTTATGTACTTCACAAAACCTATTCTTAGAGGTATCATTGAGCCCAACCCGATCATTATAACAGATTCTGGCTTTTTTGAGTTTAAGATAAGTCGGTTTTAAGTAAAAACGGATACAATGTGATCTCAGCAGCTTAGAAGTAATTTAACGGTTTTAGTGAATTTTCGTTAAGTTTATGTTCTCCACAAAACCTTTTTCTTTGATGTATCATTGAGCCCAATCAGACCATTATTACAGAATGTGGCTTTTTGAATTTGAGATAAGTCGATTTTAAGTAAAAATGGATAAAATGTGGTCTCAGCAGCTAAGAAATAATTTAACGATTTCAATAAAATTTTATACAGTTTTGTCCTTTACAAAACCTATTTTTAGATGCATCATTGAGCCCAATCGGACCATTATTACAGAATTTTGCTTTTTTGAATTTGAGATAAGTCGAACTTAAGTAAAAAATGGATACAATTTGGTCTCAGCAGCTAAAAAATAATCGAACGATTTCAATGAATTATACAGTTTATGACCTCTGCAAAACCTATTCTTAAATGTACATTGAGCCTAATTAGCCTATTTTCACAGATTATGGCTTTTTGAGTTTGAGATAAGTCGATTTGAATTAAAAAATATATACAAGTCGGTCTCAGCAGCTAAGAAATAATTTATCGATTTCAATGATATTTCATACAGTTTATGCATGCCATAAGTTTTATTCTTCGAAGGATTATTGAGCCCAATCAGACGTTACTTACAGATTGTGGCTTTTTTGAGTTTGAGTTAAAATGTATACAAGGTGGTCTTAGCAGCTAAGAAATAATTTACCTGTTTCAATGAAATTTCATACAGTTTATGTCATCCACAAATCCTAATCTTAGAGGTATTGTTGAGCCCAATCAGACCTCTGTTACAAATTTTGACACTTTTGATTTCGGTAGAACAACATAGCTTTCTTGGGTTGCCAAGAGCAATAGGAAGATCTGGAAATCATAACCAATGGAGCTAAATTGCTAGTAGGAGACAACAATGGCGTGTAAAATCCGCTTATTATTATTTTAATCACATTCATACTATAAAGTGTTGACAATCGGGCTTCTTTATACTTATACGAATATGTTTAGCCTATAAATTACGCTCAAATCTCTTGTCAACGACTTATAAACTCGGTTGCCCGCAGATTAAAATTAATTAATATCTTAACGAATGTCCTTTCATTTACATTTCGATTCACCGAATTGATATTAAAAAATCTAATCAATCAAATCAAATTTATGTTTATATTTCACCTCTAGACATGTTGAACTTTGCATTGTTGTTTTTGGTCTTAAGTCAAAACAGCAAAATAAGCTTTTTAAAAACACTTTAATTTTTTTTTATAGTATATCCATATATAGCTATATATATATGCTTGATTAAAATTGAAAATGTAACTATAAAATATTGTCAATTCATGGTATTATCCATCAAAATCAACGAAACAGAAGTAAAATTAAAATTTATAACTTAACAAAATAAAAACCAGTAAAAAGCAATTTAAATATATAACTTAAGAACTAGTACGAGTCCACCTTCTTTAATTGTGGTTAGTGCGGGCGATGATGATGGACGGTGGTTGGTGGTAGTTTTATTACTATTCTAAACATATTTTTTTTTGTATAGCTGCGACTTGCGGGTGGTCGGTAAATAATAAACATTGAAAATGAAAGTAAATAAATAGAAATACGACTATGAACAAAACAATGTATTGTACGAAGGGTATATACTATATACTATTATAGTACCAAACCAATGTCCAATAATTAAAATTGGTTGGTAAAATAAAAATAATGGTTTTAAGAATGTACGTCGACCGCTAAGAATATATAATCCCTTATGGAAAGGAAAATGGGATGAATTGGTTGCATTTTTATGTTCAAAACTACAAGCTTTTAGTAGTAAAGTAGTTTTTTTAATACACATTGATCAATACGTAATTGTTTACCCCCCAATTTCTATATAGAGAGAAAACACAAAATACAATATATGCTACTTCTTACCACCATATTGATCGCGTGCAAGTCGAAAACAAAAAGTATCAACAACCAAGTGAATATATATTTGTACAACGGAGATAAGAATTGGAAAAACCAATTTTCTTTTTGGACAAATTATTATTATTTATATTTAAGTTTTTAAAATGTTTTTTTTTTTCAATTATTTCTATAATTACTTTCGCACATACTAATATAAGTGGCCGATGGACGACATTTACAGTAACTATTACGATAAACGCACATACTTAACATACTTAAATTGGTAAAGCAAATGGTAAACACGATGCAGAATATCTTTATAGTACTATAATCATTTAATGTCAAAATGTGTAAAAATTACAACTACCATAGATCGATATCAAGTGATAATGAAATATTGCTTACCTTATAACTTTTAACAGCTGTGATTGCACGTTTCTGAAAAGAAAAGAAAAAATTAATAATCTTAACATTAAGAACTTTTTAACATAATTTTGTAGCATCGGTCCAAAAGAGACACTAAATAATATTTCATACTACAAACAGTTACGACAACGTAACGACAACGAGATGGTTGTTTTATGGCCCTTTGTTCATTTCGGAACCCAAACTAATGGACTAGTATAATTTGCATTTTTTTCTAACACTTCAGTTTTGTTAATAACATCTTTTTAAAATTTTTGAGATGGTTGGCAGCATGCTTATTGGTCGGTAAGCCGAAATTTGTGTTTCATTTAGTTCACATGGTCGCGTGGAAGATGAAAATTTATTAGTTTTATGCATTTATCTGGTAATTTCTTTATCATTTTTTTCAGAAATAAGGTCCTGCTGCCTTTTTCGGGTTTATCCACATTTTGATAGTATTCTTATCTTTCTTCCAATTAAATTTTAAAGGTTTATATGGTACATTAATATACTACTTAGGTAGCACGAAATCATTTACTTATTCGTGTGGTTGTAATACTGCCTTTGCCGTGGTAAACAATGAACTGCCCTAAACTTAAAGAGTATGTATATATGTCCTCATTAAAGGAAAGTTGAAAATTAAAAAACATTTAAAATTGAGAAGTACCATTAATACAATCCTTAAATCAGTCTAACATCGAAAATTCACCGCAGCGCTTCCATTACCTCAACCAACTCAACGATCAAAGTTGCCTACCTACACTACTAAAATAAACTTGGAACACAGCAGAGCTGAAGAAAAATATAATAATATAATAATATAATAATATAATAATATAATAATATAATAATATAATAATATAATAATATAATAATATAATAATATAATAATATAATAATATAATAATATAATAATATAATAATATAATAATATAATAATATAATAATATAATAATATAATAATATAATAATATAATAATATAATAATATAATAATATAATAATATAATAATATAATAATATAATAATATAATAATATAATAATATAATAATATAATAATATAATAATATAATAATATAATAATATAATAATATAATAATATAATAATATAATAATATAATAATATAATAATATAATAATATAATAATATAATAATATAATAATATAATAATATAATAATATAATAATATAATAATATAATAATATAATAATATAATAATATAATAATATAATAATATAATAATATAATAATATAATAATATAATAATATAATAATATAATAATATAATAATATAATAATATAATAATATAATAATATAATAATATAATAATATAATAATATAATAATATAATAATATAATAATATAATAATATAATAATATAATAATATAATAATATAATAATATAATAATATAATAATATAATAATATAATAATATAATAATATAATAATATAATAATATAATAATATAATAATATAATAATATAATAATATAATAATATAATAATATAATAATATAATAATATAATAATATAATAATATAATAATATAATAATATAATAATATAATAATATAATAATATAATAATATAATAATATAATAATATAATAATATAATAATATAATAATATAATAATATAATAATATAATAATATAATAATATAATAATATAATAATATAATAATATAATAATATAATAATATAATAATATAATAATATAATAATATAATAATATAATAATATAATAATATAATAATATAATAATATAATAATATAATAATATAATAATATAATAATATAATAATATAATAATATAATAATATAATAATATAATAATATAATAATATAATAATATAATAATATAATAATATAATAATATAATAATATAATAATATAATAATATAATAATATAATAATATAATAATATAATAATATAATAATATAATAATATAATAATATAATAATATAATAATATAATAATATAATAATATAATAATATAATAATATAATAATATAATAATATAATAATATAATAATATAATAATATAATAATATAATAATATAATAATATAATAATATAATAATATAATAATATAATAATATAATAATATAATAATATAATAATATAATAATATAATAATATAATAATATAATAATATAATAATATAATAATATAATAATATAATAATATAATAATATAATAATATAATAATATAATAATATAATAATATAATAATATAATAATATAATAATATAATAATATAATAATATAATAATATAATAATATAATAATATAATAATATAATAATATAATAATATAATAATATAATAATATAATAATATAATAATATAATAATATAATAATATAATAATATAATAATATAATAATATAATAATATAATAATATAATAATATAATAATATAATAATATAATAATATAATAATATAATAATATAATAATATAATAATATAATAATATAATAATATAATAATATAATAATATAATAATATAATAATATAATAATATAATAATATAATGATATAATAATATAATAATATAATAATATAATAATATAATAATATAATAATATAATAATATAATAATATTATAATATTATAATATTATAATATAATAATATAATAATATAATAATATAATAATATAATAATATAATAATATAATAATATAATAATATAATAATATAATAATATAATAATATAATAATATAATAATATAATAATATAATAATATAATAATATAATAATATAATAATATAATAATATAATAATATAATAATATAATAATATAATAATATAATAATATAATAATATAATAATATAATAATATAATAATATAATAATATAATAATATAATAATATAATAATATAATAATATAATAATATAATAATATAATAATATAATAATATAATAATATAATAATATAATAATATAATAATATAATAATATAATAATATAATAATATAATAATATAATAATATAATAATATAATAATATAATAATATAATAATATAATAATATAATAATATAATAATATAATAATATAATAATATAATAATATAATAATATAATAATATAATAATATAATAATATAATAATATAATAATATAATAATATAATAATATAATAATATAATAATATAATAATATAATAATATAATAATATAATAATATAATAATATAATAATATAATAATATAATAATATAATAATATAATAATATAATAATATAATAATATAATAATATAATAATATAATAATATAATAATATAATAATATAATAATATAATAATATAATAATATAATAATATAATAATATAATAATATAATAATATAATAATATAATAATATAATAATATAATAATATAATAATATAATAATATAATAATATAATAATATAATAATATAATAATATAATAATATAATAATATAATAATATAATAATATAATAATATAATAATATAATAATATAATAATATAATAATATAATAATATAATAATATAATAATATAATAATATAATAATATAATAATATAATAATATAATAATATAATAATATAATAATATAATAATATAATAATATAATAATATAATAATATAATAATATAATAATATAATAATATAATAATATAATAATATAATAATATAATAATATAATAATATAATAATATAATAATATAATAATATAATAATATAATAATATAATAATATAATAATATAATAATATAATGATATAATAATATAATAATATAATAATATAATAATATAATAATATAATAATATAATAATATAATAATATAATAATATAATAATATAACAATATAATAATATAATAATATAATAATATAATAATATAATAATATAATAATATAATAATATAATAATATAATAATATAATAATATAATAATATAATAATATAATAATATAATAATATAATAATATAATAATATAATAATATAACAATAAAACACATAAAATTCTAAAATGTTTAATATAAATTGGAAATTCAAAAAAAATAAAAGATTGCTCTTCAGAAAGCAGTCTGTTAAAAGATTGCTCTTCAGAAAGTGTACGTCGTTTTACTTCATGATTAACATAATTCTATATAAATTATGTCTGCAAGGAATCCATATTTATGACGTTCCACCATCAAATCTTTTAACCTACTTATTTGCTTGGATGCTTTCCTGTGAAGACCCACCATGTTTCCCCATGTGTATGTAGGGTAGGACGATTTTGAACTTTTCTTAAGCATATATTCAGTTCCAGTGACCATTTCAAGTTATTTGTCCATTAAAGTTTTTAGCTGACCTATATGATATCTCATCTTTGATGGTCCCCTACCATTTATTAGAAACTAACAGGTGGTCTTTATTTTTATACAGTAATATACTTACTTTTATTGGCAAAAGATATGGTCACATACCTTTAGAATTGTTAAACGATACAATAACAGTGACAACCCACCTCATGGTTCTGTCATCTCAAAAATTGGGGATTTATGGTAAAAGAATGGCAGCTTTTGTTTCATTTACAGTGCTATCCATCACTAGCCACTCCTTTTTCCATATTTCTTCCATATTTTCTTTTATTTGCCTCAGTAAAGGTCTCGTTTAGATTGAGCAACTCACAATGCACGAACATGAGTTTGCAAAAAACCCTATTTGCTGTTGTTTGAAATTCACCAAAATTGAAAATAAATCGGTTTGTAATTTTGACCCTACGTGTAGGACAACGTTTAATGAGGTAGACGATGATGACCGACATGATGCATCAAAAACGACACTTAGTTTTTTGTACTACTTCCTAATTTCTGTACACCATGATGCAGTAAATAAAACTTCTGGCTGTCATCTTGAGGCAGGTGGGATGGTGCAATTAATATTTTATGTCCAGTTTGATAAATTCACAGCAATAATTATAGTATGCGTATTATACTTATAATTATAGTATAAGTCCCGTGACGTTCCATCATCAAAAGTCAAGACTTTTCAGTTACGTTTGAGTTTCCAAGACATAGTTGAGGTCATTTTAGTTATAAACGTACGATCCATTCCCCATTCCTACTTTTCGATGTGGCAGATGCATATAATTCTTAACAGCGCAAATCTGATTCTGTCATAGATATTGTGGTGATCGATGGTAGTTTTTCAAAAGTCCTAAATTTTTTTAGCATGTATCGTTCAGATCGTCGGTATCAATGTTAATTGAATTTTGTGTTAGCCCATGACACTGTTTAATCGATTTTTTAAAATCAAAAATATTTTAATTTTAAAATTTTGTGTAAAATAAAGTGTATATAAATTAGATTTTTGCCGATTATATGACGTATTGGTCATATAACGGTCAATTTAATTGAATGTAATAATTAATCAATTTTTTTAAAATCTAATTTATATTAATTTTAAAGTTTTGTGTCAAATAAAGTTTATATAAATTAGATTTTCGGCAATTATACGACGTATTGGTCATATAACGGTTAATTCAATTGAATTCTAATAAAAATTGACTTAATATTTGGCTAACCTTTAGGATTAGAAATATCTAACTAAGCTTGTTTAATAAATCAGACTATAGCAGTAGTAACTAGTAATAGAACTAAGGCAAAAATATCCTCCCAAGGAATCAAATCGCAAGCTAAACAAAGACGCATCTTACCTAAAATAATTCTTAAAGATAAAACATATTTCCTTTGGAAGTAAATAAAAATTGAGTGAAAGACCATGGTTTAGCTCAAATTCTATAACCAGTCACTCCAAAAGTAAATGACATCTAATATGGTTTAGATTATTGCCAATCGATTGGAAAATATTACCATTAACGTTAGTGTATATTTATACATCAAATGACTGCAAAAATACCATTATACATGTTGGTGGATTCTATTATCATTTTATCTGTGCAATAAAAAATGCCACTTAATTTACATATAAATCTACAAGTTCTGTATTTTCCGTACCTTATAGAAATACAAAAAAAAAACCGCACCCAAAAACAAAACAAAAAAAATACAGAATTTTCTTTCGAAGGAGTGTATAATGTTGGTGTATACACCATTTCGAGTGAGCAAAAAAAAATAAATTATATGATGGAGATATGTATTTATATATATTTTCCGTACAGCATTGCCTACAAGTACCCACTTAATGTATATTGATAATAAAAAGACTCGGCGTCGTCATCGTTTATATCCATATAAGAAAAGCAGCCACCACCACAATATATACCCTTAAAAGAGGCGGAGATTAAATTATTAATAATCCCCTATATATTTATAAACAGATGAAACAATATTGCACCATAAAGATACAATTTTCCTCCCTATATGAGAAATGAACGTCCACATGAAAAAAAAGGAAACAAGAAGTAAAAGTAATTTAACGTTTTCGTCTTATTCTTATGCTTCTTGGAAATATACTATGTACAAAAAATGTACAGCATATTCAAGGGTAGATTATGCTTTTTGTACATGTTTATAAATTTGGACGGTTATTTTATTTTTATTACTATTTTTCATTTTATTACTTTTGTTTTGGTTGTTTTTGTTGGAATTTTCTTTCAATTCGTTCGTATATTTACGTCTCTCAAACCCTTGGAACATAAAATGAATTTTGTTTTGTGTTTTTTTTTTTGTTTTTTGTTTTAGTGAATCATGCGCACAGGAGAATTGAATGACGCCATCGCGTGTCTAGATTCACCTTAAAAGGAGGTATAATAAGAAAATGGAAAATAATAATAATAGTAATATTAATAAGGCGATACACCACCCATTTTTATTTTTCTTCGTTTAGCGTATGTTGTTATTGTATACGGGGTTTTCTTGTAACGAAATTTCTATTGTCTATTTAAGAAAGAAAATTTTTATCGAATTCTTTATTTTTGGGGATTTTGTTGTTGTAACGACTGTTACTAATGTTATATTTTAACTACTGTTAAGAAGTTTCCTTTTTTTTTAAGGGATGATACTTTATTCATTTTTTTTTTTGTTAAAAGAATAGAAAATGGTTTTGAATGACTGTATTAAACTGCAGTTCATGGGGTTGTTCTATTTTGTTATGGATTACTTTTTCTTAGAATTTTGACAAATTAATTTGAATACTGTATTTAATGTCTTATGCTTTAGACAAGTTAGATAATTTATACCTATATTTAAATCTTAAGTTCGGTTTAATGTCAGCTTTCAAAACTACATATTTATGCAGTATTATGTCCTATGTCATCAATTTCGGTATTGAGTTTTTACACTGCAAATTACGACAGCAATCTTTAACATCAGAGGCTTATAAGCTTCTCTGTTTTGTTGGGGCTCACATCCATAAAAACTCTCACATACTATTCGTCACATAAGGGCGGCATCTTTATAACTCAGTTACTCCTTGAAATCAATTTTTTCGATTGTAGCTCCATACAGTGCGTGCTTAGAACCAACTTTTCAATGATGTTTGGGATAAATTTCTCTATAATGTGTGTAAGGTATCATCCTTGTCTATATCGCCGCAGATATACTTTGGGCTTGTTCTGCACAAAAAGTCTGCAAAATAGCCATATCTGTTCTGGAACTGAGTTAGGTAAGAGTTTATCTCTGGCCACTAACGTCCTATCTACCTAGGGCATATTATTTATCATCCTTTTCGTAGCCAGAAGATCAATCGAAATACAATAACGAGTACTGCCAGTTCTAAAACATTTCAATATGAATATGTGACTCTGTGGATTCGTCTTCTTTAAAATCTCTCATCCGTTATCCGTATTTTTCCAGCGCATTGGTTCACCACGGACTTCGCATTCATATAGCTTTAAAGACTGCGTGACCGACCCACAAATTATTCGTTTACCCCGTTTGGGACCTTCAATAATTCAAATTCAACTTGATAAGAGTTTTTGTAGCCTTTTCATATGCATTTTGTATTTGGCATCAGTAAGTTTGTCCATTGTCTTCCAACCACTCACTTAGCCTTTTCATCAACTGACCCAGTTTGATTTGCATCATTATCTCTCGCTACTGTTTACAGAAGAGATTTTACGGGGCCCATTCATGGTGTTAAAGAATAAAATTCTGTCCCTCAGGTTATATTTTGTAACCCTACAAACATATTCTAATGCGTACATTTTTAACATCAAGGTTTACCAAAAAGGCGTTTTTCTTTAAGAAATTGTTCCCAATTTGAGAACCACGAGCTATTTTTCATCATCTTTAATAACATCATAGCGGCCACTTCTGTAACGCTATTTGAGAGTCTACGTTCTTAAAAGGACCCTTAAGTCTCTCTAGTAGTTTTCCAGCTGTGTTAAATAGAGATATACGTCAGTATGTGAGGGAGACCTTAGAACCCTCTTGCAAGGACTTATTATACATTTTAAGCCAAAGGACAGGTTTGCGCAGTTATTTTAAAAGCCTCTGATTGGCACTCCATTTGGACACAGTGAAGTTGCTTAGAAGTTTCTCTCTTCTGTAAACAGCGATATGTCGCTACTTTCGCCTAAATGTCTTCTAAATGTTTTCAATGAACAGCCAATGGATTTATTGTCCTTTGAAGGCTTACTGTTAATCAATACTTTATAGTCGCACAATACATGCAACCCAAACACACAAGTACAGTATACCACCTGTGGATTGTAAGGTTCTACTGTACAATGAAATGAAAGATCGTTCGACTCATGAATTCTACTCACCAATAACGATCAAATCATGTTCATTAATATCACCGATCATAAATCGTGTGAAAAATTCTCTATTCTCTATTCTTCATGCCGCTGCTACCGAAATTCGAAACGGGTACCTCTCGTTCTAAGCGCCGCAGCTCTAACCATTGCGCCACTCGTTCAGTTCTTAATTCCCTATGTAAGAATAGGAAAGAGGTAATCAACACATCAATGGGCTTGGAGCCAGTTTGCCAATCTTCTTCTAGACAATTTTGTACCCCAATCTTAATGCATCGCATTTAACTTCTGCTATTAGCTTCTACCAGCTCGATTGATTGCTTTTAAGGAGCACTTTTTGTAACATCTTATTTTGCTTGTATAAATTATCGCAGCTTATTTCCCCTCCCCATCTCATCCTCGTGGTTGCAACAATGACGTCACATTTTTATCCACTCTGTGGGCCACATGTTCCAAAGAGTCAAACTTTATCTGCAATACATCAATGCACTTATTTGGAGTAAAACAGCAGCAAAAATAAAAAAAATACTATACTTTGGCCATACAAACCCAGCATCTGATCCTTTGCTCTCTACTATGATAATACTGGGGTTTAAGATACAGTATGACTGTGTCTTGAGTAACCAAGAAACAACCCGTTTTGTCTTTTCTTCTTAAATGTTTGCTCGCTATTAGCAAATATAGTCCTTGAGCTTCTTTATAAGTTGATAAGATCGCCTGCCAATTAACTTCAGTTGAAGATTTCTTGCAAAACTATCAATTTCATGCGCATATAATGTTAAAAACCGTCTCAAGTGTTTTGCAAAGCAAGCGACCGCCACTGGTTCTCAAAACATACTTGATCGCTTCTAGTGTTGGATTTCCTCCAAAACAAAGGAAATATTTTGGTTCTAACGAGTTGCAAGTAACTTTTTCATGTTGCTTTGCTCTCTACAATGCCTACACATGCCTTGTTTTTATTGTCTTTTGCTCTGCAATTTGATTGAGTTTGACCATACACAAAACATCTGAATCAAAGAGTCAAAGTGACTCGTTCTTTCACTCTGCAGTTTACTCAACCAATACGAACTCCAAAGGCCTCAATTAATATACTAAGCTTTTGTTCGAAAAGCACAACGAATGCAATTTGTTGTTCTCTGCTAAGTTTGGCTTCGAGATTATTTCTCGTTAGGTTTTGTCTATCGCTTGTGGCGTGGTATAGCAGAACAGGTCCCTGATTTTGACTGTGCTTTTTGTTCCAGATTTTGTAAGCTAAGCTCTATGTACGAGAGTTTCGCTAAAGGCTTTTTTACACTCACTGTAATAGCACAGTTTCAGGAGTATATTTCTCATTTTGGTTTGTCGTATCGCACTTATTTTGACATTACGCTCTTCTGGATTTGCCTTTCATTTTATTTCATTTTATATTTCAGCTTAAGTTTGCTATTACTTCAATTTTATTACCAGCAAATCTGGGATCTTTTTTTTCCTAATATTTTGGCTTGTTGACCATTTTTTGACGCTTTTTAATCCAGTCTTCTGGGTTTTCTTTATTTCCTTTCCTGTTTCTCTTTACGACAGGAAGGTGTTTGTTTTTTATTGGTATTCAATGGAGGAGACAAATCCATATTGTTGATCACAGATATGGCTAACTCCATAAGACTATTGTTCTGTAGAGCCCTCTTGCGACTTCTTTTGAGAATGGAGAGTTTGTCTTTAGAGATTATCCAGATATTATTAACCAGCACCCAGAGAGAAGTAAAAATCTGCCTTGTGGTTAAAGGGTTAGAAACCCATAAAGATGCATATAGGCCTTTAATATGGCTTAAAGAACAAAGAAGTCTCAAGGCCGGTGATCGTAAAAGGAAGGCCTGCGACTGTAAAAGAGGAATGACACAAAAGAATTCTCGAAAAATCTTCTGTAATAAATTTGAGGAAGTCTCAGGGACTTCTAGAACATTTTCTGACCTTGATGGTCCATGAATAGCTTCCAGTGAGAAATTTTTGAAACTTCTCATTAAAACCTAGTTAGGTTCGACGTTTCGACAGAGATAGTAGAGTGTGTCACATTCGTTATCCTCAGCAGATACCTCAAAGAAAAGAAAACGGTCATTGGTGTGTGAAAAGCTTTAGCCGTTAGATAGGGTGGCTCTGATCTGATTATACCAGCAGAAATCCGGAAGAATCTCAAAGAGTATCCTTTCATGACAACAGAAAATCTTTAAACATTGTTTACAGATGGGCTATACTCGTAGGAATTAGTCGGAATTCAAGGTAGACTATATCATGAAAACAGGCTTGACAAATCTTTACAAGCAAAAGTGAGTTTAGAACAGCGGTATGGGTACTCATTGAACATTTGCGGGATCTTGCGGGCACTAAGTTGTGAGATATTTTGCTCTACATTAGTAGCAATAAGAGTATAAGGAAAGTAATATTCTGTGATATCACAGAATCATATCCGAAATAGACTGGTCTAAGTGTGTCTAAGTGTGCGATAACAGCGACTCTTACTTTCTTTAGTCGTGTTGACGCAGCATAAATCGTAACCTAGTCCGTTTCGACCAATAATTTAAAAAAGGTTCCAAAATATCAATTAATGTCTGATCTAGAAAGTCTCCCCTAACCACAAATAGATCATAAATATAAATTCTGGTTGAACCCCTCGACCAAAAATTTCTTATTTGTATATAGTTCGTATTGTTTTAAGGTTTCTAAATTCTAAACAAAACCGAAATTATTAATTTTAGAATTTTTTGTATTTTTATTGCACACCTGGAAGTTTAGTTTCATTCTTGAGTGATTTATGGGCTAAAATTTTACCGTGCTCATATATCGTTCCAAATTTATTTTTTTTTGTTTATTTCCGTAAAAAATGTATATTACATTGGGAATTTACCGTGAGTTTATGTCATATTGGATTATTGAAGCGGATGAGATCATAATAATGGGGTTAATTTTTGTTTAATTATATCTAATGAATCTACATAAAATAAGAGTTAATAAATTGCATTAACTTTAAGTCTATTATTCCAAAAAACTGGGTACACCCACCTATGTCGCATCTTTCAACCTTAGAAAAAATTACCATTATATACCGAACGGTTGAGTATCAAGATATAGATTTCGAGAGGGTAACAACCCTGAATAAAACAATTTATTGTTGTTGTTGTTGAATCGGAAGTTAATTTACAATATAAGTATACCCAACCATATGCTGCTGGTGTATATATTGCGAGTTTATTAAGAAGGATAAATGATTATCGTTTATGGTTTTCATGTGTTCACCCTCGCTTAAATACATTAAGTACCTACATTTTATTTTATTTTTTTTTTCGGTGGATTATAATCACCCAACGATTTGGGGGTTGTAAATGTCTAGGATGAAAAATAATTTAACATTTATTAATTTGGAAAAACGAGCATAATTTTTATTTCGTTTTCAATTTTTTTTTTTGCTGTACGAGGTAGCGTTAAATAACGATTAGGGTGGGTTGTTCGAATGCATGGAATTGTAATCGTAAAAAGTAGGATTGCAAATATGTAGCTAGGGATGTGAATTTTAGTTATGTTTTGGTCAAGTTGTGTTACTTTACCACTAGAACATCAGTATATCTAAAATATGAGAGAAAGCATACCGTTTTACATAATTTCAAGAAGGAAAAAGGATTTTATTATTTTTAATTATAAAGAACTACTAATAAATATTTAATTTTAAAAATAATCTGGACACAACAAATAATAAAATTCCACTCTTTGAAAAGAGTTATTCCACTCTTTTCTACTAAAAATGTTGACTACGTGATTCCGGAGGGAACCACATATTACGTTAACAGACGATCGCCAGTAATGAATATCCAATTCAGTTTCAAATTACCATCTTGCGAAACTCTCCTGGAAAGTGTAGATAGCACAACTATATAATGAAGTTTCAGAATTAAGACAAGCGTAGCGGCTGTGTCATCACCTAAAATTGAACCAACACCAGCAAATATTGTCGATCCTAATAAGCCAAAAATGCTCTAGGTAAAGAGAAGAAGATACTTCCACCTCCTATTAACTTAATAGGAGTGAAAGAATACTATGATATCAGCAACTATCACTAAATAATAACATCTGGGAAATCAACACGACAGAACCTGAAGATTATAAAGCACTCACTACTAAATTAAACACCGATGGGTTTAAATGGTATACCTATGAGGACAAAACTGATCGTCTAACCAAAGTAATATCAAAAGGGCTCCACCAATCTTTTTTAAAAGAAGACATGATGGAAGAACTAACAAGTAAAGGTCTTAAAATTAAAGACCAAAACACGGAAATTATCAGTAGAGGAATTCCACTTTTCATGCTAACCTTCAATAATAACGAAAATACAGAAAACATCTATAACATAAATGCAATTATCCGAAGGTCAGCTATTTTTGTTAAAGATATACCCAAAGAAAAACTGAAAATTGAAAAAACGTTAATGCAAATTTTGACAATTAAAATCCTCAATTAAAGAGTACTTTGCTTTGCTCAAAATACGTTTGAGTATAAAAATATCTCACGAACCTACTGACCTTCAGTCATTAATAATCTTCCAGATCTTAAAGACTTTTTAAGGTTAAACCAAAGTTAACAAACCACAAAACTAATTGGAATATCTTTCAAACATCTCTTTTATACAGGAGAAAACGAAATAGGAAGTGACGGAAAAGGTTAAAAGTAAATTAAAATCACGTAAACACTGGCAAAGAAATCGACCCCGGAAGAGAAATCAAGGTTCAACAATTTGATCAATAAATTAAAACCTTATATAAAAGGAGATTAAAAACCAGTCAGTCAATAGATACCTAAACAATCTGAAAGGACAAAAAGACTCTAACTATTCTTTATGGAAGGCAACCAAAACCCGGAAAGTCCTAACCTGGTCCCACCAATTAAAACGAAAACAGGAAGATAATACTGCAGCTGAAAAAATTGATAAACATGGATTAAGAGCTATAACACTGTGTAGCGACCATCGCTACACACACAATTAAAATTATTCAAATATTTCGTGCAAATCCATATAATTCGCTAACGCGACATGAACACTGAACATAAATTTATCTAGAGCGTAAAGTACCACTTACACATAGCACTCGGTCGCCATAGCCTAATGAGATGAAAATTAATTTTTAACTAAAATTTCTTATCAAATTTATTCTTCTTCTCTCTTAACTCGACGTGGGTTCATGACATACCGCAACAAGCAAATTCAGGAAATATTCGTTTGTGATCAATAGAGTCAAAAGCCTTTGCAAACTCGGTGTATCAATTTGCTCTTGGTTTTCAACAGATTTCACAGTTATGCTCATAAATTTCACCAGATTTGTTACTGTTGGACTTCCAGGGATAAATCCACGTTGGTTGAACGATATGTGTCGGGGTATAATTTTCTTGAAGGTATCACACACTAATATTTCGAAAAGTTTGAGCATAATTGATGTTGTTGCGATTCCACGATAGCAGAATATATCAGTTATTTTCCCAAATTTAAAAATTGGTGTAATTTTGGAAATTTTCCATTTGTCAGGGAAGACTCCAACGCACAATGATTTATTGAACAAAAGTTTAAGTGGCAAACAAAATTCATTCGCTAGTGCTTTAATAATAGTATCTGACCCACAACCTTTGCTCAGGCATTTGATAGCATTTAGTATGTTAGCTTCAGCATATCACAATTTCACATGAGGAAGGTTAAAATGTCCCAATACTATCAAGGAATCATCTGGACTGAATATATTATAGATTTCATCTAGTGCTGCAATGCAGTTTGAAAATATTTCAATAGTCGAAGACGAATGTTGTATTATTATTACTCTTTACTTTGAGGCAAAAAAGTTTAAATAGACGATTAGTAAACTTAACCGCTTCAATTGCCAACTTGGTGTGTACCAAAATCAAAACACCACCACCAGTTTCTCTGAATGTCAATAGTCTAGTTTCACTAGATCGGCGACAACAACTTGAAGAAATGCTCTCCCGTAACAAGCCTCACATAGATCTCCTATCCGAAACCCACCTAACCCAACGATATAAATTTCAAGTTACTGGTTATACCATTTTCAAGTTAGATGCAATAAGTGCCAAATCTGGAGTCACTGCCAAAACTTTTGTAACAGCCGAAACTGAGGCAATACTTTTAAATGTTGGTATCCAGAACAAATATCTCACGTTTTGTTCTATTTACGTCAGACAAGTCAAGAGTCATGATTTAGAACATCGTTTTAACTCCAGTAACAAAGTTATCTTGGCAGGTGATTTTAATTCACGCCACACTACGAACTAACAAACCAACATTTCCTAGAGGAAATTCGGTTCTTGATTTGGTTATATCTAAAAATATCTCTCTAGTCACTCTACCACGGGTCTTGCATGAATTTTGCTCAGATCATTTACCAATTGTATTCACAATCCCTTTCAAGACCCAAGCAGAAGAAACCAAAGTATTTCACAACTACTCCCAAGCTGACTGGCTGGAATTTAAAAAATTGAGGAAAGAAACGGCCAAGTTAACTAACGTAATCATATTTGCCATCAAGGAAACTATACCTCTCATTCAGAGCAATGGCACCTTAAAAAATTTTCCTGAGCTCCGAAACCTCATTAAACTACGCAATCGAATGCGTCGGTTCTATTATAAATACCCAGGGCATATTTTGAAATCTGACGTTAATTTTTATTCCAATATGATTTCCTGTTGGTTCAGGAAATCATATTGAGATGGTCGATAAAGCAGAAGTTGCCAACATTCTTAAGCATCTTAATAAAAGAAAAGCTCCGGGAGACGTAACATAGCCAACTCGATACTTAAAAATCTTAGATAAAGCAATATCACAACTTACTGATATCATTAACGGTATTTCAAAGACAAGCTACTTTCCAGATTGTTGAAAACTCGGCAAAGTCATCCCTATTCCAAAACCAGGAAAGCCCTCTAATAGTATAGAGCACACTCGCCCAATATCACTCCTAAACGGAATAAGCAAGGTGATTGAAATAGTTATTCTTAACAGGATCCAGCCCCTACTAGAATCCTATTTTCCAAAAGAACAATTCGGATTTCGTGCCGGCCACTCTGCTACTCAGCAGTGCAGAGGCTGAAAAACTCAATTAAAAACGCCAAGCGATTTAATCATTCAACAATCTATAACAATCTTTAACAATTAAGACTATATAAGGCATATATAAGGCCCATCGTAACCCACGCTTTCTCTGCGTGGATGTGAGAATTGACTGAGACGCAATGGATTAGTCTATCAACCTTGCAATCAACCAGCCTTAGATTCATGTTTGATGATTGTTGCAGCAAACTCCGGATATAGTTCTCTTTTATTTATGCCTTTTTTACGAATTTTTTCACTTCCATTGATATTTCATTCGCAATATCACTCTCAATATTTTTAATATTGACTGGTTGTAGTTGTTGTAACCGGAGTATGGGCTGCTTTTTATTTTCAGGGAAATTGAAAATTGTGGACGCCTGAAATTCTGTTGTTATCGTATGCATTGTTGGAGCTTCATTTAGACGTTGTCTCAAGGAAGACGTTGTTATATTTGGTCATGGTTGGCTTCATATCGGCTGATGAACCCCTTTAATGTCTGGATCTTTGCTTCCAGACATTTTTTCGTTTTCCTTTCCGGTCCAACTTTTTTGTATTTTTTTTGTAGATTCTCTATATTTGTGGCAATCTCCTCTTGCTCTTCTAATATTGAATCTATCATTACAATTTTTTTCCTGTGGACCGGTATGTTGTTTTAGATGCCTGTTCTTAGTGGCTCGAATAACCAAATCGACTGTAAGATCGGCGTTGTTTCTAAACCAATCTGGTCTCGACCACCATAAATTGTGGACACATAGCTTATCCGCGTATCTATGCCACGTGTAGCGCAATCTGCTGAATTCTCCTTAGGCTTAATATGTTTCCATTGTGCGGGGCTGATGATAGACTAAACCTGTGAAATTCTATTCGCGACAAAGGTTTTCCATTTACTTGGGTGTCCTTGTAACCAGGCTAGCACTATTGTTGAATCTATCCAGGCCTGCATTACAATTCAGGATATCCATGGCTTCAGAAATTTGTCTTTGTAGTTTGGGTAGTAACGAGGCTCCGCACAACTCAAGCCTAGGCAGGGTTAACTTTTGACTGATTCGTGCCACCTTCGTTTTTCCCGCTATTAAAGTCACAGTAGTTTTTCCTGCTCTTATAACTTTGCAATAAACAGCTGCTGTATATGCTAACTCAGATGCATCACAAAATCCATGAAGCTCCATATTCTGGTCTTTATCTTCTGTGTTTAACAAGCGTGGAATTTTTATTTTTTGTAGTTCGCAGAATGTTGATTTGTATTTGACCCATCTTCTTTTCATTTCTTCAGGTAGCTTCATCCATCTCATGATATTTCTTTTATCCATAATTCTTGGAACATAAGCTTACCAAGAATTATAGTAGGCGAAACCTAACCAAATGGATCAAAAATTTTGGCTATTTCAGATATAACGTATCGTTTCGTTGGCGGTCTCATATCCTTACCTATGTTGACTTGGAATTCGAATTCGTCGTTTTGTGGATTTCACATAAGGCCTAAAGTTTTATTAGATCCATGTTCCTTACTTATGATGGTTGGTTTGTTTTCTCTGCGTTGTTATTCGAAGCCCATTTCCGTAGTTTAAAACCTCCAGAATCTTGCATACTTCGTAATTGTTGCTGACATTTTATTGCATATTCTATGGTATCTGAACCAGAAAAAACATCGTCAACATAAAATTCTTTCAAAAGAATTTCTGAAGCTATTGGGTATGTTTGTTGTTCATCTAACGCAAGCTATCTAAAGGTTCTTATGGCCAGGTATGGTGCAGAAGATGTACCGTAAGTTATTATTCGTAATTTCTACTCTTTGATTTGCGATTCTGGGTCATTTTTCCAAAAATACTTTGTAGGTTTTGTTGTCTTTCGGTTATAAAGATCTGTCTGTCTATCTTTTCGCTGTCTGCAATAAATACATATTTGTATTTACATCTCCTTGTCATGATCAAAAATAGATTCTGCTGCAGTGTTGGCCCGACTAGTTGAATGTCACTGAGACTTAGTCCATTTGATGTTTTCATCGATGCACCAAATACTACCCTAACCTTTGTTGTTGTACTGGATTGTTTGTGGTAGATAGCATATGTTGTTCTTGCATGTAACATCGTCTGGATTTATTGGAACCATATGTCCTAGTTGAATGTATTTATTTAAAAAGCCGTGGAATTTTTGTTTTAATTGCAGGTTCTTTTCTAATCTCCGCTCCACTTGTAGCAATCGTGCTATGGGTTGGCTGCTACTATCTCCCAAACAAAAATTGTCCCTTATTGGTATGGTGACATCATATTTTCCATCTGCTAATCGATTACAGGTGTCTTTATATGACATTTCGCACAATTCGTCGTCTTCGGAGTATGGGTTAATTTTACATATTTCTTCAATTTCTCAGAATTTTCGCAGCTCTAAATCAAAACTATTTCGAGATATCATAGTCAAAGATACTGAGTTTAAAGAAGTTGTTTGTGTTGTTGTCATCCCCATAAGTATCCATCCTAGCTCCGTTTTTTGAGCTACTGGATGGTTTTTGTATAATGTAATATGCATGAAATAAAATTCAATATGAATTCGAAAAAAGCTCCTGGTTATGATCTTATTACTACAGAAATTTTAAAAGAACTACCAAAGAGGGCTCTAGTTAAGCTTACTTATCTTATCAATGCAGCATTTAGAACCAAATTTGTGCCCAGTTTGTGGAAACAACCACCATACGAAACTTCTTCTTATAGACCAATTTCGTTGTTGCCAGTTATGTCTAAACTTTTTGAGAAAATACTGATTAAAAGCTTAAATCCGATAATCGAAAGGAATAACTTAATCCCAAATCATCAGTTCGGATTTCGTCGTCAACACTCAACAATACAACAAGTACACAGAGTAATCAATGTAATTGAGAAAGCACTTGAAGAGAAAAATTTCTGCTCCACGATATTTTTAGACGTGGCGTCAAGCTTTTGAAAAGGTTTGGCATGAAGGACTTAATCAAAAGTTAAGAAACCTCTTACCAATGCAATTTACTAAAATACTGGAATCATACTTGAAAGATAGATTCTTTAGAATTAAATCGGTTGAAACTTATTTTGAATTGAAAGAAATAAAAGCAGGTGAACCACAGTGGCGACTTTTGCTGATGACACTGCGATCCTAGCTATTGGAAAAAGCAACGAAGAATCAACACAGAAATTACAATCAGCTATCTCCGAAGCATATAAATGGGCTAAAAGATGGCGAATTAAGCTAAATTAAACTAAATCAGTTCACATAAGTTTTACCAACAAACGAGTTGAACATATACCTGTTTCAATAAATCGACAAATAATACCGTATGCGAACACTGCTAAGTATCTAGGCATGACCCGGGATAATAAACTTAGATGAAAGGTACACGTCAAAAATAAAAATGAAGAACTAAAACTAAAATATAGAAAAATGCATTGGCTGATAGGCAGACACTTTTCTCTATCATCATACAATAAGCTGCTACTTTATAAGCAAATACTGAAACCAATATGGACTTATGGTATTGAACTCTGGGGTTGTACAAAACCCAGCAACGTCAATATCATTCAAAGGTTTCAGAACAGGGTACTAAGGAACATCGTCGATGCACCATGGTACGTCAGGAATAGTGATCTACATAGAAACCTCCTAGATTGTAATAAAATAAAAGAAATTTAAAATAAAAAAAAATTTAAAAAAACGGTTGAACAAGTTTATCCGTCGCGGTTGGATTATTTATCCAAAAATTGTTTCTACGGCCATCATTTCATCATTAATTTGCATTCTTCCACTTAGCAATGAATCGAAAACGGATTGTACTCTTAGTATCATATCAATTTTGCTTTGCCCACCAGAACTCGGATTAGCCAAAAATATTGAACCAGTCTATTTTATTCAACTCAATCGAGTGATCCGGTAGCTTTGTGCAAAGATTTCACAAGACCAATGCAACAACTGCACTTTCTTGTGCTGTGTACACCTCACCGGAAGACACTTGTGATGTAAAACTAACTCCAGTAATGATGATTCGATTATATGTTCATGTTAGCGTTAATCGATTGCAGAACTTTAATGTTCTACACCATAACTATTCATAATTTTCACCATTAGGGCTAGCAAAATTGTGGTTGTCGAAGGATTTTCTGTTGTAAAAGGTGATGCCTCACTGTATTCAGTAGTTGGTAGTATAACCATGACGGCGGATATTTTGTGTTGAAGAAGCATTTGAAGGTGACATTTTATAATCCTAGAATCCTCTGTAATTACTTTAGAATTATGTTTCTCAAGAAGGTCAAGTAGAAAAAGTTGCAGACGAATATTTGAAAACTAATATAAAAAGTAAACTAAACTATGGCCATAACCGTCTCATTTCCTATTAACAACCCCGTTCTTCTTACTTAAACAAAATATGAACGTTGACTCATATTTCAACGGACATTTTTGACTAAAGCAAAGTTATAGCGAATGATAAACTTTTACTTCCCACCAACAGCTCCAAATTATTTTATGGTCTCGAACGAACGCATTTCTTGATTACATGGAACACAACGGAGCACACACACAAATATACGAGCGTATATATAAGTTATTTATCGTTTACTTCTAAGAAATAACAATAACTTTCTCACAATACACAAAGTGTTAAGTTAAAAATAGAAACAAACAACAAAATAAATAAATAAACCAAATTAAGATAAGAATAGAAAATGTATTTAAAGAAAATTCACCAACGGAAAATAATTATGTTTTAGTACACAACATAGATTTATGCTCTTATAATTTTTTTTTTTTTTTTTTTTTTTATTCTTCTGTTAAATTTAATTTGCAATTTTTTTTATATATATATACATATATTTTAAGACATAAATGCGTCTACTTTATATAGTAAGACATTGTTGTTTATTATTATTTGGTACAGTTAAGATTAGAAATTTATTAATTGAGCTTATTGTTTATTTTTTATTTTCTTGCAGTAGTCATGCATAAGGATAAAGAAGAAAATGGTATGCTGTCCCATATGCATTCGCATGATGGGTATCGAAATCGAGAATTAGGTGCATTTGAAAATAGTTTATTAGACGGTGATATGTTTCTACAGGTAAGTCATACATTTTTTTTATGTTGTTATTTTTAGCTTATGTATACATAAATCGCAACACTAATAAAAACCAATTTATTTTTATTATGTTTAATTAACTTAATAAACAATTTGAAATAATAGTGTTTACATATTTAAACACAAAAATAAAATTGAATCGCCTGTAGGGTATTTCATTATATGTATGTTGATTTATGTAACATGTACATTGTTGATTATTGAAATTCATTTAGATTGATTGGCCGTTGATTGAATTCATGTATGTACAGTAGTTATGTTAATTAATTAAATGAAATGTTCGTAATAGACCAAATATATAAAAATATTATATTGATTAATTTGGCAGCATAATCAGAATGATATGTGTGTGGTATATACGAGAAAATCGATTGAGGTAATATAAAATGTTAATTAACATTACATAATCAGTTACCACTTCATTAATTACCATTGTATTTTTATTAAAGCCCTAGAGGTATAGTCCCTGATGTTTCACCTATAAAACAATACAGAAAATAGCAAAAATTGTAAATAAATTTCATGAAGAAGAGCAACAGAATTTGTTTATTTTCTCTTCTATATTTGTTCTGGAGCCGAAGCACACTTAACAAAAGTTTTAGTAATTTCAATCATTTAAAATGTATTTTTGCTCCTCAGAACCTAATATAAAGTTGATACCAAAACTAATTTACAAATTTCTAAACCTAGTGATGGAGTGCAGGAAATACGTTTTAATATCCCAGCATAAAAAATTACTACTGATTTTAAAAATTTGCATTATAAAGCTCTTTAAATAACTGAAATTGATCTACGAAACTTTTCTATCAATTTGTTTCGTATTTCTATAACATACTAGCTGACCCGGCAAACTTTGTTATGCCCAAAATAGATTTGTTGATTGAAATAACAGATGGCGCAGTAGTATAATTGCAATTATAGATTGAATGAAACACTTTTCGAATTCAAATGAATTCAATATCCTATATTTAAACGGAAAGCTGACCCGACGGACTTCGTTCCGTCCAATCCAATTTGGCGAAAATAGAATAAAATCAAGTATTAATTTTATTGAAATTTTATTCCTGTGAATTGTTTATGGTCATCGCAAATGCATGTATCACTGGGAACTGAATGTGTTTGAACTGGAACGGCAAATCGGTTTAAGTCAGTTTAAGTCAAAGGAGTTCGTGAAATTAGGCATTCTTTCCTCTTTAACGGCTCTTTCAAAATCCTTGCCACGATCACATTGTTCTTTAGCTTCGTCACAACCAGTCGGGTTCCATTGCACAGTATTAAGGCATGAAGATTTCGTAGCATAATGATGACAGATCCTACTTTAAGATGCAAATGATGAGGCGGCATGCCACGCAAATCCAAAGAGTTTAGGAATTCCACTGGATAATTGATGACTTCTTCTTCGTTTTCAACGTGATTTATATGAACGCAATTCTCCCGGAATTTGATTTTGAATCGTCCAATTCATGTTATTGACATCAATATTTTTCGCTGTCTAAATTTCGCATGCACTCAACCAATCGTAGTAATAATTTTGGCCAATGTTCGGATATACATTAGTGATGAGTTCATCTTTCGTTTAAGTGAATTGGCAAATTTTAGTTGGAATCGATATTAATCTACTGGAAGTATCTACCGGAATTTGAGAAAATTTCTGCGTTTCTTTTTTCTTGTAGGAACACTCGCATATATGTTTATACTCAATGGAACAGTTTTCACGTTTCGCCACAAATACGATGACGTTTAATTCATCCGCCGCTGTTGATGTCAGAATCACGGGATGTGTTTGTCGGAAGTCGCCTGCCAACAATATCATCACGCCACTAAAGCGACGACTATTGTTTCCATTAGTGTGACATTCATAAGCAAACACAAATCTTCAATCAGGACTAACGCTTCATTGTAGAAGTCATCGTTCATTTACAATTCGAAATTCTTTGTCTCGACACGAAAACGATGTAAAATGTTTTCTGAGATGTCATCATTGTACGTGTCCCATAATTTACGTCGGTTTGTAGGCTGACATGTCGAAATGATCATAGCGAAAAATGTACAAAGTTGATTGGCAGGCGGAGAAGCTATTGCATCGTCTAGCGTTTGAGTCCAGTGATTGTCGTGTTCAAGCAATTGAAACTGTGTAAATTCCACCTCATTGCATCAGTTGAACACACACTTGGTTACCCAATTACTGATTGGACTTGCTTTCTGAGTAACCATTTCTTCGGCGATGCAGTCTATGTGTAATATCGAGACATATCCGAGTAAAACAATGTTCTCACAACCGGATCACTGGTGCAAGTTGAAAAGAAACTAGTTAATGTTGTTGCTGGTGGTCATTCCACTCGCTGTGCTGCGTTCTCTGCATTGAAATACACTCTTTGGCTATTCAGATGCACAACAGTCGGATGACGTTCACGAATCGCAAATGAAAACATTCTTAAAAGTGCTTCGTGGCAGTTCACTTATCGGCCCATTTGAAACTTGCCGATTTCATCTCGTTCAACGCCAATAACCGACATATCGCTTCCTTTGGTGACGTATTTGCAAACATACTTAATCGATTTCACCGAACTGCAATACTCAATATTGATATGTGTTTTAAATGCCACAGACAATATTGGCGAATATGGCACGATCGATGTGTTGTCAACCACAATATCAGCTCCTTTCAGTTGAGTGATGAATTTTTGGCCATTATCTTTTGGTGAACGATGCTGATAGAGTCGATATCCATCGCTTCCAGTTCGAGTTTCTGAAATAAAAGCATGTGAATAGCGTTCTGTGTAATGTACTAAGCATTAGCCGGATGTATCATATTGTATCTCAGGTGATATCCGTCTTCATCACATTGTATGTTGTTCACGAGTTCTTGTTCGTCGTTTGCCCACTTTTATGGCAATGCTGCGATCATCGAATGGTTTCTGATCCAACAAAGTCGTAAACAGTTTGATGAGCTCATTGTGTTCGTGTTCGTGTTCCCAGCGAGATAAAAAAATTGCCTATGAATCTGTATAGTTGAAGGCAAATTCTGTATTTTTTGTCTTGTGTTGGCAAGATAATTAGTGTTAGTTTGTGTTATATATCGTGGTGTATCGTGTGTGGTGTGTTAGTGTATTTTGTGGTGCTAGTGTTGGTGTATTAGCATTCATTGCTGATGAAAAGATTACCTTGAATGTTGGATTGTAATTTCGTTCATTTCAAATTTCACTACCAAATGACGTGCACAATGGCTCTGGTGGTGGAAGCAACTCTGGCAATTTTACGTTGCCGATCGCGCAATACAATCTAGGTGGTTTTTTCTCAAATTTAACTGCATTGCAATGCTGACAATCGACAGACATCTGACCGATTTGAACTGATGCGTGAATGTATTGAATGTTTGGCTCATATCGAAAGACCACTCGTTCAATGTTCATTGGAACAATTTGTTGTTGTCGATGTTGCCGTTCAAAGCTTCGTTAATCTCTTCGGTATTGTCACGTACGATTTTCAATCATTTGGATTCGAGCTGATTTCATTTCAATAGCACGTTCCTCTTCCGTTCGACGTGCTGCGACATTTCGGTTGTGCGTTGTATTCAAAGAACACCGACCAATGTTACCAAGACCTCTTCTTGGCACCGTAACAAATATCAAACTGTAAATGATCATCACTTTGTATAAATCACACATGATGTTTTCACTAATCAATAATTTACCTTTCATATAGCCAAAATAAAGAAATTAAACGAATGAAAAAGATGCAATTTAAATTTTTCAAATCAACTGGGAAAACAAAACAAATCGATTACCGATCTATTCCAATGGAAATAGGGTTAGGTTTTCACCGACAAACAAAACCAATGAACTCACTTTTTGTGATTGAAATATCAATAATATCACTCAGAAATTGGTAATCCACAGACTCGCACTGACCTATTTCGTAAAAGTAAACTATTTCACTCGAAAAATCAATGAAAATGATAAAAATATATAGGATAGACATTCAACCGTGACCGCACAGCTCAAATAATCAAATCAGCAAGAACATACAATATGCTGAGCTGTCAAACGGAATCACCGCCTATAGCGTTGTACCACCTGTTAAATTGTAATTGAATTGAACTGAAAAACGACGGCCTAGAGCGCCACCTTTTGAGATTTTTAGGAAATATCCAATTTGGTTCAGTCGTTTTCAAGTTTTAAGCATCCGAACAAACCACGATCTATTTTTATATACGAGTATATAAAATACCACCGACTACGCAAATTGATATTATGCCCATAACTTCTTGTAAATATGTGCGCAAGGATAAGTAAGCACTCCTAATACTTCAATGTGCGCTTGAGTTCAATTTTTTCGACTGAATTACAGACTAAACTTTTCGAATACACATTACGCTCAGTCAATAATAGATGACACTAGTGACAATAGATTAATGCTGTATGCTTTAATCGATTTTTCAAACTAAATTATATAAATTGTTCATACTTCCGCTATTGCCTCATAGGTGAAAAGTACATTTACGAAGGTGCGTGAAAAGTACATTTACGAAGTAACTTTTCATTGACTTTTCACAATATAAAATAACTATAATAATTTTGAACTATATAAATAAACTATGATATTTTTTGGTTTAGTTTAATTTCAAGCTGAGGAACAGTAAGCGACTTGGTAGTTTCATCTATCTAGATATAGCAAGAACTAACTTGTTATTATTTTGTTTAGTTAGTTTAGCCGATTAAGGGACACAGCATGATGCGCCTTGCGTGGAAACTAAATGAAATAGTTTTCAAACATCAAAATTGTTGTATTGCAGTATTTAATTTCTTTGTAATTGATACATCACACTTGCATAATTAAATTGATGCATCACACTTGCATAATCATAATCATTGTCAAAACTGAAACGTCAAAAAACTCATCGTCACCGTCAAATATTTCCAATGAAAATTTGATTAATGACAACTAAATTGGAAAGTAACCTCCCAAGGAGACTTTTCGATGATCTCTGGTGGCTAATACTGTAATGTATCGTCGAAAAGTTTAATCTGTAATTTACTCAAAAAAAACGAACTCACGCACACAGTATCATTTGAAATATTGCTAATCGGATTAAGAGTGTATTTTTTAAATGTAAGGGCGGAATCTCCTATCACTATTCTTATATGTGTATCGACGGATTTAACCCGTGTCTCCCATAATCCCCCAATGTGTGGTGCCAAGGGAAGTATTGTATGCCATTAAAGCCATATAAAGCCATTATCGCTATAAATATTTGCGAGTAATCCCCTTCGGGTAGTAAAAACTTATTTCTAGAGAATGGCGCTTGTAGCTACATAAATCAATATATAAATGTAAGTCTTCATGCACATGAATGACGTTAAACCCTACCTATATCAATACTCGTTCAACGGATTGAATATTACTTATTGTAATTTATGCCGTCTTCCTTTTTTGGCTCTAATCTGCGAACCAGAAACAATCCTCCAATATTCAAAGAAATTTAAAATAGCTATAGATAATCTTTCGACTATTTGTTCAATAACGGTTTGCTCCATCTGTAGTTTTTGCTTTTATAACGATGTTAAGAGTGTCACTTCTCGTTGTAGTTTGGCCATGCATCATGTGATAATCGCAACCATTGGGAACCAGTTCGCCAACAAGTAGTTGTGATGATAGTCCACGTGAACTACAATCAGCTGGATTGCTTCTGGCGTGGTAATTGGCAGTAACATTTATGTGGTTCATCTGATTACCACCCCAAAACAATTGTTGAGTCTGTCCATGCATACAGATTATCTTTGTCTATGTTCAAACTGGTGAAGATTAGATTGTCTCCCCGTTTGGTTCATCCCCGCATAACTTCATGCTGGGCACCGAGAGCTGGTTTAATAGTAACACATTGCTTTTGGCACAGATTAGTCGAGACTGCATCTTACTTTTGGAATCCAAAAAGCGAGCATATATGGTAGCGGCATAAGTCTATTTCGAGGAATCACGCAACCCGTGATAATTTATTTGATTTAATCATGCATCCAACCTTTCTCATTTTTTTGTGGTAATGTTTCACCCCAATTAGCCGTTATCATAAAAATAAACTGCAGTATCAATGGGATCAAAAATTTGCCCAGTTTCTGAAACTAGTTTTCTTTTAGACAGCTTAAAAGTGATTGGTTTTGATAATTGAAATTTAAAATAGTCATTATCTTGCAGTCAACAAAGTCCTAGAGATCTAATAAAGCTTTCATGAACATTAATTGTGATGGAGTTTTTTCCCCGATTATGTGCGGGAATTATTCTCATAAACACTGGCTATTCAAGCTCGATTTTCTTAATATGAAACCTGCATTTTCTAAAACTGTAGTTAGCTCTTTATAAGATAATAATCTTTATAAGATGTAATACCGCTTCGTCGGTCCCGGTTCCGCACAAAAAATCATCGACGTAAAAATAATTGTTGATTACGGTGCATACATCTGGGAAGTAATGGCAATTTTCTTGAGCTACCTGATGAGATATAAAGAACGGCTGGCCAGATAAGAAGACTGCGTGAAGTGGTAAATATACAAGCGTTTCAGTCAGTTGCAAGATTTTATTATCTGGCTTTGGAGTTATATGTCCGAAATTTTCTACAAATTTTAAAAATTTAGCTTTAATTTAATTCACGTTGTCATTATCTGTCAAAGGATGACCTACTGTTGTCTAGTTTCATCGTCCAATTTATTTAGCAGCATGTAAATAGCTCAGTGGTCACGAGTTTCACATTCGAGCTCCAAAGTTTTCAAATCTTGCAATATTTTGTAGGTAACTTCTATGACTGACAAAGTGTTTTAGTTGTTGGCTATTGACACAGCGGTATTTTCTAAAACTATTTAATCTACGATTTTCCTATTATTTTCTTTTTATCAAATGGTTTGACAAGTATGTTCCATGCTTAGAGATAATTTGCATCGGTTAGTAGTAAATGTTTTATTAACTGTGCAGCATTTACAAAGGCTTGAAAATAATTTACAATGGGATTTAAATTTGAAAAATTATTTCCAATTTGAAGTTGGAAAGGCACTTAAACCAACAAGTTTTTTGAATTAAAAATCAAAATTAAAACGTCTGCAAATGCTAGATGTACCCACACGTAGTTTGGCATATTTAATTCTAAAAAACCTATAGCCGTATCTCTTTATGGATCACGGCATATTTCGAATTAATTAAGTTAGAAACTGTAAAGCCTGATATTTCTGAAGCATTATTATTTATATTTGCAAAACCTTCTTCCTCGATTTGTTTTAATTTATTGAGAAAATACAATGAAATCAAAGACTGTTATCGTTACAGTTGCAAAGAAAAATGTAGGTAGAATTTTGGTGCCGAATAATGATGTTCAAAACATGCTTTAAGGGAATGAAAGAGCATAATTTAAGTTCGTAAAACTCCGTTGCATAAAAATGCATTAAATTAGCCGTTAAATTATTTATTAAAAATGCAACGTATCTGATTTATTTATTTAAGAAAAATACAGTTATTCTAATTCAAATTATTATTTTGCTAAATTTGTATAATGATTTAGAATTGATATTCTGGAATAACCAAAAAAAAAACAATTGGAGAAAAAATATTTTTTTGTTAAATGCTTCTCGATTTGAGAGTGCGATTATCCACTTCTAGAAAAGCTCAGTGACACATGTAATGAATGTTTCATCAAAATACTTTGGACACCAGGGTGTATATTTTCTTTAGAAAATATTTCACAACTAATTCCATGTAGGAATTTATGTTTGGGGTTACATGAACCACTCCCAAAAACTAATTGTGTAATATCGTTGTCCTTTAAAACTTACTCAAGAATCTTAATCAAAGCTGATGCAATAGCACTTCCACTTCTTCCACCCGTATTCTTTGACCGTTACTGTGGTGTATGGGTTTTACCCATAACAAATAAGGTTTAGTTTAGAGATAGGTTTTGGAAAATAAGCTGAAATTACGTGTGTAAATATGATCAAATTGAATTAGATGATGAATTAGATGAAAAATACGCGACTTGGAGTACGCATTGCGTAAATTACGTAATTAACAGGCTACTTATGGGAAAAAATCGGCGACAGGTATATTCCAGCGGGAAATTGAAAAAGTGTTGAGTAATGTTCCTGGAACTAATGTTACATAATTAAAGTCATTTTGTGAGTTTATTAATTATTACGGAAAATTTTTTGTGGAAATGGCCACAAAGATGGTACCACTGTACGAACTTCTTAAGAAAAATATACCATACAAATGGACCAAAGAATTTCAGACCGTTTTCCAAGACATAAGATTGGAGGTAGTTTCGAAGTTTATGTGGGTCCATTACGATCTAAAGATTCCCTAAATTCTAATATAGGAATTGGGGGAGTAATCTCACATGTGTATCGGCAGATGGCACGAAACGACCTATAGAGTTTGCTTCATGAATGATGACCCAACAAAACTTCAAAGCTGGTGACAGACCATAGAATTCCTATAGACCCGAAACCTAAAAAATTAGACAGTGATATAAGTTACTTGAATTTCGTGAGTCAAGACACGGACGTACCAATTCAGTATGAAACGCTTAATAAATAAACCGTGAAGAATGAGGTAATGATGGCGGTTATAAGGGCGGTTCAAAACAATCAGTTTTGGGAAATTCCTATAACGAGGACGAATGTAAGAGATTGTTAAAAAAACGAACAGAACTTACGGTCGAGAAGGAGATTTAGGAAACTTAAAGAGGTGATAGCTAGATTTGGATATCAAATTCATTTAGTTGGGGATAATGGTACGCAGTTTATCGCGGAAATTTCGAGAGAAATAATGGTATAAAAATAATAACAAATACGGCACCTGGGTTTCCAGCATCGAATGGAGCAGCAGAAAACGCTGTCAAAATGGTAGAAAGTGCTATCAAGTCAATCAATCTCCAATCAATTTCCTTTCTCCGGTCAATATATTTTCTTCTTTTTTGTGGGGGCAAAAGGATCCCTGTAGTTGAAGGACACTCCGATGATTCGCAAAAGACTTTTAAACTAACATGCTATCTTTAGAATTCCAACACAGCATCCTTGGCTTGTTGTAAGAGGCGACTGTTAAACAAAGGCTGGAATAGTGATTGGTGACTTTAATGCTAGAGCTGGCAAAAATTAGACTGACCTATGTAATAACTTCGATTCATACTCCCAACACGATATAGCGACCAATAATGGGGAAATAATGATGTAATTTGCAGTCGCGCATTACCTCATTATGGCTAGCACATACTTTTCGCATAAAAATATCCACTTGGAAGTTTGTTCTGAACTTTGAGACTGCATTGTGACATGATTTCTGTCATTTTACATAATCGCACATATTGGTCAGGTATTCCCAGACGTCGCAAAGCAAACCATAAGCTATTTCGATGGCTTGTTGGAAATCCAAAAACACCTAAAAAATGTCACGAGTTGTTTCGTAATATTTAGAAAGAATTAACTTAATCAGTGACTGACCAATCCAGACATAATGTCACTTTGTTATACTAATCGAAAAGGTCGAAAAGATTGAAAGGCTCGGATTTAATGCAATCAATACCAGGTGAACGGTTTCTTTTTAATCTGACTTATTTCAAGTACAACATTTGACACTAAGTTGTACATTGAGTAAATCAGAGAAGTGCCACTTCCAACTGTCGAGCGCTACATCGATGTTAACTTTAATTAAAAGAGAATTAGACATCACCCGTTTTACTAAAATAGAACTCAGGATCGCAGCGTATTAATCAAACACTATACGACCAGTGATAATAGCAATAATAATAAAAAAAAGCTTCCTCTTCAGTAACACGCTGTCGTACAAAATTAAAAAAATACTCGTACAGGATTGAATTCCGATTTACTAATCGATTTGATTAATAATACACATTTTATTTATTATAGTTGGGTTTTGATATAATCCTGATACTTGTTGTATATTTACACGACATGTAGCTAGAAGCAAAATTAGTAGATTTGTTGGTAGACCTACCTAGTATATAAAATAATATATTATGTATGTATAATATACATAATACATATTATACTATTTTGATAGTAGATTTTTCAAATTTCTTATTAGTATTCCTTTTTGCGATGGAGAGGAAAACGAAGAAACAGAAATCACGACAGTTTGCGAGTGACACGCTATCATAGATGTCGCGCTTTAACACTATATAATTGTAATATTATTATTTATTATATACTTTTGCTCAAAAACTTAAAATGCTCATAATAAATATTTAATTTTCTAAATGCAAATTATATGCTAAAATAATAAAAAAAAATTAAATTGCCACTTTCATTAGAAAATACAGTATATATATATACTGTATATTACGATATGTAAGATTAATAAACCATGTTACGTTATATATATATATATATATATATATATATATATATATATATATATATATATATATATAAATATATATATATATATATGTATATATATATATATATATATATATATATATATATATATATATATATATATATATATATATATATATATATATATATATATATATAAACAATGAGTGTACAATGTTTGCGTTTATTTTCGAGGGTGGTAATTTAAAATTAAAAAGAGCTCTACACTGTCATATAATAAATGTGAGTGTATGTTTGCGGTAGGCCTAATCAAAATAATTAGATGTTGTTTAGAATTAGTTCGTTATATAATATTATATGATTGTGATCTAATCAAGGAAATTCGAGGCTTTCTTGTACTTTATTGTTCGTTGAGAGAAACACCGGTTAAACATGCAAACAAAGTTGTTGTAGTTATATGGTGAGTGATATAAAACTAGAAAAAGGCTTCCCTATTTAAATTAATTAATTAACTAGTAGGTTTGGTACTAACTAACCGAGGTTAAAAGCACGTATAGGGTGATATCTACGAATCATATCCTACTTGCTATCTTGATATCAAATTTTATTGATTGATTGATTGATGAGACTGTGAGGCCAAGCGCTTGTCAAGGGTTCCGGTTAACGCCGGTCCTATTCTCACAGACTTTGTAAATTTAACAAACGGTAGGATATAAGGAATTTTCATATATTTATATTTATATTATATTTACAATCACAATTTTATTGAACTGCTCTGCATTTTGTTTTCTGTATTCTGTCATCTCTTATCAGCAACTCCAGTGTGCCACCTTTCAAATATTATCTAGCAAAACAATTCAGTAAAAACAAAATCTATTAGTGAGCTAATTTTTCCAAGAAATTAGCTCACTAATAGATTTTTTCGTAGAATGTAATAAATTGGATTAGTTTTTGGCTAAAATTTACAATTAATTAGTTCATTACATCATTAAACATATAAAATTAGAAAAAATATAAAACAAATTAGATTTAAAAAAAATTGATTAAATATTACAAATCAATTAAATTAACCGTTTTATACCAATACGTCATATGATCACCAAAAATCTAATTTATATACACTTTATTTGACACAAAACTTTAAAATTAAAATAAATTGGATTTAAAAAAATTGATTAAATATTACAAATCAATTGAGTTCACCGTTATATTACAAATATGTCAGATAATCGCCGAAAATCTAATTTATATACACTTTATTTGACACAAATCTTTAAAATTAAAATAAATGGGATTTAAAAAAATTAAAATTACAAATCCATTGAATTAACGGTTTAATGGCCAATACGTCATATAATCACCGAAAATCTAACTAATGTACACTTTATTTGACACAAAACTTTAAAATTAGTACAAATTAAATTTTAAACAAATTGGTTAATAATTACAAATTAACTGAATTAATCGTTTAATGGCAAATACGTCATGTAACCGGCTCCTGTTGTCTATCTGGATATCAAACAAAAACAACAAAGGGTTCGCGCAAATTAAAAAATAAATAAACTGAGGAGCTGTAAAATTATTTTCTATATAGTTTCCATAATATAAGTTTTAATCGAAATTTTTTGTGAAAAAAATTGTTTGGAAAAGTTAAATAGTAAATTTCTGGTTAATGATGAATGTAAATGCTTTAAAATTATAATTTAGCTAATTCAATTGTTAAGCCTATGTTTTCTCTAATCGTACAGCAATGAAGCCTAAATTCGACCAAACTCATTATTTCAAACCCAGTTCGCCGTCATTGTGATATTTTCTATATATTATATAAACTACCTGCTTGCTTGATGGTGGTGATACTATAATTAGTGAAGAGGAATAAACTATAATTTGTTATTTTAGTTTTTTTTTTTTTTTTGGTTTTTGATACACAACAAAATGTATATCTGTTCATATTTGCGTCGGTTTTTTTTATATAAAAATTAAACTAAAAACACAACAAAAAAAAAATGTTTCAACTGAATTTTCATAATTAATTTAAATGGATGAGTAATTAATTATATGCAATGGGTATGGTTTTTGCAAAGTGATTTTTTTAATCGTGGTTATTAATATCCATATATACGTATATAAATACTATGGTATGATGAAATATTCGGAGGGAAGGTAAAAATTTAATATTTCACATTGGTCGAGCGTGAACTTTAATTTGCCACGCTACTGCTGCGTTCATTCATGAATGAAAAAATAAGAAAATATTTTGCAGAACCGGTTACAAGTATGCACAAGGATTGTAATTTGTACAATTTTGAGATGATAAAAAAAAATAAAAATTTTATAAATACAAATTTTTGGCGCCTCAGTCTGGCATTAAAGATGATATAACCAACACAATTAAACAACAATCACAACAAAAAACATTTATCTGTTATCCGCCACAAAAATAATAATTTTATGAGCCCGCCTTACAAAAATCCAAATAACATAAAAAACTTGTATGCTCATACAAAACGGATATTAATCATAAAAACTACAAAAAAAAAATGTTGGTGTTGCTCATTCATTTATCATTTCACTTCGTGTGTTTTATATATACACATATCTGATCGTCCGTCTCTATAATTTCTACGTCATAATATACCTTAGGTATCCCATATATAATCTTCAACAAGTTGTTTATTTATTGATCTTTAATTAGAATTCATAACTCAAAAATCAGTTTCATCATTTTATTGCTCCTTATATAATAGTATGTTGATGTGTGCCCGATTGCTGCTGCTCATCTTTGTCTCGAAACGGTCGAACTTAAAAAAATCTACGTTGTAATTAAGACTTTTTATTATTGTTGTTGCTTAAGTCGGTTTAAGCCGCTCAACTAATATTCATTTTAATTTTATTTGATTTTAATTTCTTAGATTGACTTTAAATACCGTATATTGCTATAATATATAAGATTTGTAGGTGAGTGTGTTATTTTGCGATGAAATGCGATCATCATTATTTTAAATATGAATTATTCGATTTTTATGTTTTCTTCGATGTTATTTTTTAATTTATTTTCACTAAAGTTATTACCTGTTGATTTTATGGCTCGATAATATTACTTACATGCATTTAATTATAGCATATAAATAAATATACATTTAAGTGGAATGTGAATAAATATTTGTGTTTGAATAATTTCTGTGCGATGTATGGTTTCATTATTGTTAATATTTACTTTCATGCATGATAGTGAGAATTTTGAAGCTATTTGTGGTTGATACATTGATAGTATTCTATGGTTTTCAGCTTCAATTTAAGAATTTAATCGTAATATTTGATTTGACAGCTTTCTTAAATATATTTCTTATTTTATATTACAACTGAAATTATTCATTTAGACTAAGTCCGAAAATAAATATTTGTGAATACAAATTTTTGACATTTATTTAATAAAAACGAAGACATCCAAATTATCGCGGTCAGTTGCTATGACAAAATATACCAAAACTTTTGAAAAATAAAAGCCAAACTTATTGCGTAGCACACTCGGATATATACAATAAAACATAAAAAATTCACTACTTGGTTTTGTAATAGAACCCCATCTATATAATATTATACATGATTGTCTACCGAAACAATGACGTAGCATCGTGACATCACAAAATAATATTTATCATGGCACACTCGATTAAAAATATTTAAATTTTATATACATACCTCAATATTCAACACACATGCATGATTGCCTCGAAACGAAACGAAAGGATATATACATACACACTATGCAAAAGATTTGATGTAGCTCGAAGAGAGCGATACGCGGACGACGTTAAAAGTAAAAATTTTAGAAAAACATTCGCCATTTCAATAAAGCAAATGCTTTTCTGCTATGGGTGCCAAATCTATTGAAATTCTCAGGAATGGACCGCATTGCTTCAAAATTTCTGGTCAACTTTATCATAAAACCTTGTAAAGTATGCAAATCAATACTGAATTGGATCAGCAAGCTGTAGGTAGATCAAAATAATCAAAATAATCTTTCGTAATAAGCGGAACTATACATATACGACAGCGATATAGCACTACAAGCTCAAATGCGTCACAGTCTTAACCAAAATTGCAAAATAGAAATTATGCAATATCCCCGCAAAGATGTTCAATCCTGTACATTTTGGAGGTAAAACGTATCAAGAATATTTAGTGGATGCTTATTGTATGTATGAGGCTAACAAAATTCATTATATCCGTACGCATCAAAATTATTTTAGAGTTGAGTCCTATTCAGGTTTAATTGCCCATTTGAATAATATGGACAGAGGTCAATATTGTCGGTTTGGAAACGTCGGCATTCTTCCTTCGTTGTACCAACGGTGGTCTACGCTTTACGGTAAATTTGTATAAAAAAATGGCTATTGTGAGAAAATATGGGTCCTGACTTATTTTTAACTTTTACCTGTAATCTAAAATGGCAATAAATTACAGATGAATTGCAATGTTTTAGTAATATACTTGCATTTGTGTACGAAGTAGTTGAGCATCAAAAACGAGATCATCTTCATGCATATTGTCTTTTTACATTATCTCAACTCAAATGAAATAAAACCGCTGATAATGTTGCTAATACCTTCAAAGCGGAAATTTCTGATCATGAGACTGAATCCGGGCTATACGATATTGTATTAAAACAAATGGTTCGCGGTCCTTTGTGTAACACAAATTCAAAAGCAATTTTCCAAACTATGGATGGCCATTATGTTTAAAGCTTTCTCAAATTATTCTGCGATTATACGGATGCCTGTATTGAAGGTTATCCAATTTACAAAAGAAAAGACAATTCTAAAAATTATCATGTTACCAGAAACCAAATACCAGTTGGAAATAATTGGATTGTACCCTATAATCCTTTCTTGATAAAAAAAAATATGATGCTCACATTAAAGTAGAGCTTTTATTAACTTAGAGTGCAATATGGAACAATTTTCCGGAAATTCCAGATAAATATTTGACAACCAACGTGATTGAAGACATATTTGGACAAAGTTTTACAGCTAGTATAGTAAATTTGAGTAAGCAGGCCATACTTACACCGAAAAATGTGAATGTTCGTTTACTAAATGAACAAGTCCTAAAAAGGATCAGTGAAGAAACAACTGTTTACAAAGCTATCGATTGCGTTAAAAATGATAAAGGCGAGGAAGATCCTGATTAGAGAAATCTCATTACGTGAATGGTACGTGAAACGTGCAGTCACTAAGAAACCTAGGCACGTTTGATGGCACTATATCGGCCAGGAAAGAGTATCGCTTGAAACTTGTTACTCTCCAAGAATTTTTTTTTCAGTAAGTTTTTTGCGTGCTGTCATTCTGTCATCTAGGTCACGTTAGGTCCGGTGGTTTAGTTCTTTGTAACCTTTTTGTTATAGTGATGTTGGTCATCGTAGTGATGTTGGTTTCCAGTGCCTTCGTACGTATATTCTAATCGTATAAACCCGTTATTATGTCATACTTTATGACCCGTTATTATGTCATACTTTATTTCCCAATTTAGTTCATGCATTGTTATAGGTCTTATTCCGTACTAATCAATTTTGTCAGCTGGGGTAATATCTTTCTCTGCAGATTGTCTTGGATATGGTTGAAATATTTGCTTTAGATAATTTTCAAACAGATATCGTTGTTTTTAGTTGGAGAGGTCTGTAGGTTTGATTGCCTTGTTTGCCTTCCATAGAAAAGCCTGAGTCCCTTTGACCTGTCAGATTGTTTAGGTGTTTATTGACTGACTGGTTTTTAATCTTCTTTATTCAAGCTTTTAATTTATTGGCCAAAGTATTACACAGTTTCTTCGCTTCCGGTGTTCAATTTCTTTGCCAGTTTTTACGAGCTTTCCTTTTATTTTTAATCATTTCTCTCACTTCTTCGGATATGTAACGTGTTGATTTGTTTCCCTTATATGGCTAGGAGTATTATCCCAAAAAACTTTGTATAATTTCTATGAGTTTACCCAGTTCCTCTTCTAACTGCTCTGTGTATTACGCATTAGGACTTGAAGATTAGTTTTCTGCTGTAAAAGAGCCCAAGAAATTAATGGCCGTCTCCAAAAGTGGAGACCATGAGTTCCAAGGCTATATATCTCCTTGGGCCCCAGGTGAAAAAGGCTGTTTTACATTTCAAAAGCAGTGACCCGTAACTTGCAACTAGCCAAGTTGTCAATCATTTGTGTTCATGCTCCCACTGACGTAAGCCAACCCAAAGATAAAGACTCATTTTAAAATAGTTTAAATGATCTAATGGGAACTAGACCGAAGCACGACGTCAGAATAGTAATTGGTTACTTTAATGCTAAAGCTGGCAATCAGACGGCTTATGTGAATCAATGTGTTATGACTATAGAATGTACTAGCCACAATGAGAACATGGTATATAATAATGTCAAATGAGGTTTTTCAAGAAAGGTATAGTTTTAGGAAACTGGTGTATAGCGTTACATTAGAGATTAAAAAGGTAATATATAGTGAATTTCTGCTCATGTTTCTTTAAAAGGCAGAAATTCACAATTTTTTCGTGTTTTCTTCATGGTCAACTTGGTCAACTTGGTTTGACATGCTGAACTAAGAAGTAGAGTCCAAATCGGAGGCTATCCAGCAAAAAACTATTTTTGGGCTTTTAAATAACTCAAATTTCTTGCTTTAATTCACCCTCAAAGATAATAACGTTTCTTTCAAATGGAATATTTGTATCCTTTATATCTTAGCAAGTGCAACATTTATAAAGTTTTTTTATAAGAGCAGCCCCAGAGGTAAATTTCTCTGGTTCAGACAGGTGTAACGATTTTGCTTATATACCAATATTTTTTTACTATATGTAGTAGGCTGATATCTAATAGTGCCTTCTTAATATGGGTTTTTATTGTAGTTTGGCGTCTAGTGTCATTCCTAATTAGTTGACTGTTGATTAGAACATGGAATATGTTTTCTATTTATAAACACTGTCTTACTCGTATGTTCTCCTGTTTTGTTAGTAAGCTCCACATTTACAGATTTACTTTCATTTAATTGTATTCGCCATATTATAGTCAACAGCGGTAAACGATTGACAAATTTGAAATGTAGATTATTTTTACATATATGAATCGTTCTTGATGTCACGAATTTGTGACTTTTTACTGCTGTTTTATCTTGAGGAGCTATTATATTTCGCTGATCTAGTCCTTTGCAATACATCAGATATTTATTGAAGAAAATGTTGCCTAAACCTATAATTTATCTTTTATTATATGAGTTCCTTATAACTGCTTTAAAATATTCAGCTCGTGACAAAAAAAACTGGTGTTTTGATTGGGTCCGATCGCCAGTAAACCTCCGTGTTTACAGACTGTGATGATGTGCATAGAGAAACCATCCTATATGAGGAATTCACACTGGCCATTACTCCGATCTCTTCATATCTCGTGTCGTTCATCTATATGACTCAAGGCATCAGGGTAACTTATGGTTTGCTTTGCAATATCTATAGGAATACCTGAAAAATATGTGCGTTTATGTAAAATGTCAGTAATGCAGTCGCAATTCTGGGTCAAAATTGAGAATAAGCTATCAGGAATTTTTTGCAATTATCTCTGGTGTATGGCAATTTGGTTTTACTGGTGTAGGTTTATCCAATTCAAATCTCAAACTGTTGCTCTGTTCCAAACTATAATGCAGTCTCTAATCGCCTCTAATACTGATGGTAATAATGAATTGCAACTTTTTAAACTCCATAAATTTAACACTCTTACTCATCTAGCAGATAAACTTCAATGGACAAACTATATCTATCGTATATACATTTTCATGCTAATGACAACCCAAAAAAAACCACAACTAAAAATACGAATAGATATCATCGCACAGTGGTGATGAAAGCTATTCTTAAATTTGTATTATATTTAATAAATTTTTTTTTTCCTTATAATTTTAAGATTAAAAATGAAAAAAATGAAAAAAAAAAAACTTCTCTACGCCTGAGGACCATCATTATAATGAAATCAAGACAAATTATTTTCTTGAATAATTTTTTAAGAACTAAATAATTTTTTTTTTCAATATTAACTGTTGCGCGCGGCAAGAAGCAACTTAACACATTAATTAAATAAGTAATTTTCAGTTTCTTAATCATCGGGGTAATTTGCCTCCGCGTGCATGCTATATACGTATATAGGCTTCGTATATATTAAAATTTTGTCATAGACGTATCTAGACACAAATCTTTTGTTTCTAATGCATCGGGAATTATTTTCTAATATACGAATATAATAAATTTTCAATCGAGAACTCATTTAATGATCACCAGATACAAACTAATCTTTATAATTGATGTTTGGTAAATTTACAAGAAGAAAAAAAAACAAAAGATGATACCCCTTTTTGTATGTAGCTTGTATCTATACGCGGTACTATAATGCGATTTTAATAACGAAGATCCGAAAATATTTGGTGTATTTATTTTACAATTACTATATAAAAAAAAAACTTGGAGATATACAAAAGTTGACTTGAATTTTCGTCCGCGCAAACGATAAAGCCAACGTCTTTAAGACGCACAGATAATAAAACCACAACAACAACAAAACGTGTATAGACTAAATTACAGACAGACAATAGGTAGATATCAAAATGATATATAAAAAAAAACATATAATTATATTGGTGCGACAATGGAATGGTTGAATGAATGAATCAAACGATGAATTTAATTAAAATCGAATATTAAATTAAATTGCCGATTGAATGTTGTATACAAGTGTAATTACGTAATGACAAAATTGATACTCATCATCTTAGGAAATTATATAAAGATTTTTTCGAAATTATTGAAATGATATATGATGAATATGTATAAATCGAAAATTGGTTTGTGGTTTATTGGTCCAAGATAATCACTGGTTTGGACCCATATTGTGTTTCTGATGTAATTTTAATGAACGTAATACAGGTCCTAGATTTTTTTTTTGTTTGTGTTAAATATGGAATTTGTTGAATTTGCTAACGTGTGGCGTTGTCATGCTAGATATGCATAAAATTGAAACACGAATTTCATGTAATGACAACACATTAGAAATTTAGAAATAAACAAGACAAGATGAAACAGTAAAATCTAATATGTAATTGTTGGAATATGTACCAAAACAATGGAAAGAAGGATTGTCAGTTACGACCCGCCAGAACATTAAGCTATGAGAATGAAAGAGCAGGTGAGATATCTACCTCATCAACACAACCAATAAAGTATTGGCAGCTATCATTCTTGACAAAACCTCACCTGAAAGTAATACACAATTAAAAAACTAACAAGCTGGGTCATATACTTGGAAGAAATTGCATTGATTGCACATCAAATAAATCCAAATCTTCACTGAACAATCTAATGACTTCACTGGGCATCAGGAAAGTTAGTCTGTGCACTCAGCTTCATCATTATTGCAGCTGTAAAGCAAGTGATTCATAGTTTCGTCATCATTGTCACAAGCACAGCTACTGGTTTTACTTAAATGGAACCTTTTTAGGTAATATGCTATTTTGCCACGCCCAAATTTTGCCTTTTTCTTAAGTTATATTCAGCAACTCTTTCTTACAGCAACATATACATCACATATCTCATCTTCTTGGACCTTCATACTACTATTAAATAAGGTACTCTAGAAGTATGCGCCCAGAACGGACCCTTGTGAGCCTCATTTGGTCACACTCTTTTGAATTGAGCCATATTATTATTACCAATAGTTGCGAATTTCAGGAAAATACTTATTTATGATTGAGCAAAGATTTTCTGGACAGCTAATCTGTCTAACTCATTCAAATTACTATTAGCCATGACAGATTGTCAAAAACTCCAGATATACGTCAAGGAATATTCCAAGAACGTATTTTTGCTCTGACTATTTGACTATGTCGATCAATTTCACCAAAGCGCCCTCTATGGATCTGTTTTCTCTGAATCCGAACTGTTTGTTACTATACCTCCCAAACTTCTCCCAAACACGTACATCAACCAGCTAGTTATTACTTTTTCGAGTAATTTACCAAAGACTAGTAGTATCATGATTGGCCTTTAGGGTTTTGGGTCGGTGGCATCTCGTTTCTTCCTTCCTTTTAATTATTTTGCCATTTTTCAAAACTTTCGAAAAAAACTCATTTAGGAATCGTTTTTGTATCACTTCGATCTTGATATTATCGAGACCAGGTGATTCTGAATTCTTTCATTCCGCAAGTTCCTGCTGGTACAAATCAATGCGCTCTAAATTCTTTTTGCACTTTTGTGTTACTTGTAACAGTGTCATCAGAAAGCAGTGCACTCATCAATCATTTTGAAGTATCCTTCCAACACGTAATTGTCAGGTCATCTCTATTTGTTATGGCGCTTAAAACTTCGAAAGTTTTAAGCCTTCCTAGGAAGGACTATAAGAACAGTTTGATTGTGTTTTAAAGCCGCAGCGTCATAATATAAACGCAAGGGATAAGAAAGTTCTGTTAATAGAACCAATCCACTATTGCACTTATTATTGAAATTATAGAAATATTATTTGAAATTGTAGAATTGCTTTGGCAGGCATGTATATTAGCTTATAATTATGAGAATTGAAAATTCAAGAATCAAAATACGTAGAGTAAAAATCAAATTATTACAGGGTGTTAAAACCTAAAATGTAAAACGTAAACCTTGTCTAAAATGTAAAAGGACATTCCCTATATGGAAAATGATCGTTGAAAGACACCTGGTTACTGGCGCAACACAAGTAAAAGTAAAGAGACAAAATCTGATAAGGCTCACAGAGGTCCCTGATGCAGTGTATAGTGTAATTGGATATATTATGGTTGATGTGATAGTAAAAGGCAGAATCCCGAAGGTAAATATTAAAAATACTTAGGAAAACTGGTCCAGAACGAAAATAATGCTAACATTGACAAGACGGGATGTGGAATTTTCAATAAAATTGACAAACTAGTTGCAATCGCAAGTTTATAGTGGTAAACATTTACATAGATTAAATCAATTTCAAGTACTAACGTCTTTATAGTTAAAAAAATCGTAAAATTAATTTATGGCCACGAAGACTTGGATACTAGGTATCAGCGGCTTGAAAATATGTAATTAAAATTAAACTTAATTATTTTGACATGAATTATTTGATCACTTAAACAATTCAAACTTTTATTGATAAAATTAAAATCAGAAAACGCAACAAAGTTCAATAAATTTAAGAATTTTGTGAAGAACCAAACCGGAAAGAGGACTATTCCGAACTGATAATGGGAACAAATGCATTAACCAAACCGTCAGTTCCATTTACACCGGAACAGAACGGAATGACCGAAAGAATGAATCATTTGCTAAAGAAATTAAATGTATATTTATTTATGCCGTATTTAATAATGAGTTTTGGGTGGAATCGAGGCCAACAGCATGCTACATAATTAATCGAACTTCTAAACGGAGCATTAAAGTAGATGTAGTAGCACCCGAAGAAGTCTGGTTGGGATAAAAACCTAATCTTAGACATTTACGAGCTGTTGGATACTGTCATTAAACAACCTATCGACTGCAAATTGACTTTAACCACAAAACGCTGAAGGTAAAATATATCGATACACAGCGAGATTAGTAAAAGAAAAGAATTTTTCATACCGAAAAAGAATTTCCGTTGATTATAAAGAAATGGGTTCGGGACATTATGCCGATTTACAAAACGTCGACTACCAAAATATCGAATAGAAAAATATTAACAGGTACATTTGGTTGATTTACAAAATGTTGGTACTAAAATGTCTACATGGACAAAATGCCGATTTTAAAATGTCGACTTGGAAAAATTTTAGATATTCACGATGTTTTGGAACATCCATAAATATTTTAAGTCGACTTTTTAAAATGATAAATTGCAATAAATATAGGTGGCTTCAAACCGTTCCGCAATATGTAGACACTTACTGGAAAATTATTCTTCATTAGATATGATAAGCATTTAAGTGTTCGCCTTTGAATGCTAAACTCTTCATCTCTACCATACTGCTTGAAAACTCATCCACCTGTATTTTCTTCAAATTATTTGGTCGAAATGAAAAAAACAACCTTTAAAAATTGTAAAGTAGGTAAAAAACATGTATTATGGACAACATGTCATATTATGGATCACAAATATCTTCAAGCTACTGTAGACGTCCCATACTGTCAAAGTTTTGACTTACCAAGTAATTTTAGATTTTCAATTGTATCCAGAATTTGATCTCTTCGCCTTGAATATCTTTTTTATGTAGCATAAAATTTCATGTAGCTTCTGCTTTGGGTAAATATTCTCTGCAATTTGCTTCACAGATAGAGACTAATTCGTTTACTGTTTGTTTTGGCGGATTTAATCTCGATAAATTAAAAACTTTGACACTGGTTACTGCGATTCTGATTACGGCAGTGATCAGCCAAACGCAAATCATTTACCACTTACTCATTCATTAAAATGTTCGAATTCTAAAACACCATCACTCGAGTATATAGTTATTTATATATAGATTTTTGAATAGAAGTATATGTACATGTTATATATTTGTATGCTTTCGCTTCTTCTTCTATGCATTCTCGCGAAAACACGCGTTTGACGTTTCTTAAATAAATATATAGTAAATAATAAATATTTGAACTTTTTCTTATTTTGCCGAACGAATATATTCACAACTACACTTTATTTGTATTATCACATAATTTAACAATAAAACCATTAAATATTTCTATTCTAAATTAATATTTTAATGATTAGAAATTATAAAATATTTTTCACAATGATTAAAACAAAACCCAATTACGAACTGTCAAAAATTAATTTCAAATATTAAAAAAATCTTTTTACTTATAATAGAGATATCTATAATCGGACACTGGAATTAATAATTTTGGCTGCGTAATTTTTTTTTAGTTTTCGATGATGCTTTAAAAAATTTAAAAAAACCCTGACTGCGTATGACAAGCTTTATGTCAAAGTTTTAGAAAAGGTAGAAAAACGTTCGTTGGTGATTAAATAGTTTAAAGCTTTATATTTATTGAAATATTAATTAAAAACTATAAGAGTTATTTTTTGTAGATTTGTTATAAACGAGTATCATATCTTTAAATATAAAGTCAAAGAACGGTTCCCGTTTATACCGTTAAATAGTTATTAATTCACCATTAAATTGTTTACCCGCTTATTAGGACCCAACAATAGACTTGAGATTAAAAATTAACCTTACTTTATGATCGAATAAAGGTAATCATCTCTGCTAATATTTGGTAATCATAAAAGTTTGCAGACTATATATAATTTGGATTAAATAATGACTGTCCTTACATTGTGTATATAATGAACTCATCTTCCTTGAATTTGAGATAATAATAAAATAAAATAAAAAAAATTTTAGACATATAACAACAATATATACAAAATTATATAATTTAATAAAAACTATATATATTCTCTTATTTAATTCCAGGCTCTTAATGGATTTCTAATGATATTAACATGTGAAGGCGAAGTATTTTTTGCAACCCATAGTATAGAAAGTTATTTAGGTTTTCATCAGGTAATTGTTTATGTGTATATACAAATATGTTTTTAATGCATTTTATAAAATATTATTTATGAGTGTCTAAAGGGGCCACTAATGTACCCTAAAAGTTGGTCAGCTGTAAAAATAATTTTAAAATATTCAAACCACTATATATATGCCTATATACGACTATATATCGTCATTAAACGTCCGCAATATTTTTTTTTATGCAAATTTTTCTCGTTTTCAACGAAATAATCAAACGAAAACTAAAATAAAATATCAATAAATTAAAATGCTAAAATAATTATAAAAAAAAAGGTGAAACCAATTTATAATACACATATGTATATAATATACAGGTTAATCTATAAATAAGGCTAAAATTAATATACAAATCTGACTGATCAATTAGGCATTAAGAGGTACGTACGGTACGAGCACAGAAAGAAATCAAAGAAGAAACTATTCTTGCAACATTTTTTTATTTTTTTATTTTCTTGTCTTCAAGATTTATTTTAGTTTTTAAATTGAAATATCAAAACTTAAGAATAAATATTCACAAAAAATAAATACAAATATGATAAAATAAATTAAAAAAGAAGGAAACCAATGAAAAATCGAAGAAAATATTTATTTTTTTCGTGTTGATTTATTTATTTGTACAGTTGACTAAAGAAGTATACAATTTTATGATTCTTCCTACCGTATGAATATTTTGTTTGGTAAACGAAGTAAAGCTAACTTGTGACTTAGAGTGGAAAAATTAAAAGAAAGTACAAGAAGTTCAAAAATTAAAGTTGGAACACTTGAAAAGCTTCCCAGAATATTAACATACGCCAATATTATTTTAAATGTCCAAGATCCGCTTCCTAGCCTGTACCCCAATCTGTATTAAATTTTACACAGTTATTCTTTTGAACCAATCATACTAAGTCATTTTAATCGACCAACCTATTTTCCCCTCTTATATTCAATTTAATAGCAAAAGGCATGTACTAAGCTGGACCATCTTACTTTAGAGGAGGCTACGGATTTTATTTCTACTCTAATTTACCAAATTCAATGACATTCTTATTTTATAAATGAAGGGTGTTTTTTTAGAGGAGAACTTTAAGTTGAAAGAAAAACCAGAAAACATTTTTTAATATCCATCAAATTGGAAATATGTACAAAACGTAATCTGTGGGTCCAATTTTTACACACTCTTTGCAGTATATCAGGCTATATTTCAATAAGGCAATAAGGCATCGAATGTTGGCTTCCAAGTTCTCAATTGTTTCTGGTTTATCACCGTGGACCATCATCAATTTTTGAAAAATATGGACCAATGATTTCACCTGCGACCAAACGGTGACTTTTTCTAGATATGATGATATTTCGTTAATGGCTTGTGGATTATCATCTTATGTGCCTCATCACTGAATAAAATTTTAAAATGATATTGTGGGTCAAATTTTAACAATTTGTAAATGTTGCTCGGCTTGAACCCATATTCATTATAAATTGTCAAACCAAACTAACCTCAAAACAACGAAGAATAGTCGGGAATCACAGAAAACAGTGCTGCCAATTTAAAGTACTGAAAAAAACCCTTTATATCACTTGATGGTTTCCATATTGTAAGGCCAATCTATCTATCTTCATCTATGATTCTTTATTTTAGGCTTAGTATATGTAACTGCTTCGAATTTCTGTGCAGTTCAATGTTTGTTATGATGTTTGGCCAAAAGCACTACAATGTTCATCCAACGCATTTATTTACGAACACCTGCAGTTTCTATGAGATTTTGTAGAGTCGTGGAGTATTTTTTTTTTAGAGTTTATTCCATGCAATCTGTTTTGGGACCGAAGCTCTGCCAACTCTTTAGCGGTTAATTTTTACCATCCTACTTTACGCCGTAGCCAAATCGAGAACGCACATATACAAGTTCGCTTTAAATATCCATCTGCACAATGCATTGCTTAAGCCAGCCTGTACTGGCATGAACGATGGTTCAGCCCATGAATTCTGCACTCCAACGGGGGGTTATAGTTGTGTTCATCGTCATCACCGATCGTAATCAAGTGATGAAAAATCCCTTTTGCAACCCTCCCCCGTTGGGATTCGAACCCAGTACCTCCCGTCCAAAACACCAAAACTTTAATCACTGCGCCAATTGCTCGGTGTGATGAGTCTTATCATCTTTGCTTTTCTCATTTTTATTTTTAAACTTTGTTAGCTATATATAGGGTTACCCAATAAGAAGTTTCATTTTGAATAGCCCGCTATTTGGGCAGCTGTCATTTTTGAAGCAGTTAAAAATGGTAACATACACGCTTCAACAACGCATTGAAATTGTTAAAATTCACTACAAAAATGGTGAAAATGTTGCAGTCATAATTCGCAAAACTAAAGTACTTTTTGGTCGTCGTGAAGCACTCTCTCGGCCGGCAATAGTAAAACTGGTGGAACAAGTTACTGATGTGAAGAATCGAAACCGTGTGAGTCGCTCAAGAACATCTTAGAATATTGCTGCCGTAGTCCGTAGTGTTGGAGAAAACCTAGGTTTGTCGATTCCTCGACGATCTTTGGAATTCATAATTTGTATGGCTGGAATTGGAGGATATTGACGTGGACGACTTTTATTTCAGCAAAACAGTGCTACGTGCCACACAAGCAACGAAATAATCGCAATTTTGCAAGAAAAGTTTTCTGACCATATTCGAAATTTATTTTTCGAAGAGGTAATCACAATTGGCCACCGCAGGCTTGTGATTTAACACCTTTAGACTTTTTTCTTTGATGCCACGTGAAAAATAAGGTCTATGTCAATGCTCCATAATCGATACAAGACCTTAAAGATGGAATTCGTGAAGTTATCGAAGACATACAGCCGCAAATGTGCGAATGTTGTCATGGAAAATTTCTTGAAAATTATATTGTGCTTCAATCTTAGCCATGCCGGCCATTTGGCTGATATCGTTTTCAAATGTGATTGGCGTACCTTTCTCTTTACAATGAAATAAACATTCTTTGATTTCTCTTGGAAAATACTCGTTTTTTTTTTAATATCAAAATGGAACCTCTTATTGGAAACCCCGTTAGTTGTGATAGTTGTTGAACTTTTTGCTGCATTTCAGGGTATTTATATGAGAAATATACGTAATCGAAATCATTCAGTTTATACCTGCTTATCCCCCATTAAATGCCATTGAGAGTCTGTTTCAATTTTTTTTATTGTTTGCGATTTCTAGCATCTTGATACATTTCTTGTATGAGTTCTTGTCCGACATATTGTTGTCCTAATTATCGTATCAATGGCGCATCAGAAATCAATGAACATATAAGGAATAGTAAAGAATTCCATTTCGTTTCTCAATTAGTTTGCAGTTCGTTTCTCAATTTTGCAGGAGATACCTCACCAGTTCTTGTACTCGTTAAAGACACCGTTGCATATTTTAACGGTTATGTTACCAGTGCCTGCAGTTTTATTGTCCTTTATCTATGATATCTAACTTCCCGTTCCATTGGTGGTCTTGTAGAGCAGCAACATTTTGCTGGACAAATTGATGACGTCCTTCTTGCGCTGTCCGACTGGGGCCGAAAATTGGAAACGCATATTATGAACCAGCTTCCACTCCGATACAGATTATTTCCATATTACATTTGTTAGAATGTCTGGTGGCACTGTAAGACATCTTTAATCTGGAAATGCTCTGGTGTCAGTAATTCTAGCGATTTTGGATGTTTATCGATTTCATCCACGCTTACCACAGTCCATCGAAATTTGGTGATCCTGCTCAAATGAAATATTATATTAGATTGTAATAGCTTTTGGGATCCAACAAAGTTAACGCTGTTGTCACTGTACATGTGGGCAATATTTCTTCGACAAGCGGTTGATCAACTGAATGAATCGGTAGCAGCGAACATATTGATGGTTATTATGTTTGACTGTTTGGACCTCTCTGTGATGTAAACTTTTTTTTAATGAAGGACAAAGTTAATGCTTACCATGCAATGTTTCACAGACGCTTCGTTTGGCGCTTCTTTGCCATTCATGCTTGTTTCCTTCAAAAAGTCATTTCACTCCATTAACTTTTGAGAACCGGTAACTGCATTGAGAGTACAAAATGAGAAGCATAATCAGCTGGACTTTCTTCTAAACCAAAACAGTGTCATGGAGTGCGACCACTTTCAAGATGATGATGGTTTTTTAAACTAGACCACAGTAATCATGGAATTAGACCATAAGTTTGTTGCATTTAAATCAATCTCCAGGCTCCTTTTTACTTTTTGAATCACCTGACTCCACAATACCGCGCCGCATAACTCCAGTCGAAGGATCGACAATATTGATTTTACCGGTGCAACCATTGATTTTGCATTCAAAAGATGGATTTTGCTTTAATCCGTGGTGGTGATTTACTCTACAATACACTTGCGTATACGTGTTCGAACACATCACAATTGTTGAGGCCAAACATAGTTACCTTTCGAGTAGTTGATATTTAGTCAGGTATCCCAATTTATTTCGCAACAGTCAGCTTAAGCTTAAGTTGAAAGCAACTTTAAGATGTTTCTGTTAGTAATTTAATGTCCCAGTTCAGATGAAAATTCCATTGCCCTAGGCACATTATTTTATGACCGATGTTTAAGAAACGTCTACAAAACTGTAACTTCCAGATATTTTCTCTATGAATAGACAATTTAATCAAAGACTATATATAGCCAACTTTAATTAACTTAGTTTATCGTTAGATCGATAGCATATATGGTTTCATCCTAGTTTTTAATAAGAAAGCTCCTGACTTCGTTAAGCGAGATTATTCCAGAAATATGCGCGGTATAGTAGTAAAAATTTTAGAGTTTGATGAAAATTCCATTTACGTTTACCAGGAATAAGAAAAGTCCTGACACTGACCGATGGTAATTAATACAGACACACACACTATGTGGGTCTGATGGGTAAGATTAGCGCAAAGCCAGACGTGAATTGTTCCTCGAAAGCAAAACGCCTTCTTTAAGAGTATCGCATGGTCTACTCTATCAAAAGCTTTAGTCATAAAGCTTGGCCACAGTAAAATAATTCGCCTTTCATGTAATTTTTTAATTTCACTTAACTGATGGTGCCAATTTATCAACTGCTATTTTTTCATCTGGTAGTTGGTTCAACCATTATTCCCATTAGTACAGAGCTTTTGAACATGGAACTGCTATTTAGTCTGAATTTCTAAATTCTAATTTCTAAATGTCTATATGTCCAAAAATTTGGTCTGACTTTGCATTACTCATAATGAAAGACCCTTCCATCAAATCAATCGCGGTCCCTGTGATTGGAGGGACACTACCATGCTTAGTAAAAGACTTCTAAATGAGCATGCAACTCCACTACAGCATCCTTGGCTTGTCGTTATGTTAGCGGCCACGCAGTTTAGTATCAGCACGTGCTGAACGTCTAGTTGTTAAGAAAAGCAGGCGCATCTGATGGCACTACATCAGCCATGAAAGAGTACCGCTTGGAACTTGTTACTCTCTAAGAAACTCGATGGCCAAAAAGTAGAGGACATATGTGTCCCAAGGCTATACATTACTTTACTGTGAAGATGTTCCCAACTATCTTGATGCAGGTTTTCTTCTTTGGTCCATGGTAAAAAAGGCTGTTTTGGTACTCGTAAGTGTAAGCTACATTTACACATGTGACTAGCCAACATATCAATCATTTGTATTCATGCGCCCACTGATGTAAGCCAACCCAAAGATAAAGACTCATTTTAAACCAATTTGGATGATCAATAGGAATCGATCTCAAGCTTGTTCTTCGTATTGCTTTAGACAATCCTAAGAAGATAAGACGTTTGCTACCCCGAGGATCCATAATCGCTGAGAGTGACCTTTGAGTCTGCCAAAAGGCGGCTCTCCTCTCAGAGATCGCTGAATTATCCGTTTATGATCATAATTAAAATGTAAATAAAATTTTGAGTTTTGGTTGAATAAAATTCTGTAGGTGTCGTCACCGTCGCGCTTGGGCCTTATATCAATCGCATGATTCTTCTCTTGAATGTCATTAACTGCATCAATTATACTTATCCTTACGGGTCGATCTCTCATCTCCATAATGTAAAAACGGGTCTGATCAACACCTTATACAACTTCAGCTTGTCGGCATTCGCAAGGTATTTTGACTTTAGATGTGAACGTAAGGCATACAAAGCACGGTTACCAGTGCCAAGACGTGCTTTAAAATCTCTTCCCACACTGTTTTTATGAACTTGTCTCTTCTTCAAAGGTGTGATCACCGCTATTAAAAGCCAGTGCGTCTTAGTTTCTAAGACCGGTGATTGATCATATATTTGGTTTTAGACTCATTGACCAACGGAAGTGGAAAATTGTACAAGTAGATCCAGTATTTTTTTGACATCCATTCAGTCCAATTACACATATATCAACCTGCGGTTAGACCGATATATCAAGGACATAGCAACACCTTGCCGTACACCAGAGCAAAAACATCTGATAACTTGTTTTAAACTCTATTTAGAACAAGCTACCTCTGTAAATATCATTTTAAAACCAATATATACAATATACAAGGGTCACCTTAAGAAGAATATCAACACCGAAAAGGAAAACCGAGTTGAAGGCCACGCAACATAACAAGACCAAACATGAAATGTGAACATTTTTTTCAAAATTCACAAAAATGGCTTAAAAATAGGTGCTAAGAAGTTTGTAACCCTTTCCAGAAAAATCCAACAACATACCTATAGGAGATTCAAAACGAAACCCAGTAGCAAGACTTCGTCAAGTCGAGAAAAGCTTGTTTTGGGATCCAATACTCAAAAAAGAATATACAGCCTTTTTGTAAGAGTATCATCAATTTGGCCATATGGAGCAAACTGAAGAAGAGTCAGAAGATGCATATTACCTACCCCATCTTACGATAATGAAAGAACACCAAAAAAGAAATCAAGAGCTCCATGGCTTTGGTGATGCGTCAAAAAGAACATTCGCAGTCCGTATACTTTAAAACAACAAATGCACCACAGTAATTTATCTGATAGCGGTAAAAGCCAAATTCGCTCATATAAAAAAAAGCATTTCGTTACCAGGACTATAAAAATAATTTATTAAGGATTGGCAGTAGATTACAAAAATCTCAACTTACTTATGGACAAAACATCAACTGATTTGGCTGAAAAATCAAATTTATTAACAACTTTTTTACAACTTGGTTAGCACAACTATACGTACGAAATAGTGAATCCTGAATGGTAAACGATTATAGTCAATCAAACAACTTCGAAAGATGTTTCTAATTCAGGAGAGCGGCAGCGGATCAAATAATGGGAATATTACTAAAGCAAAAGTCACTCCCTGTGACTGCAAAAGTCTTCTCCATTCACCAAACGAGACATCGATTACGCAAGCCTATTTTAAATCCATGTATCCAAAAAGAGAAGAAACAAATCGTACAACGGTAACGTCGCATTATTCGTTTGTTTTCCTTCTAATGCAATTCACTTGGAGGTGGTCAGTGTAGACTGGTAGCATTTAAACGATTCACTTCAACAAAAGGAATGCCTTTAAATATTCATAGTGATAACGGTACTAACTTTATTTGAGCCCGAAACGAGCTAAACATAGAGTTACTGTTAACTATACAACAATACACATGAATATTTCATGTGGCACAACAAGCAGCTTATTACGGTACAATATGACATTTCATCCTTCCCTGTAGTCTCCATTTTGGTGAAACTTGGAACTTTGGCGTCAAACTAACCTAAATTTTTTTAGAAAAGATCATCGGTGAAACAACATTGATATATGAAGAATTCAGCATTATGTCCTTGCACAAATTGATGCCAAAACTCGAGGCCAGAGATATAAGGCCGATGCTAGAGCATCGTAATCGTTTGACCGTAGGAGTAGGTCAAGTCATTTAGACGATTACGATGCCCTAACACTAATCCACTTCTTAATCCGGAGACCACACTAATTTCTTTTCCTGAACCAGATATAACCAACGCCACAGTAATCCAAAGATGGAATCTATTTGCAAGAATAACCCAGGGATTTTCGAAAATTTAATCCAATTTACCTCCAAGTGGACAGTAACAAGAGCCAACAATGTGATTGGACAGTTAGTGCTAATGAAGGATGAAAACCTCCCATCTACAATGAGAAAAAAAATAGATAGTCACCTATAGAATCTGATGGTCTAACTATAGAGTAGTTTCAATAAGGGGTCCTAAAACTACCATCTTTAAGAGACCGCTCGCAAAGATAAGTCGTCTTCCAACGGAGGATAATTTAATCTTGGTAAAACAACTAGAGCAGAATAAAACAACCGAACGAATAAAAAACAAGGTATCTCCACATAAGGTCTCACTTGTCAAGATAATCTATGTACCTCTACTAATATTACTAATTGCACATCACCTTTCCATATTACAAGGTTTGATAGTGAAACTGGCATATATTTTGAATCTATTGAAGAACTCAAACTAGAATCGGCTGGTTATAGAAGATGCTATAACCATCTGGAAACGTGGGGCCCTTAACATAGTAAGAGACAAAGGCAATGGACTATTTCGAGTGTTATATGACATAAACGCGATACATTATGAAGAGGAAATAGCGAATCTTAAGCTGAACATTAAACAAACCACTGGCTAGTATTCAAGAAACAACTAGAGGAAATGTTAAAACAACAACAAAAACCATAACTTTTTAAAGAAGTTAAATATACGCTGATCGAAGCAGAGTTATATTCCCACAACCGTGTCGCCACCACAAGGCTTTTAACAATCCAATAACTCAAAAATGAAAAAGATCTCGTTATCAGAATCCCAATTAAACTTATACTGCCAAATATCGAAGGTACGGATGATATGCCAACGCTGTATAACAGCTAATGATGACTAGAATAAGGCTGAAGGAAAAATATTTAACTTTAGAAGCAAATATCTCATTGGTATATAAGGAAATATACAAAAGGGATTGAAGAGTTACAACAACAAATAAAGGAAATTCTCTCTAATTTTGTGTTATCGTCACAAAGTTAAATAGTTCGTATAGTTGAACCCTCAAAGAAATACCTTACTGTAATGACCTTACAGTTAACATTCATGTGTCACCTATATTCTGCCCAATTTCAACCATTTTGTACTCAACATAAAACAAGTGAAGTAATTCGTCATTCAAATTTAATTTTAATACCTACAGGCCTACGTATCACTAACCAGATTCTAGTCCAAAAAATTCCCAACTAAATTGGTGCTTGAGTAACTGTACCTTTAGTAAAATTTATAGTTTGTGATAATTTTGTTGTTGCTCAAAATATGATAAATCTTCGGCAGGTATTATTTGGGTTTTGTTTATTTTCATTCCTTCTTGGCACATTTCTTTTCTCGCAGTTTTTGTTATTTTTTTTTTTTTTTTTTGATTGTATACGACTATGTACGTACGTATGTGCCCAATATGTATGTTTATTAAAGATTCATTGATCGAACTCCAACCAAATAAACAAATAATCAAACGAATAAATATTACAATAAATCATTACTTTATTTGCCGCCATTATTTATTTGTTTTGTTGCGTAAAATACGTTTTTCAATTTAAATGAAAGCTTTTGTGGCTGACAGCAATTTACACGATTGAAGGTGAAGGTTCATATATTGGCAAAAAATAAAATAAAAAAATACTGTACGTTTATAAATAAAACCAACATCTTATTTATCACTTGATCGTGAATCGATGCAGTGTGAATAAAAGTTAGTGTATATAGAGGCATATTTTTTGAAATTAAGAAATTTATTGTGGGCGGATTTGTTTATTTTTCGATCTGGACCATATATAGGAATGTGTCTTAATTTTTTATTCTGTTTATTTTTTTTAGTCTGATATTGTGCATCAGTCGGTGTATGAGTTAGTCCATTCCGAGGATCGGGAAGAGCTGCAACGACAATTATTATGGAATTCATTTCTTCCACCCGATTTAGCTGGTATGCCGCTAGGCGATGGTTTGGCACCGGATAAAACAAATTTTTTAGAACGCAGTTTTACGGTACGATTTCGATGTTTGCTGGATAATACCTCGGGATTTTTGGTGAGTTTCGATATGTTATGTTATACATAATGAAGTAAACTAACTAAATTTTATATTTTAGAGATTAGACATACGTGGGAGGGTGAAAGTACTGCACGGACAAAATCGTAAAACAGAAGAACCACCTCTTGGGTTATTTGCATACTGTACTCCGTTTGGGCCACCAAGTCTTCTAGAAATTCCACAAAAAGAAAATATGTTTAAATCGAAACATAAACTAGATTTGTCACTGGTATCGATGGATCAGCGTGGTAAATTAATATTAGGTTATTCTGATATTGAACTAGCTAATATGGGTGGTTATGATCTGGTGCATCACGACGATTTAGCGTATGTTGCAAGTGCACATCAAGAATGTAAGTTAAAATGTTTATCACATTTTCTAAAATGTTAACTGTATAAATCTAATAATTTTAGTGCTGAAAACGGGTGCATCTGGTATGATCGCGTACCGATTTCAGAAAAAGGATGGTGAATGGCAATGGCTACAAACAAGTTCGAGGCTAGTATATAAAAATTCAAAACCAGATTTTGTGATCAGTACACATCGCCAACTGATGGAGGAAGAAGGTCGAGATTTGCTCGGGAAACGTACAATGGACTTTAAAGTAAGTTATTTGGACACCGGATTATCGTCAACATATTTTACTGAAGCCGATCAATTAGTTGTGCCACCAAGTGGGTCACCTGGTAGTTTACCACCACCCGTCACACCACAACGCACAAATCGCAGATACAAAACGCAGTTGCGAGATTTTTTATCAACATGTCGATCAAAACGTAAATTGCAACAGCAGCCGACGATACAGCAAGTCACGCCGACAACACCGGTTGTTGATTATATTCCAGATCCAGCAGCGGCTGTGGCTGCAGCCTACTCCAATCTTAATCCAATGTATACACCATCCCCTTATGCACCAACACCGGAAAATATTTATATGAGTTCTTCTGTACATTCGCCGAATTTTTATCCTGTCACGGAAAATTTATTTCATCAATATCGTCTTCAAGGTGTGGGAGGTTACTATCCCGAATATCATCATTCCCCAGCGTCTGCGTCTTATGTTACGAATGGGTTCCTATCTTATGATGGTTATGGTATTGCTGCTACCAAAGAAGAAAAATGGCAAGATAATGGAAAATATTATACGACGAGTGAAGTGTCACCGAGAATGTATGCAAACTACGGTAGTCCTAATTCAACACCTCAAGTGAGTACTTATATTGTTGATGATATAGTAAATCGGTATAATATGTAAATTTGATTCAGATCATTCATTCATCCATAAAAACACCAAAAGCGTCATCACCATTAATGGAAAATGTATCATGTTCTTCGGGTGGGCCATCACCAGTCAATAGTGTATCATCATTACCAATAAATCCATCTGTAAATAATGACAATCGTAATCCGGTCAGTAATAGTAACAATAGCAGTTCAGGAAACAGTAATAATACAAGTAGTATTGTGAATGGGGGTAGCAATATTGTCATTACGCCGAAAGTAGAGCATTCACCGCCGCCATCTCATAGTAGCTACGAGCCACAACGCCAAACTGTTTTAATGTGGGGCACATCAAATCCAAATTCAAATAGTCATCGATCACCAAATTCGACACCAACAACAAATGATATGTATGCCGAACAGTCACATCATTTAAAATTAGCCAATCAAATGGCAATGTCTCCCGTTATAGAGGAGCATTCGCATCACCATCATCATAGTACACATAATTCACATTTGAAATGGAATGGAAGTAGTAAAAATATTTTATCTGGTATACAAGGCTATGCAATAAATCAACATCATGACAGTGGTGGTGGTGTAGATCCAGCCTCGTTATATTCCCATCAAGTTTCACAATCGTTGTCGCATCATAGTGGCGGCCATATTGTATCAGCCGAACATTTACATCAGTCACCGTCGCAAGGACAATCAAGTATTGTGCATACGCATAATCAACAAACACAAGCTGTTGGGAGCAGCTGCGAGGTATGGAGTCCTGCGTCATACTCGCAATACCAGTATTTCACTTATCACCATGCTCCTCAGCACGCTAGCACTCAGTGAGTGTCAATTTGTTTTGGTTTTCTTCATTTTAATTTTTGTTTTTTGGCTTTTGTTTATTAATTTTTTAATGTGGTTAACTAGTATATGTATGTGTGCGTGTGTGTATCTAAACGTATCCTAATCTATACCAGGCCATATAAATGGCGCGGTATAGTTTGGACATACAGTTTAATTTGCTTTTTATATTTAAACGTGTATCTGCACAAAATCACATTTGTTTAGTCTAGTTTTGAGTTAATCTAAAATTTTTGTTAATTAAAAATAATTTATAAATTTTTTTTAAATTATTGTAGGTCATCGTTGGCCGAAACAACACAATCACATTGCCTATCGCGCAACAACGGTTACATGGAACATCATCATCATCATCCCCAACACACAACAATATCACCAATATCTCAGCTCACACAGCTCTCGCATACGCATCCAACGCATACACCGATCACCCGGACGGGAGTCCTTTGTTGTCCTTCTCTGAGGTGACAAACACATTGTTAAATCAATAATAGTTTCCAAACAACAACAACAACAACAAAAATAATTAACTCCTAAAATAGCAATAAATTTAATTTAAATTTAAATTAATATTTTAATTTTTTTCCTTTATTTGAGTGCAATTTTTTAAACTCTATATCATCTTATTTTATTAATTTATTTTATTAATTAAATTAAATAATTTATTAATTATAGGATTTGGCTAGAGCAAATAAAATCAAAATTAAATTAAAATTATTTTTTTTAATCTTAAAAACATTAAAAATTAAATATTTCGAATTTTATATCTAAAACCGAAATTTTAAATAATTTTATTAATATATTTAAAAAAAAAATTAACACAAGCTTGACATTTAATTTAATTAAATATTGATTTTACATTTTTGTTTTTGTAAATAAATAAGCAATATATAAATAAATATTAATTAAAAAAAATTCCAATTTACAATAAAATTAATAAAAAAAAATTCATTTAATTTTTTTTTCTGTGATAAAAATAAAAAATTTAAAAAATAATGCAGAAATAAATAAAATAAAGCTCAAAATTAAAAAAAAAAAAACAAAATAGATTTCTTCCAAACAGAAATTAAAAAAAAAAACAATTTTATTTATTATATGAAATTAATTTAAAAAAAAAAACTATAAAGAAACAAAAAAATAATTAAAAATAATAATTACATACTTAAATAAATAAATTATAATAAATTTCTAGTCTTTTTATTATTTTTTTCAATGGATCGTAATTTATAAGCTATACATATATAAATATAAATATATATTAATTAATAATAATTATAATAATTAAATCTTATACATATTTTCCTCCATATTGTTAAATTATTATAAATATTTTCATTTAAATAATTAAAAAATTTAATAAAATAAAATTATAAACTCTGTAAATTATTATTATAATATAATATTAAACGTAAATAAATTAATTAAAACAAATAATAAATTAAATAATATTAATTATTTTAATTATTTAAATCATTTAATAATAAAACAACAATCAAAATAAACATTATAAAAAAAAACCAACAAACATAAAATTTAAAAATTATTTTAGACATTTGATTGAAAAAATTATTTGGCAAAAAAAAATTTAAAATGTGAAATAATTATAAAAAAAATTAAAAAAATAATAAAAATATAAAAACAAAAATGAATTCTAATAAAAATGTATTTGTTGTTAATAATACTATCAGTCTTCACAACTTTTAATTATTTTAAATACTTAACACATATAATAGTGGTCTTACAGACGGTCACCCCAAGTACTTATATATACTTAGGTGTGTGTCTTCGCTAAATTTAACTTACTATTTTATTTGAGCCGTTAAAAGCATATATGCATAATTTTATCGTTCAGTAGATAAGTTTTTAATCGCTTGTGTAGTAAAATTAAGTAAAGATGCTACTATTAGTGACTTTACTGTCGACCAACTACTATTTTTAATGGTCTAAAAACCACACCTTGTTGACTGGAAAGCTACTTTAATTAATAAAAACTATAATGGACTGTTACTAGCTATTTTCTACTTTCCTACCGTATTTTTTGCTATATTCTATTCTTTATATTCTATAAAGAATATTTGTTGGTTTAGTCCAAACCTCAAACACTTTATTGACACACATCAAATTAATGAACCCATTATGGGATTCCGGGCCAATACAAGATGTTGGCCTAATACTCTCTGATTATTGAACCTAAGTTTTGATTTGATTCATCCCAGTTTAAAACCAAGGCTAGGAGTTATCACCACCTTTCAAGGACTTCTTTATGTAGTAAACGAAATTTTTATTAGTGGATATTAGTATGCCTCACGTAATCTTAAATTTACTATGGCATTATGCACTTCTTAATTTTTTTTACGTAGTTCTTTCCGCGGGACTGGTAGGACTTATCGAAAATATCTACTGTGGACGACCTTACTGATTCAAACACAGTTCCAGCGTCAATTTGGCCTTCTCCAAAATTAAAAGTTCAAAGGATTTTAATAATTGCTTTATGATAGCAGACCAACATTAGCGCCGTTAGTTTATTTTGAGCAAGTTTTGGTCGTCTAAATAGACATATTTTGGTTGCCTATTATTGTTACATAAAACATTTCTATGGCTGATAACAATTGTAGCAGCCATATGGTTTGAGTCTGGTAGACTAATTTAACAACAACTCAGTCCCTCTTTCTTCAGTTGATTTTAAATTCAATTATAGGTACATTAAATAAATAAAAATAAATCATTATTTAGACAACAGAAGCAGGAAACGGTTCGTGTAGCAGGAAAAATGTATCACAAAATGGAGGAAATTATTGCAAATCAAAGATAAATGTTTCAATTATCTATAAGCAGGTGCTTCGCAAAAGACTCCTAAACGAGCATGTTATCCTTAAAATTCCACAAAAGCATCCTTAGATTATCGTAAGAGGTGACTAGGATCGGTACGAGGAACATCCAGTTGCTAAGAAAATCAGATTAGTTTGATGGCACTATGAAAGAAGTGTCGCTTGGAACTCGTTGCTGTTCAAGAAACTCGATGGCCAAAAAGTGAAGATCATGTGTTCAATGCTATACATTCCTTTACAGTGGAGATCGCAATCCTCGGCAATCTTGGTGTTGCTTTTCTTCTTGTAAGCAGTAGCATTATGGAAACCAACCACCATTCTGATGATGTGAACGTTCTATGGGAGGTATTGAAAATTTCGGAAGTCAATGCTGTCCAGGCAACGCTAGGTATGGTAAAAATTAAACCCAAAAATGATTGGTTTGATAAGAGGTGTCGTCTTTGCTATCCAGCAACAGAATATAGCCTATATTAAAAATGCGAATGTGTTTTACAATCGCACGGCAAAACCAAACGCTCCTTGCTAGGAGAACCCCTAAGCAAATTTTTTAGACGGACAAAGTGAAATGTAGGAAGGCTGAAGTCTTAAGAGTACAACTCTTAAGAAACCTCCGCGTTAACACCGACCAGTGTTCGACCCTTGGAAGGAGCATCTATCTGATTTACTCAATGTTCATCAAGTGTCAAATGTTGTGTTTGAAAGTTGTTAAATACAGTATGCAGAGGGGTGCATTCTAGGGGTATCCCAACGGTCGCTGCATTGATCGTACTGAGTGTTACCTCAAACCTTCCATCCAAAACATTTGAAGGATCACTAAATATTGACGAATACTTACATATGGCTGATCCGAATTATAATAAACGGGGAGCTATTGATATTCTATTACGAGGTAAAAAATTTTTTGAATATCCTGGCATTTGGAAGGATTGTCAATCATGCAAATATTGGCAAAGCACAAAATACCAAATTTGGTTAGATGGTATGGGCGGTGTGAACCAGGCCAAGAATCTTCAATAAAGACCTATTTTAACGTTGGCAGTGAGATTAATATTGACAAACCATTGAAACGTTTCTGGGAGCTAGAAAGAATTTCATCCACGGTAAGTTCTGAAGACGAACTAAGCTTATCTCTGCATAATACATTAGACGGCGATTTTAGGCATATGTTATCTACCTTCACGTGATTTATTCCAATTTAAGGTGAATTTGTCGGAAGAATGTGTGATACGACTAAAAAGATAGCTTTACTTTCCGAAGCATAGCGGCCCTTCGACCCTATGAGATGATTGACATTTTCCATAAAGGTTATATTTCAACAATTATGGTTCCCCTAATTATGGTAACACTAATTGAAGAATTGTAGATAAATTGGTGGTTATACACATCAAACACAATTGAAATTCATGGCTTCTCCGATGCGTCATAGAATGCATAACCTCGGTACTGTGTGCAACAAACGTGCTTCCGAAAAATGCTGTGAAAGTGACATTGATAGCAAATAAATTAAAGGTAGCGCCTATTAAAACCATGACAATCCCAAAACTTAAATTGTGCGCTGCGGCCTTACTGGTTAAATTATTACAATCAACAATTAGTTCGTTGGAGTTGAAATCAAATCCTAAATTATTCTTGTACACAGATTCAACAATAGTTCTAAATTGACTATCCAAACAACCAAAATCGTTTCCTGTTTTTATTGGAAACTGGGCAAAATTTGTCCTTTCTATGGTATTGATTAATTGCCCCTTCAACTCTCAATGGAGTTCTTTTGAACATTGCAGACAAAGTAAAATTATTGGGTCTCATTTTGGATATTAAACTAAGCTGAAAGCCTAATATTCTGGAAAAAGTAAAAAAGGCTACGATACCACTCTACTCCTGTAAAAATTCCATTGGAGAAGGAAGGGGGTTTAAGCCTCACATTGTGTGTGGCCAATTCTAATGTATGGAGTTACAGTTTGGTGTCCCGCCGTAAATACAGTGGTGAACCAAAAGTTGCTAATGTAAGTGCAAAGAACTGCTACCTTGTGTATTATTGGTGCACTTAGAAGAATTCCTACTCAAGCACTGGAGATTTCCTTTCATCTCATCCCTCTGGATATCCTGGCTAAGCAAGTGGCTGCTAGTACAGCTATAACGCTTAAATCAATTTCTATGTGGTCCTGTAACATTATGGGATACTCATCTATTCTAACAAACAATGAAATCCGGAAATCTATCGACTACATCATCTCGAGATCATACCTCAAAATTAAATATATAACTGATATTCCTTCCAGAGAGCACTGAATGAATGGAACTGTTTTAAAGTCAGGTTTTACTAACTTTTTTACAGATGGCTCGAAAATTGATGGAAAGATCGGCGGAGGGGTTTTTTGCTAAGAACTAAACGTAAATCTCTCTTCTTCCGCCACCCTGATCATTGCAGTATTTTTCAGGCAGAGCTTATAGCAATCAAGGAAGCCATAGACTGGATGAAGTATCATGTAATATCTGTAAGATATATTGGCATTTTTAAGGACAGTCAGGCTACTATTAAAGTTTTACAATCAGGCTTTATCACGTTGAGTGAGTAACCCGGAGTTGTCTTTCACTCTTAACGAGATGGCTGAACAGTTCAATATCCATCTTATATGGGTGCCAGGGCATTTCAATATTACGAGAAATATGAAAGCCGATTAACTCGCGCGACAAGGTATCACTTGCCTCGTCTTACCATGCAAGGTAGACATTGAAGTACCACTTGCTACATGCAAATTGACCCTTAAAGAATAAGCTCGTAAAATTACAAACAATAGATGGGAAAATTGCACCTAATGTGTATGCCTAATCTGGACTTAAAAAGGTCTAATCAGCTAATATCTATGCAACGGTATAATATTAGACTCAAGTTTTTGGGAGCTCACATCCTGTGCGATCTAACGGATCTCAGTAAAAGTGAAAATATTGTTTCAAATCATTTACGAATGAAATTGTCACGTGTTACGTCTGACAGCTAGTTGATTTAAGACAAGACAGATCTAGTCAGTAGTAATACCTTTGACATTGAACCAAATCATCTTGCCAACATCGATACAGTCCCGGAGGCTAAAAATGAACGTGCAATGGTAGACAACCATGACAGACATTCAACGCGCTCAACTAAGCATGCAAACAATTCAAAGCTATCGATTTCCAGCGATCACAAAATTAAACAAACTAAAATTCAATTGATAATGGAAGCTCCACAGAACGAAAAGGAAGCCCCTCAGAACGAGAAATAAATAAATAAAAAACTTATCGACCTGCAAAAGGAACTTGATATAGCAAAGATCATCAAGGAGGACGATAGCTGTAGTACAGGATATGACTAGCATTCAACAGTGATACAATAAAGGTTAGTAATTGAATTAAAGGCCAGCAAGAATATCTTCGAAGGCTAAATGGAAAAATAAAAAAAATGTTAATCCGGGAATCAAACAAATTGTCGAATTTTCGGGTAATGCATTCACCCCAGACAACAATCTGAAGTCGACAATGTGGATGTCAATAACCGCAGACAATACGAACGATTTAATGGTGCGAATCCTGTCTATTTCAACCAAGAAGCAAACCGACATGACAACTTAACGAAAATCACCCGAGAGGCAGTTAACCGTGATTTATCAATATTTAGTGGAGAGCCATTGAACTGGCCGCATTTTGCCATTGAGCCATTGAGGTAGCCTCATTGCGGAATTTAACAATTCAATGCGTAAATGTCAGTTTTCGACCGACTGAGATAGTGTCTTCGCGGCAAAGCCAAAGATGCCATCGAACATTTAATGATTTTACCAGAAAGCCTCAACGAGATATTAACAATATTACGAAATCGGTTCGGATGGTCCGATTTTATTTTGAACCACTTGCTGGATAAACTGTCGGATCTTCCGGTTGTCAAGGAAGGCAAGCCAGAAACCATGTTCGATTTCTTCGGTTTTTTGACAAGTTTGATTTCGACATTAAAAATTCTTTAAGAGGATGACCATCGAGTATTTTGACCGACTTGATAAAGACCCGCCAAAAGTCAAAATTTTAGAATTCTTGAGTAGAAACAGGTCGAACCTGACAAGCATAAAGCCAAAGGAACATTCAAGAAAGATATGACGTATACCATCGTTAATGATAACGCCCAAAAGCCATGCCAGTTCTGCAATACAGCTCTTCATACATTGAGTGATTGTATTAAATTCCAAAAGACTGACGTAAACCAAAAATGGGACTTTGTTACAAAAAGTCCACACTGTTTTTTTATCTCTCAGTCCGGGACATATTTTAATTTTAATTGGTCAGGATAATTGGCCTGTCAATCGTAAAATTATCTTTAGTCCACGGAATGGTCCTGCCATCAGTAAAACATTATTGGGTGGTGGCCAATGGAAATATTAATAATCTGGACAACAAAAAAATTATACTTGTCATGTTTTCCAGACCGAAAATACCCAAACAAATAGAGATGGCATCAACGTTTTCCACGATTTGGTAAAAGAACAGTGGAAGTTCGAATCGTGTGGAACAAAAGCAGAGACAGTCTGTCTCTGGATGACAAACTATGCACCACGATCCTTGAAAATACAATTCAACATATAGATGGTGATAGATTTGAGTGTGGACTTTTATGGAAAGACGACTATCCAAATCTCCCAGAAAGTAAAACCGAAAGCGATTTCCCGTTTACACTGTTTGGAGCGCGAAATGGATAGAAATTTAAATTATGCTGCTTTGTATTCCGAAAAAATCGACGAGTACATTGACAAAGGCTATTTGAGGAAAATATCCTTAAACGACATCAACCATTCAAATCCAAAACCATGGTAGTTGTCTTACTTCGGAGTGATAAATTCGAACAAACCAAACAAACTGCGAATCATTTCCGCATTCATCTAGGCACATTTGTCGCTGACATCAAAGAAATGTTTCTAAAGTCAAAGTTCAGAGCAAAGACCGACCAGCCCAGCGATTATTATGGAGAGGAATGGATCGATATCGAGAGCCTGACGTTTTTGAGATTCAGGTAGTATTTTTCGGTTCCACTTGTGGTCCTTGTTCGGCTCAAGAAGTCAAAAATCGAAACTCCTGAGCATTTATGTCGGAATATCCAGAGGCATGTAACGATATTATTAAGAATCATTACATGAAGGATATTTTGGGGAGGTGCAACAGATGAACGAACGGCAATTCAACTAATTCAAGACGTCATTGCCGTTGGGTTTGCAATTCATCAACTGTTTTGGAAAGCATCGACAGCAATTTGCGTGCCAACATCGTTGATTGACTACATTTCGACGACAACCGACAAATGGAGAGAATTTTAAGAATGTGGTGGGACTTCAAAGCCGACAAATTTGTGTATACCCTAAACTTCAATAAAATACCACCAGACATCATCAACCTGTCAAGGCAACCAACAAACGAGACGTATTGAAAATAATCATGTCCGTCTTCGACCCGCTGGGACTCCTGTCAGATATTCTGATAGACGGAAAAATACTCATGCAAAAAATATGAGAAGTTGCTATCAATTGGAACGACGAGATCACCCCCACCAGTATGAGTCGTGGCAAACTTGGAACATAAATTTAAAAAGAGTGAAAACTACAAATTCCACGGAGATACACGCCACTCTCGATACACGTCACTCTTTGCTTTATTAACAAGTGGTAGTATTTGGTCTCTTGAAACCGTCCTCATTAATTGTGCATCAGTCATTTTTCCCATTTCTTCCTGAGTAGTCATCGATACTATCCGTCTTACTAGTTCGTACGAAACGGAAACTACTAACGCATACAACATCTTCCAAAATCTTTACTTTTTATAATTTTAACTGTACGGTTCGTAAACAGGCGTCTGATTAAAGACGTTCTTTACAGTCAGTAGTAAGATAACGCGAGATTGGGATACATTATTAATTTTCCTGGAAACTTTAACAATTGTCCACAGGTAAGATCGAAACGAGTGCATCCGAAATCAGTCTTGATTGAAATTCAAATTCCAAGGAGAATAAATGGAAGCTCGTCACTTCAATTAAAGGTATTCGATCTAGCGTAAATCGGCCATTTGCCTATGGGTGATATGTCCTCTTTCGTATTTTGTGAGAACCTAATAGATTCCAAAGGTGTTTGATAAGATTCATGATTAGTGATTTCGAGTAGAACATCAAATCCCAAAATATACGTTCTATACGGATGCGTTCACTACAATACCTAATGACATATCAGGTAGGTCAACGACTACTGTCTATTGTGGGAATCAACCAATAAAAAAAATTGTGCAGCTATGTCTTAGTTAGATGGTGGTAATAAACCTTTAAGATCAAAGAAGGTTTTGAAAATTAACAGGTCACATTTTTTTAGGTTATTTGAGAAGAATAGAACGGGTTCTAGAAAGTGTATTGAGTTGCCAGAGTTAGAACAATTTATAATAAGGGATTTTAAGCTCACCATCCGTATTTTGCAAAGTTACTAGTATTAATTGCTATTTCTTCGGTTCTTGATAAAGTGTCTGCTCCTTTTACATACCTTAAATCGGTAGAAAATGTTGATATGTTGAGCTGGCCATTTTGGTGTAAAATTTGATTTGACCTGGCTGCAATTGCAGTCGTCAGAGGCTTATGAAATGTGTTGATGACAAATATTCTATCTTCGACGAAACACCGAAAGTGTTTAATGGAATTATAAATGGCGAAACTAAAGTTAAGGGGGAAATAACTTTTTCGAGAAGAAAGCTGGAATTTTCCAGTTCCAGGGTATAATCGCTCTAATACAGCACCGACAGCCACGCCGGAGGCATTTATACTAATTAAAGTGGTTTAAGCGAACAAAAAGGGCTATTTTGTGTATTTGAACAAGATGGCTATGTGATGCGATATTAGTAGAAAACTATTCCCAGGTAACACTTTAGTTGACTGATTGGGCTACTGAAGTAAGTTGAGGAAAGATTTAATGCCAATCATCGATCCACAGAAGGCTCATTGATATCACCTTTGGTAGTTTCGTGACTAAGAAAATTAATGGAAACTGCACCAAATTTCACTTAAAAATATGAAAAATATGCTGGTGGTCCTAACCTACAAATAAATTTGTAAAATTAACAAAATATGAGGCTTCAACAATAATTAAAGCTGCTAACCTGCTCATCAATTCCATTTAAAAATGTTTAAATTTTAATCATTTCTGATGAATCCATTTTGAAAATATGATTCATTCAAACCCTATTCAGCAACTTCCCACTTGAATTAAAGTTGGCTAAAACAAAGCAAAGCTTACATACAGCAATCAAAAACCAACCCAAATAAGGCTTTATTCTAAAAAAAAATGTCAAAAAAGCTTTATCTGAGGAAAACTCAGATTTTCAAACTTGGAAACTTACAAACCAAAACTTCATTTATGGACGAACTACTGTCAAACTGGTTTTATTGGCGGTTGTCAAAAGCGCACTGTTAAAACGGTACTGCTCAATTTTCTATAAAATATAAATGAAACAAATGAAATCAAAACAACTGTTCGTTCTGACAGGTGAGCAAACTGGGATAGTATTTTCTGGATAGATGAGAAAGAAGTGATGGTATATCGGTAACGTCAATAAATCATATGCGAGGCTTATTTAAATGTAGCTTAATTTTATCCGGACTACTAAATAAAAGGATTGATGCCATCTATCTCAGGTTGAAACCAAGGTCAAGAAATCAGAGCACATCAATTTTGTCAACGCTTGTTATAACTTATTTTAACCTAATTTTAACTGAACTATTCATTTGTCAGTTTTGTGGTCTAATTGGAGTGTTCGATACTTCCAAAGATCACCAATATATTTTCAGACAAAACCTGCACATCCTACAACTTTAGCTGAACTACCGACCATCTCTTCAAATTAATCTATGTTTGATATGGTATGAAAATTCTACTATGCCATTTGCTTGTTGATGATATGTCATCGTTTGTATTTTGTAAGAACTTCCAGTTTTGATAGATTTTTCAAGAGATTGTCTTTGGATTGACTGCCTTGATCTATCTTGATTTCGAGTGGAGCTTTAAATTGGAATATACTAGTCTACAAAAGCTTTCACTTAAGTACTTGCTCTCATATCAGGTAGGTTAATGGCTCTTTGTTATCGTGTGAATCTGTTACTATATAAATAAAATGTTGCTGTTATTTTTAGATGGTGGTATGTATTGGTCCTACAAGATCGATGTTTATGTGTTTGACCGGCTTTTCGCAATGTCAAAACTTCCATGAACGGAATAAAAAACGTCTGACGAAAGAGGGATACTTTTTGTCATTTTAACTGAACTTGTTTTGATAGAAGTCAGCTCTATCTCATGAAAATAATTCAATCAAGAACTTCACGTTTCAGTGGTGTTAGATGGTGGTTTATACTGGTATAAAAGAAATAATTTGTATATATGGTAATCTTACATTGTCAACAAAAAAAAATTGGGCTTATTTTATTATTTTCTCAAACCTGGTGCACCGAATGTTTTGCGTCCATATTTTAAATTGCGTCCCAAAAATATTTTAAAAGTCCAAAACTACAAATAAATTTGTGATAAAATAACAAAACATATAAGGTTTCAATCCTACATACTTACAACTGATTTGCATGCGCGTTTGCAACACTCCTCAATTTTACTAGTATATATGTGTGCTAGTCACTTCCATAAATTTTTTTTAAATTTCCATCATTTGCAATACAACCATGTTGAAAATTTAGAATCATTTGTTCAGCTCCAGCAACTGGCTACTTAAATTCAAGTTAACTTGTTCATCAACGAGTATGGCAAATTATGTTTAAGTACAACAAAGTCAAATGTCAAATGACATTTTTAAAAAAGGGTACTACTAAAACACAGATAAGACCACGTCATATTTCTAGAGAAAATAAAATCAAATAAATTCACAATAATTAACACATACACAAGTATGCTCATCCAGTGGTATGCCTTAACCGAAGATACAGCTTAAATAGTAAAAGAACAATAACAACTACTGCATAAACAAATGCAATCTACATTACAAAAACGCATTTTTAGAAACGACGTCAAAATACAGAGAACTTGGCTAATCTAGAAATAAAAGCAATAGTTCTTAAAAGATTAAGATGGTCCAGCTTAGGGAGTTTGCACTATGCTCGTAAATTAAATATAAAGGGAGAAATCATCTGTGATATTACTGAGCTTACTTCTACTGCATAGGTCTTAAAAGTTATTATTCCAAATTAAACCAACGAATTGAGATATCAAGAAATATAAGGCTTTACATGTCGTGATTACTGCATTGAGAGAAATGCACTTAAATCTATACTCACTATGAAAATTTACGTATATGTCTAAGATATATAAAAACGACTAAATGCTTTGATCACTAGATTGATGACCAGTATCGTAAGAAAATCCTAACAACTTTAAAATTGGAGTAGGCTAAACAAAAAACAAAAGCAAATATTGGTGAATTAGTAGATTTTCTTTTCTTTCAGAAAACACGAGGCAATAGTAAAACAAGTCGAAATTGTACTTTACCAAATCAATCGAGTAACGGTAAAACCGAACAAATTATTTTAACTAACCGATCACTTTTTGCAAATCACTATACCTATTAACATTTAGCGCCACACACAAAGCTACCGACACTGATCGAACAAGTTTTATTACTTATATCTTATTAGCATACTCATAAATGTATATAAGCAATTAACACATTAAAAGACGTCACACTGCGATCACTAAATTACCGTGCTACACATTATACAAATATATAATTGACAAAAACGTGCTACCCACAGTTATAGTATAATAAACTAATTACTAAAATCGAATTAAATGAACTTGAAAAAGCTGCTGCGTCTTCTTCTTATTTTTCGCTGATTTTGTGTAATTATATCTTAATTTATTATTTTACAATCTTAATCTTTTGAGATTACACTTAAATTTGGCTTATATTTTTATATTTTTTTTTTTATTTTAGATAACAAAAAATTTAGTTGTTGTTTCGCGGAAATACTTTTAACGAAAATAAAAAAAAGTTCGATAATTTTTTTATTTATCCAAATTTTTACTGTCGGAAGGGGTGCTTATGCGATGAACTCGATAAACACACGAAAATATTTATCTATTGATTTATCAGCCTTGAGATAGTTCTTAAGTAAATATTGTTCATTAAAAGGTGGATGTTGTTGTTGGGATAATTATGAAATTAGACGTCAATAACATCATAAAAAACAATAAATATTTTGACTTTCAGGTGAATTGATTTTAGCAACACGATCTGTTTTCGACCAATTAGTGATTCGTCGAAACCAATTTTAAAAAAACGTTCGACCGCAGTATAGTTTACTAATTTAAAATATGAACGGATTTCACTAAAACAAAAGAAAAGTTCCCATTGAATACTCTTGTAACCAGATTAAGACAAATGTCAGGTGTGAGGAGGAGTGTAAAGAGATTTTTCACCACTTGATTGCGATCGGTGACACAACTAAGATTCCCAGTTGAAGTGCAGAATCCATGGGCCGAACTGGCGACTGTGTAAAGTAGGACGTTAATTTAACCAAGAAATAGTCGCAAAAGCTTCTACCCAGAACAAATGGCAAGGATTAATGTAAATAAACGTTTTTCTAGCTACCTTCTACAACTTTCACAGGCAAATCGTCACAAGTAGTTCAAAAGATGTCTTGAAGGACACGGTAGAACATTTAAAACAAAAACCAAGTAGATACCCAGAAAAAATTAAGAGAGTGTTTCATTATATTTCAGAAAATTAATTAAGAACCATAAGTATATTTCCAGCCTGACCTTAAACCCTGTACGTTGTCTTCATAATTAGTCATATAAAAAAGGAGATTGTAATACTGTGCGTATCTTATCTACTCAAATGAATGAAAGTCGCAGTTGCTCAGTGATTTGGAGGCATAAGTGCCATCTTGTTTGGATTGTCGTGTTGTTGTGGGGAGAAGGGCTTACATAGTAGTACGAAGTTGGTGAATAACTGTGCCGGTCTTCGGCAAAGACGGTAGAGGACTGATTTTCGACCATAAATAATTGCTGGTGAGCACTTCAATACTTTTTTGACTGTGGCTCAGATTTCAGAATGATGCTGTCTCTGGCTTTCAAAAGCAGTTTTGAACTGTCTGTGGAAGCGTTTAATCATACCGTTTGCCTGTGGGTGATATGGTGCTAAACATATTCGATGTGAGTCCAAGAGCCTCGTTAGTCGGAGAGTTTCGGTCTACGAGTTTCAGTGTGTCTCGACTGAATCTGCCCTATGGTAGATTCGCATGAACTGAAATACCTCCAATTGAGCACCTGACGTCATTGCCTATAGCATCCTATCTACAGTTTTTGCTAAATCCTTTGGTGTCAATAACTCTGGCTGGGCGAGCATTGCAATTTTAATAACTCCTGCCAATTTCCTGACCCATAGTAACCATACTGTTCTCATCGGGAATTGTTTGCCTGCCAGAGATTTTATGTGTCAGTAGGTCGGATGGGCGTTTATCACCTAAGTTGTCCCCAAAGTAAGGTTTCGAAGCTCTTCTCATCTGATGGTACCAACCGATTGAGTCAGGCCGTTTTGAGTGTCAATTAATTTTGAGTGGTTCCCCAGGAATGTCGGCGATGATTTCGCTTGGTTTACTGATAAAGCAGCTGGCCCGTGGTTACATTTTTCTGCGTCGCTTTTATTTTTTTAAATTTCGAAAATTAGTTCGGCCATATTGTTATCGGCCCAGAAATGTTTTTGCTCCATCTGTACTGCTTCTTCATAAGCTATTTCAACATTTTCACTGATAGGTGAAATATATTTTGATCTGTTTTTTGAAGCACCTGGTTTAATGTTATCGTCGTTTTCCATATTTACCTAAACAACAACGCAGTTGAGTCCCTTTGCTAATGATTTTAATAACGCACACCCAAGAAAACGTTAATCTCTGACCTTCAAAAGGAGAATATAAATAACAGAAAATTAATCATATAAGTGACCCCAAATAAAAGATGCTTTAACGAGCGAACGGTGGTGCATACCAACATGGTGGATTGACCAAAAATTATATGACATAAAAAATGTTGTAGGTTAGATTTTTTTCCTCACGTGCCTATTGTATCACTTCACTCTTAGTTTTTTATTACGTAGCTATGCTTGGTTCGGTATTTTGTATCAAGCTTCCAGTGTGTGTTGGCGCGTGTCTCTAAAAAGGGACGTCGAGGTCATCAATTTAAGTACTACTCTGCAAGTAATTGGCCTTGTTACTCTGATTTGATGTGATACCAATAGAATATGACGTGATTATTTTAAGCTTACTCTTGGTTCAAGCCATTGAGATCTCGTCGATACCCAGTGTTAGGGGAGAACTCTAAATAAGGCTAAAATATTTACCAACTTATTGATATTTAATGTAACATTCTATTAGTATCATAACTTCCAGGAGCAAATATGCAATATCTGCTAAATAGTCATATCAGTTAAACAGATTGTACTCCTAATTCCCCGCAACTCTTCGCGTAATAATTAAAACATACAAAAATATTCAACGATCAACCAACCACATAGCAGCTGTACATTGAATTTTCATTTGTTTCACTTAGTAAACATAATGCAACGCTTACTTTTTGCATAAATTTTGAGTCACAAGACGCAACATGTTGTAAATTTTGTGGATTTACCTGCAATTCATGATTTCTTGAAAAATTGGTTCAAAACACCAAAATCCCATTTCAACTAGATATTACATCAGTCGATACATTAGAATATACCAATTAAAATAAACACAAATCACCAATTAGCAAACCTTAACCGGCAACAAAATTTTCCTATATAGTTGTAATTCCATTTATTAGCACCATAAAACCAGCTTATCGTGCTATCATTAAATAATTAACGGGTATAATTCTTGAAATGCTATAAAGACACAAATATCAAGGTGCAAATTGGGATTTCTTTATAATTTAATCAGGCATAAAAGACGAGAGTAAAAATCGTCGCACAACACTGATTTTGACTCATGAATTACTGGAATCTACGATGATTACCGATTGTAGGAATATGGTCAAAAATATCTTGTAAAATATGTTAGTGAAGGGTCTACTTTGGCCTGTTATAATGTTAATTTTTTTTTTTCAAATATAATAAATAAAATATGTTTAAAGAAGAGCATGGTGCTTAACCCAAGCTCATTATTCTGCTTGTAATAAAGGCGTCTAAATATTGTATTCTGGCGTCCAAATATCGTAAAAATTAGATTGTCAACAAATGTGTAACAAGAACCAGTCTTGTGCACTCGACCAAAAAATAACAGTTCATACCATGAGATTTCGTTAGTGCCAACACTTGTGGTAATTTCGATGGTAACATGAATGGTCCAGTTAAATTATCTCCGATACACCAGCCCTTACTGTTATCACTGAAGTGGCGCTGAAAAGATATTGGTTTTGTCGAATGATGATTTTCAGTAATTCATGTGTGTAAATTGTGAAAGCTTGTTATGCCAGTCTGTAAACTAAAATTCACCCATCCAATTCCAAAACTCCAATCTTTTAGTGAGGTCTATTGGTATTAGTTCTAGAATGAAAATTATATGGTAATGGATATAGAAATTGAGCATATTATATATAAATTATGCAAATTCTTCATGAATTTGGTAGAGAAACGTTCACTGGTAAAACAAGCCTCATATGCTACTAGATGGATTTACTGTTGAGAATTTGTTGTTGTTACGATATCTCACAGTCTCCTATTAATAGTTCTAAATAATCTTGCATCAGAAACGAAACGCATTAGAAATCTGGGTTGATATTTATTGCGAGCTCATGATACATTACCACCACCTTTAAATCCATAAACACATTGAATATCAATGTACTCCTCACCTGAGATCTGTATAAGTTTCATTTTCTTAAATTATTTACAAATTTTGAATCACAATACTGACACAACACTAGACAATTATTCAAAACTGAAGAAAATATTTAATTTTTGTTTTTTTCAACATTTAAGCAAATCAGTTGATAATCATCGCCTACTGTGTATTACTGATAAAAAAATTACTACAATATTAACACGACAACATCACTTAATTAGATTGAGAATAAACAGTATACGTAAAAAAAACTATGGCACATGGGTACAATGTATTAGGAGGTTGTAGAGAGTTTCAAGCGAAAAAAAAATTTAACCAAAAATTTTTTTAAATAATTTTTAAAAATTAAAAAGAAATTAATTTTTTTTTCCTTTAAAAGAATTACCTCTTAACGGATAAGCATTCCAAACCCAGACACCCGATATAACCACATTAATTGAATCAAACCAATATTTGCTAATCGTAATAATCGATTATTGTTCATACATCATAATAATGGTCATCACACGCATTATAATAACTCTCGGCCAGGAAATTAATTTATACATGCTGGTCAAAAAATCAATGACATTGAATAAAGATAAATAAAACAACATAATTAATCATTGCTTTATTTGATTTATAATAGAATAGTTATTTGATAAATATGTCAGCCCCTGTAGTTGGAGGTCAATCTCATGTGCAAATATTAAAACTCTAAAATGGATGAGACAAAAAAATGATGTTGCATACCGATATAAGCGATATAAGTACTTGGCGAAAAATAAATTAAAAGTAAAGCCTTTTAGAAGCGGCGATAACGTTCAAGCCTTGATAACGTGCGAACATCGAAAGCATAATTTAAAAGATTAATAAAGCTATAGGAAAGTGGGAAATTTTAGATGACCAATCGTGTATTAAGCATTTATTCAAGCTTCCTTATATTTCTGATACTGTTATTTTTGTATCTAATAGTTTCTTAAATTAATGGTATATAACTCGTCAGTATCAATATTGCTTTCCCCAAGTCGGGGAAAGTCTATTGCTAGAAATTTTAAAAGTTCTTTTGAATTAAGTGTGCGACTGTAAAATCAACAATGTCCTAAAATAGTGAAATAGTATAAACATTAACATCTCTAAATGCTTCCAGCAATAATCCACAAACATTACTTTTTATCATTTGCCATCGAAACGGGAAAAAACTGGAAACGTCGGATAGCAGACCTTGTTATTGACCAAGTAATTGGCAATATAATTTAATAAAATAAAAATATTTCGGTGATCACCTAAATTGATTTGTAACAATAACTAGCATGATTTCTATCATGGTTTGCAAAAATTGGTACGGGCCTGCAACGCATTTCACAACTTTTGGAAAAAAAACACTTTCTAAATATCGATTTATTGAACCTTGAATTTGAAAAATTCATCACGATATACAGCATAGGTGTGAACTCAAGAAATATAAAAACGCTAAAAGAATTAAAACTATAAAAAACCAATAAACGCAACCTATACAGAACAACTACCTAATATTAAACATGCCGCATTCAGACTATAAATAATATATGCCTAAACTGTTAAATTATTAGATTAGAAAGTTCGTCTAATCGATCTTTACCTAAATAAGAATTATATGACTAGACTTAAGTGATGAAGATAAATAAAGCCTAAAATAAAAGAGGTGTGACACATTGATAACTGCAACTAATTTAGGCTAGAAATAAATAAATTGTTGCATTCCCTACAGTGAATACATGGAATTCTATTTATAGAAGTAAAATTTTGGTTATGTCAAAACTATTGTTAGTTAACTAATTTCTTTGGTTGAATCGTGGTTGAACGGTTGGTTGAAATCATAATCATAAAACACATCATTCTTAAGTCCCGATGCAATCGCTTTTCTAACTTAACTTATTTATCCATTTATGGAAAAAAGCTTTGTCATGGCCAAATTTGTATTCAAAATTATGATCTCAGCTGTCTTAGGTATTTTCACTTTTCGATCATTCATCACAATTTTTAGGACTTGTTTGATGTTTTCTGGTTCACAGTTATATTTGGATTCTGCATCATCTGTGACGCTCATATTTGAAATCAGCATGCCACCGAAAAAAAGTTGGTTTAAAAAATACTAAGTAGCCCTTGTCACGAGAATTTCGTATTTGCGTATTTCGTATTTCGTATTTTTGACGTCTTTCTTGATTGGTTAAGAATTTTTAACAACAACAAAACAAAATTTTTCAATCGGCGATTATATTATGTATTTGATATAAAACGGTTCATTCAATTGATATTTAATGTTTAATCATTTGTTTTTTAATCTAATTTATATTAATTTTAAAGTTTAGTGTCAAATAAAGTGTATATAAATTAGATTTCCGGCGATTTATGCACGTCGAATTGGTCATTAAACGGTTTACTTAATTGATTTGTAATGTTGATTAAATTTTTTTTAAATCTAATTTATATTATAATTTTTATAATTTTATATTTTTAATGATGTAATAAATTAATTAATTGTTTTCAGGCAAAAACTAATCCTAATTTATAACAGCATACGGCTTGTAGAATATATTATTATATTATTGTTATTATATTATGGATTAATTATTTATAATTTTCAGATGAAAATAAATTTAATTTAAAGTCTACGGCATTTGAGAAACTAGCCCGTTAATAGATTTTGTTTTTTAGGGAATTTTTTTTTTGCAGATTACAGTTGAATGGTGGCACACCGGAGTTGCTACTAAGAGATTACAGAATACCGAAAACAAAATGCAGAGTAGTTCAATAAAATTGTGATTGTCTTATAAAATTATGATTGCTATCGGGATTTCTACTCACACGTGTTTACCTTAAATTTCTAGCCATTTCTATTCGCCTTACCTCCTTCCGAATCTTAGTTATGGTGGCGCAGCAAGCGTCCCATATCTGCTGAGATTTGAGCATTTCATCCACTATGTTGTTCGGACTTAAACTTGCGTTAGCGGCAATATAAAGGTCCAATCTCTCGGCTTCGAAGCGCGGACACTCAAACAATACGTGTTCGGGGGCTTCGACTTTATTGCAAGATGGACATAGAGATGTGTTATCATGTGCCAACCGATACAGATAACAATGGTAACCACCGTGTCCCGTTAGGAATTGGGTTAAATGGTAGTTCATATCTCCGTGTTTACGCTTCAGCCACGGTTCAATAGCTGGGATCAACCTGTTTGCCCAACGTCCTTTCGCTGTAGTATCCCAACGTTCCTGCCATCTTTGCATTGGTTTGGCTCTTTCTATAGTTTGAATATTCTGTCCATTCAGAGAGCGTCTCTTTGATTCATATATTTTGCTCGCCTCATCCGCAAGGATATCAATCGGTATCATTCCAGCTAAAACGCATGCTACTTAATCTGCGGTGGTTCTATATGCCTAGGGGTGGTTAGCCAATAGATATGAGCCAGCCGCCTTTTGTTACTTTTTATCTCCAGTGCTCCTGACCAGATCGGAGCCCCATATAACAGTACCGAGCTTACTGGACCCCCGACATTTGGTAGCACATTGGATAGTGTCGAGTACACTCTGGATGCTTTTCCGCACATATAGTCTATGTGGCTTTTGAAATTCAACCTGTCGTCAAGCATAATCCCCAAATATTTAAAAGTTTCTTTTGACTTTATGACATGATCCCCAACCTTAAGTGATGCTGTTTCCCATTTTTTACGGCTGCTAATCAGCACTGCCTCTGTCTTGTGTTGTGCTAGTTTCAGGGCAACGGATTCCAACCAGTTTTTTACTATTGCAATCTCATTTGCGACCATCTCAATTTCATCCATATGCTTGACAACCATCACTATCGCGAAGTCATCGCAAATCCTATAACTTCTGCTCCATCCGGGATTCTTAGCTTGAGGATATTGTTATACATAACATTCCATAAGATTGGACCCAGGACTGAAACTTGCGGAACTCCAGCAGTTATAATGTACTCCTTGGGACCATCCTCACTGTCGCACTCCAATATTCTATCCTCGAAGTAGCTATCTAGAATTTATAAAAGATATGTAGAGACCGTCATCTTCCGTAGTGCATTCATAATGTGGCCTCAGTTAGCCGTGTTAAAAGCGTTTCCTACGTCGAGTGTGACAGTAACGCAGTACTGTTTCATTCCCCCTTTCCACTTTTTCCCCTGTAGGGCTTTTTTAACCTTAAATATAACTGCATTAATAGCATCCAACGTAGAACATGCTTTACGGAAGCCGAATTGTTGGGGTGAGAGACTACTATCGCCTTCTGTAGAAGGAGGCCAATCTATTCTGTATAATGCGCTCCCGTAACTTCCCCTCTGTGTCCAGGAGACAAAGTGGACGATATGAGGATGACACACCTGGTGGTTTCCCCGATTTATGCAAGAGGAGTTTAAAATACTAATGAAGAGTCTAGGATTACTTCGTATAGCTAGTTTGATCGCTTGGTTGGGGACCATGTCTGGGCCTGATGCCTTATTTACACTCACTTTTCCACAATTGTCCAAAATTTCTTCAATCGTAACTTTGGGTATTTCTTCCATATATTCCTCTATATGATCAGCATTTCGTTGAGCTGGTTTTGGAGGGTGCTGCGGGAAAATTTCAATGACAATCTTTTGTAGTATCTCTGAACATCTTTCTTGGGAGGTTTTTCTAGCCAATACCACTCTAAAGGCACTACCCCATGGACTTCTGTCTATCTCATCACAAAGCTATTTGGAACTCTACCTTTTGTTTCTCCTTATTTCATCTCGAAACAGCTTCCTAAGCTTTATGTATTCTCGATTTTGCTCCTCGCATTCTAAACCTCTTACAGTTCTTTGACTTCTTCTTCTGGCCCTGTGACATTTAAATCTTAGTTCCTTGATCTCGACGTTCCACTAGTAGGCTGGTTTCCTTCTATTGTTTGTCGTTCGTTTTGGCATAGACGCGTCGCATGCACTGCCAAGCTGGCTGTGTACATAGTTAACTTTGTCCTCGGCTGTGCCTCCTGCTATATTAATATCACGAAGTAGTTCCAGAAAAAGTTCTTTATCAAGCCTTTTCTTTCCCAAATTACTGAATTTTTTTTTGCCTTGCTCAGAGTTCCTTTTTCATAAAATACATATTGGTGATCACTATGAGTATATCGCTCACTGACGTGCTACTGGATTTGCTTCGTTAACTGACTGATTATAAAAGTGGTATCAATCACTGATTGGTGACCATTCTTACGGAAGGTGTTGGTGTTTCCTCTGTTAGCTAGAATGACGTTCAGCTGGGAAAAATACTCTAAAAGTGTTTTGCCTCTGATGTTGGTTTATTTGCTTCCCCACTCCTCAGCTCATGCATTTAAGTCTCCAGCAACAACGATGGGATGATGCCCTCTGGCTTCCGCTACAATTTTATCAAGCATTGTTTCAAACTCTGAAAGTTGTAGACTTCGGGATGCATAGCAACTAAAGAAATATATGTTGTTGATCTTTGCAACTGCATATACATCCTCTAGCAGCTTAGCTTCTTGGGAGCTTAGCTTCTTGGGAGGGATGTTTCCCGTAAACCCATATCGCCGCCATATCGCCATGTGTGTGTGTGCGTAACTTAGGTTACTTCTGGCTAATCTTTAATGTCTGCAAGCTATTCTGGACCATTAAACCATAATTTAAAGTTGGTTAATATTTCTGGTGGAATACCTCTTGTAGTGCAGTCTACCGGATTTTTGTTTGACGAGACATGTTGCCATTGTGTCATTTCATTGAGAATTTCGCATGTGCGGTTGCCAATGAAAACGGTCTATACTTTTTAAGAAGTGTTGAACTCTAATCTAGGGCTATCGGTAATTGTGTCATGTGGTAATTGGTTCAATATAATCCGAACACTTACTGATTGAGAAACTTCGATTTCCACGTTTTTTTTTTAAACGCGATCAGTTGATAACAGCACTCTTTCGTCGTTGGTTCACCATTTTTGCAGAGTGAAACCTGATTTATATGAGATGGAAGCAATCTGATTTTTTATATCTTTTGGTCTGTTGCTTCATTGAGGGCTCTCGTTGACAGAAAAATGGCACTCGTGGTACCATATGTAACTGTCTCAAATTTAAAATGCCATAGCGGCTAATTTGAACTTTTATGCCAGACGATTCTTTGGTACTTGCAATCTTCATTAGATACACTGATTTGTCAAAACATTTTTTCGACGTCGGAAACTCTCTTAAATATAAAAAATTATATTGAAGGTTGTACCGTTGGCCTACCGGCTTAACAATCAGTTTATGATTGAACAAACCTACCTGTTGTATCAATTTTATGGGTTTCTTTGAACTATCTCTCACTTTTTTAGTTCTCAACTATTGTTTGTTTGTTTGTTTGTTTATTTCTATGCAATCTGGTTTGGGGCCGAAGCTCACCCAACTCTTTCGCGGTTAATTAACGTCCTACTTTACGCCATTACTAGCCAAATCGAGGACGCGCGAATACAGGTTCGCGTTTCAAATATCCATCTGCACATTGCAGTGCTCCAGCCAGCCTGTACTGGCATGGACGATGGTTCGGCCCATGAATTCTGCACTCCAACGGGGGGTCATAGTTGTGTTCATCGTCATCACCGATCGTAATCAAGTGATGAAAAATCCCTTTTGCAACCCTCCCCCGTTGGGATTCTAACCCGGTACCTCCCGTCCCAAACACCGCAGCTTTAACCACTGCGCCAATTGCGCCAATTGCTCGGAGATGTTAAGTTCTCAACTTAACATCTTTTAGTTCTCAAAATTCAAACCTTCTCAAACCTTCTAAATAGTCGTCATTATTCATAGTAGTGCTAATCGTGAGTAATTGATTGACTTGATATCGGTAATCGGTTTGTGGTCCTACTACTATCCAACTCAGTACCGTTTTCTACATAAAGTAATATGATTGTATGTTAGCATTTTTTCTGATTAAAACCTTCCAATTAAAATGTCAAAATCGGCACTTTTGTAGAAGAATGGATCAGCTAGCTTGAATTAGTTGAAATAGTTTTTGTTGATAAATGGCTTAGATTGTTGTTGCTAAGTAGAAGTCAGATTTGACAGAACTAGAACTTTATATGTAGTTGGCATCTTTTATGATAATATGTTTAGGTGAACATGCATCTTCACCATTTAGTATACCCTTTAAAAATTGTAACTTTTAAAATGGCGTCGATCGTGGGTTGTCATTTATTGTGGAGAAAAATAAATCGTAAAACAATTGATATTCGGTGTGAATGTTCTACAAACTTATACACAATTAAAATATGGAAACAAAATTTTACCAGTATAACTAGGCTTGCCACCTTTAGAAAATGCCAGAGGAGGACAGTTAAACTTTTGCTTTAAACACTCCAAAACATGTTTGGTAAGTCCAAAACCATTTTGGCAAATCTTCACTAATGAAATATCTTAATAAAGCTGGCCAAATAATTATAGTTGTATCTATACCAGGCAATAAAGACAACCTTATCGTCGATATGTTCCAAAGAATTTCTTTAAATTCACTTTCCAAGTATTTCAAAATTCAATCTATTTTTGTCGACGTTAAAAACGTCGTAGGGGCGTTAAAAACGTTTCATAAAAATAAATTTTCATTAAAAATCTACGCTCTTTATAGTTCGTTCGTCTCCGGTTGTTTACTATCGAACATCTCTTTAACCGCAGCTCGATTCATTTTCTTAACAGCCATTTCTTTCCGTTCAGTGAATTCAACCATTGGATTTTTGTCTGTAAAGGCGCAAGTAATAATTTGTTTTTCAATATACTCATTGGGTTTTAGGTCAAAACTAAATATTGTGGCAAATTTTCAGTAGTTGTAAGTGGTATGTTGTTTAATGACCATTGCAATTGAATAATTTTGAAACCCCATTTGTTGGCTTCTTCGCATATAGTAGCCCTTAGCATAGATACTATTGTGCGATTATATCTTCTTTCAATAATTGGCCATTCGCTCTCGTCGTTGTGCGGTTGCGTTTATTACATGCTTTATGTCATTGTCTTCGCAAAAGCTTTGGAACAACTTTCACGTATAAGCGTATAAAAATTTTTCTGGAGCATCTTTATTGTCTTCTAAATTCCATATATCCCATATAGTCATGATTTAGTTAGGCGAATCTCCACTTGATCATTCTAGGGATGACACATTTATGCGACCTGTACAAGGCTTACAAACAAGTTGGCATTTATTCGCCAAATAATCGTAGAGTATTTGTCGTTAATCTGCAATTTGATGTGGCCGTTTCAACGTAGTAAATATTTCCCTAAGATCCTCGTTCAATAGGTGCATACCATCAAGCTCATCGTGTTCCCCATTTGTCATTTTATAAATATCTAAACTGGCCGGTTGCATCAGTTCTTCCGTACCGCTTGTATTCCGACTCAGCACCACCACATGCTTCATATGTACTCCTGGCTGATATTCCATGAAAAATCGTAATCTGCAAATTTTATCTACAAGATTGAAATTTTTGGTGTTAAATTTTTTTTGTTGAACAACTTTGTAAAACGACGAAGGCTAAGGCTTCCAATTCGTATAAATGGTACTTTTCTTCACATTGGGTGCGGTCTGTCTATTTAAATAGGCCATATGTCGTCTTTTTTATACTGATAGATTTGCAAAAAAAATCCAACTAACCCTTTCGATCAAGCATTGGTAACCACTTCATGTTCTAAATTAGGGTCATATATTGCTAACGTTTTGCGATTCACTCATTTAGCATATAAACGTGGTATCACGCTACCAAAGTTTTGCAACCATATTAAAGAATCCCGTTAATTCCATAAACTGTAGTCGTATCTGAGTTCTCTTCTTCGGCTGTATAAAATTTACATCGTCATCTGTTTTTCAGCAGTATCTGTTTTTGTGCTCGTGGAGGATGGAGGAAATTTCTTACGAAAGGAGCACTGTCCTCCACAAAGGAGGACGGGTGGCAAGCCTAAGAATAACGGTCATGTCATTTGGTTTTGGTGTTAAACGATTTTTTTTAATCTGTAACTTATATATGCATTTTAGGTTTTTGTATGAATTGTAATGTCGATCAATTAAATCTTCTTGTAATCACAATGACGTATTTTGTCCGTTTTCATATTTATATTTTACAATATCTTGATAATCTTGGCAAAAGGCAGTTGTAGTTTGTTTAAAATTGTGTTATGTTGTGCCATACGATCGTCAAGGTGTCAGTAACCGGATCGTTCTATCCGTATACTTGGTTGGATGGATTTATTCTGGAATAATAGAGATAGTTTAACGTGGCTTCTTCTGGTTCTCTATAAAATAATTCGAACACCAGATACGGAATCAAAGCCGATCGAGCTAGATTATTGGTTTTGTACATGCCAGCAATGGCCTTTAAGAACCAATTATTACTATTTATTTTTTAATAAATTATTGTTCTGTACATTATTTCTAAATTTAACGTGCAATAAAATCCAAACAGCTTAGTTAGCCGCAAGATGTGAAATAATAAACACTTGTATTATGACGTGTTGTTGTGTAATAATTATATATGAAACATAAGTATAGTTAATTAATTATGGTGGTTCTTTTATACATAGGCATATATGTAGGTGATGTTTCGCATCAAACTATATTCGGGTAAATATCATATTGACATACAAACACTCAAAATTATTTTGCATAAAATTCATATACGAAAGTGAAAATTACTCACAAATTGTTTAAATGTTTAAACCGTTTTATTGCTTTCGGCTACCTTATGTCTTAAGTATATATTTATATATATAGACGATACTATAATTAAATGGATAAATATTTGCCCGTTTGGAATACAACAATATAAACATGCCGCCACACTGTAATCTTAATTTTATAGGGCGACAAATATTTTAATTAAATATCACGTGAATAATATTTGTTTGTGCACCAATTAAAAATCGTTTTTTTTTTTTTTTTGCTATATGCTAATCAAATAGTAAACGGCTATACGCACATCATCATGCCATATCGACAAAATAGATTTACAACTTTTGAATTTTAATCCAATTTTTATTTAAATATTGCTATTTCCGTGATTTTACGTTTAGCTTAAAATCGTGTGCGGATAGGCCAACAACAACAAAACCTCTAAAAAGTTCGTGTGTCATGTTACGATATTCTTACTCACAAAGTTCAAGGTAACAATTGTTGTGAAAAACTTTACTCCCGTAATTTTTTTCCTTTTGTATGTACGTATGTTTGTTAGTTTTGAATACCGCAACATAGCAAATCAATAGACGACCGAATACAAAATTGTTAGTTTGATTTCAAAATGCATAAATAACTATGCGAACGAAGAGTAGTAGAGTACTAACAATACTCTCTAGAGGGTTATCCGATCGTAATTAGTAGTATGCGCGAACAAACATAGTACAACAAAAATTGTCCTAGGTTCTGTGTTTTCTCTTTCATTTTAGTATGGCCAAGTTAATTAATTAATTTGAAAGTAAAAACTTTTAATGTTATTTTGTCGTTAAATACAACAACAACAAAAATATTGTTATGAAGCGCGGTGGCAGACGCATAACAAGAAGACAAAAACTTTTTTGTGTAGTTTTAGAATATGTGCACACACACACATACACAACATACAAACACAATAAAATAAAAACAACTTAAAGTATGACGTCAACGAAGATCAATAAAGTAATAAAAATTTTCGGTTTTTCATAATGAATATGTATGTAGGTATATGTGTTTATAAATAAGAAGAACCAGAACTCTATGTACATATTGTATATCCGAACAATAAAGTGAAAATGAAAAGAAAAATCATTGTACACAAATTTGAGTGTTGCTTAGCAGCAAATTTATACGTACGACCTTGCTTCAATGCTTAAGTTTTACTTATATATATTTGCGTTTATTTTGGTACAATCAGACTTTTCCAACCATTTTCACGTGTAAATAAAAAATTTATTTGGGAATATCCCTCAATTATGGCAACAGTGTAACAGATGTACTAAATCTATACTTGTACGATTTTCAGCTTCCAATACCTCTAATCCCTTGTCACTCATTATAATTGCGTGTGAGAGGATAAAAATGCATGTCTTGCCGCTTGCAACCTTGCTTGGTATGCCTTTCGTCCTCCGTTGAAGTCAAAATACCTTGCAAACGCTGACCAACTTAAGTCATTTCCTAAGTGCTCTTCAACCACGAGATCAAGAATTTATTGTTCTGCGAGCTGATCATACATAGTTGGTGCAACGATCTCTAAGAAGAAAGCTGCCATTTGGCTGCATAGACATTGCTGTCGGCGACAATAGTTTTTAGTGGTATAGAACCACTTGTCTTCCTTCTTGAGGTACAACAATACAAAGTGCAAGCTTGGGACCGAAACTGTTGGAACCAACAATGGCGTATAAAAACCGATTATAATTAAAGGAGACAATATTAAAAACGTCCTGATAAACAACGAAATAACGCACATTTTTGGCTATCGCACATGGACACCATCATCCAGTGCTAAACTCCAACCAAATATGCAGATAAAACAACGAAAGACGAGTTATATGAGCAGCTCCAATCTGCAAAAATTGAAAAAGACAAAACTGGCCTACCAACCATCGTGATTAAAACTGCGTTGAATGCAGTGCGATACAACAAAAGAAAAACCAACGTCGACTTCTGTATGACAAATACAATGTTCATTGGCGGCAGTAGGTTTCCTCACAAAATTGTACACAAATACACATGGACATTATAGAATGGCAGAACTAAACTTAAGTTGGACCACACAAAAAAATTCTTTGCAACACTACAAGATGTCAGAACAATCGAAACGCTTCAACATGGTCTCCGTTTGGAAAAGTGAAACCACCATTATATAGAACAACTGAACCATGACTGGAGACGCCTAAATCAACAATACAATCGGAACCATTTAATTAGTAATAAAATATGGAATAAAATTGAGGCTTGCCCCCAATTTAAGTAGTAACTGTATCAATAAAACCCGGTAAGTGCCAAGAAAACCACTGGGGAAACCACTGGGGCAGAACGTTAAAGGTGTCATAGAGAAGATAAAGAACAATGAAAATATTTGAAGACAACACATCTACAACTGCAAGCACAATGACATCATTAAAAGGTAGCATAAAAGGTGACTTTAAGAAATGCAAGAGCTGGTGGAATATCTCTTACCCCAACACAACAATAAAAATAATTGCATTGATCATGTAGAGTGTACGGATTAAAGATGGATTTACAATCATCCTGATGTCAATCATCAAACCATAGTTGTACAATACGAAAACCAAAAGAGACAGAAGAAGGCATAAATAAACAAATAAAAAAGCTAGATATGCATTTAACAGTGCGACACTTAGAAAAAATGAAAGATCAATATTGAAGTACTTCTGCCCAATATCAGGAAGTAGTTAGATGTTGAGACCGACATAAAGAAATGAAAATGGAGAGATTAGCCATGCACTGTGGAAGCCCCCAAGGGATATAACAAGAGTGTCTTTAGACAAGAACGCGCAATGGAAAACGACAGTCTGAAAACCAGCAATAGTAATAACGACAAAACTTTATGGAAAAGAAATCATGGGAAGAAATAAAAGTAATATCTCCCAATAGAGTAAGATGATCCAGCCAAGGAAAATTCACAGGCTCATAGATGAGATATATGCAAAAAATGCTAGGTTTTGTTTTAAAATTTGACAAAACTAAAGACGAAATAACTAATTCGCCGCTCTGGCAAATAAATTATAATGTTGCCGAAGACTCTCCAGTTACCTAAAAGTGAAACAATTGAAAACTCATCAACATAGTGATTAACTGAATATATAAAAGTGGTTTAAAACGTGTCCTTCATCATATCGATCCTATAATGTCAAACAAATTATCTTCAAAGTTCTACTGGATTTTCTTTGAACTTCTTAAATTACAATGTTGCCAACGTCGCTAAAGGCAAATCGAAATATACTTGCACTATAATTCTGTTCCCAAATATTCTAAAATTAAAATATTTTTAAAAACTGGATTGTGCTAATTTTTTAAAAAACACAAATAAAAACTATAATTTGGCAAAAAGTTATTTTTCATTTAATCAGTACTATTCTTTTTTCAAGCCAGTGAGCTGATTTAAACGTCGTACAAAATGTACATGTTTTATAAATTTCTTTCAGATTATTCCAAATTTAAACAAATTAAGAAAATGTACGTAGAGTTTAACGGGTAACCATAACTTTAATAAAAGATTTATTAACATAACTATTAACTTGGCAACATTGTAGATATATAAATAAAATTCAAAATATCCGTTCGTACCGGAAAAGTTAAGCCTTTAATGATGCAAAATCTTCATTTTTTAAATTATAATGAAACAATCATAAAAGCTGCATAATGTTTTATTTGTAATTATTTACTTACAACGTTGCCAAATTTACATTTAATTTTTTGTGTCACTAGAAGAAAAGCTAAATAAATTAGTATATTTATAAAATTAGAATATGTAGGTTTTGATTCATGGAGGTACCTTCGAATAAATGTATAAACCTGCTTATCATAAAATTATTTACCCTATTGACGAAATATAAAGTTGGATTTTCAATGAGTCACTTAATCATTTTTCAAACATAATTAAGTAATCAAGTAGAATTTATCACTAACTATATGTTAACGATTTATACAAAATGTTCATAAACATAAATACTAGTTTGACAACATTGTAAATACTTGGCAATATTGTAAATATTATAATTCTAAACTTACAATGTTGCCAATTTTATATTATAATACCAAGCTTTTAAAGCAAAATCTTTAATTGTATAAATTTGTAAGTATTGATAAAACGATATTCTCAACTTTGTGAATTAATCATTAAATTTCAAAAAAAATAAATAAATTACAATGTTGCCAATACTAAACCACGAGGTTGTAGTATGTATCAAATAATCAAGAGCTACGGTTATATTAGTTTATGAAAAATAACGAGAATTCAAAGAGCAAATAACCAAGTGGTTCAATGGAATAGGTAACGTCAATGTCAAGAATTGTTTTTGATATTTGGCTTGCATCTTCAAGGTTCCCTGGCTAGAGCAATGCAATGTGCAAATAAATATTCAAAAAGAATCTTGTTTCGTTCGTCTTAAATGTGGCTGGTAACGAAATAAAGTAGGACGTGAAGTTAACTACAAAAGAGTTGGGTGATCTCGACTGACTCTGGCCTGAGTAAAGATTGGTTTATTCATAAAAACTAAATTAAGACGTTCCGCTTAAATTAATGTTGATGATTATTTAATCTCAATGAATGGCTCTACTACCATCGACATGCTATTAGTATTAATACAAACTTCAAACTGGTTCAACCCAAATTCTGAATAAACATCACTGTCAGCGATGATAGCTCCTCGGAGTAGAGAACGACTCGTATATTTCTGTTGGTCTAGAACAATATGCAGAGCAAGTTCAAGATCAAAGCCGATGAAACCAGATTACAATGACCTGCTAAAACCGAATTTATTTGACTGTATTTCAGCACAACTGATTAAAATGCATTTTATTAATATTTAAAAAAAATGTGAGGCTGTTTGTCAATGGACTTTAACACAAGGAAGATTTACGTGCTACATATTTCATTGTGGTATCAAACTTAATTGGATTTTGAATAAATAAAAATCTTACAAATAATCGGACCAAACTTGTAATGATTAGAGTCAAGAAATGTCACTATAAAAAAATGACAAACTAAATATTTACAAAAGTTTTTTGATATAAAATGTGATATTGGTATACACACACATTTCTCCGTAATCAATACAATTAAATGTGTGAAAATTTATTTGGTTAGGACGCTCATTCTAATTAAATTTGTCAATGAGGTCCTAATGATATAAATTACTAAATCATCATGATTAAGGTTTTGTTAATTTATATACGATAATTTTATTCAACGACACTTAATCTAGTTATAATATATCGTACCAATCACACACCATTACAAAATTGATCGCAACATATAAAAGTTTATTTTTAGGAAGCAGCATACATTTGCATCTCCTGCTCTTGACACATTATTTAAATAAATATTTAACCAAAATGTTATAATAAATGACAGTTTTTGACACGTCACATTAACACTAATTTTTATCAATTGAATAAATTCTTTTATATATACATCACGAGTTAAGATTTGGTTAACGCTTTATTTGACCACCGACCATAATTTATCTGAATCGCATTTCATACTGTAATCATTATTCTGTCAGGCATCAGAACTATAAGGCCACCGATTACGATTTAACCTAGTAACGACACCCAACTATGTTTAGTTTCTCTAAACGTCAATCGTCCATTACATGGATAAAGTGTATACATAATATAAATACACATAGTACTACCATCATAAGAAAAAAACAGTTTACCCATTGATGTTCTAGATGTCGGGTCGAGAGAATATAGTCAGCATTTAGTATAAATATATGACATTTAGGCGATTATACATATAAAAATATTTTGATTATTTTAAAACGATACCAGTAATGACATCCAGCATGTCAATGGGCTAACACCATGGTAATACTATGTGTATTTATATTAAGGTGTATACCAAGAATCAGTTAGTTTTCAGATTCTAATCAGATTTTAGTTCTATCACTTTTCTCAAAGGGTGCGTTTTTCCGGGCTTATATGATCTTTTATTGTATTTTTTACACTTTTCCACTTAAACTTAATTGGCTTAAAGGACAAACCATTATTGGTTTGCTCAAGTTACACAAATTTATGATCCACTTGATGAGGTGAAAAAAAATACAGTTTTGTAAATTTTTCGTTGCCTACCACAAAGAGTAATCTGACCTTTCGGTTGAGAGGTCACTCAAATAATTTTGTAACTCCTGTTTTGTTCTTCCTTCAATGCAATTCTTAGGGTCTTAATAGAGCACTTTAGTTTCGGAGAAACTAACTCTGGGAGATTTAGATGGTTGCCATTGCTTCTTTATTCTTCCATTTTCTTGAACACAGTTCTGGATATCACGGGACAGTTTATTAACTATTGACGGTGGGTGTAGCTTATTTGGCTGCCCTTTCCAAAACATATGTTATTATCTCTGCAGCCAATATCAGTTGGTGTATTAAGTGTAAGTAATCCAAACTCTGTTCCTGTCGCTTCCCAAAACTATTTGCCTTTCACCGGTGTAAGTGTTGATCTCCAATGCATATGCTTAACGTTGTAATTTCCACTGTAAGGAATTTACTACCCAACTTGACATATATGAGGTATATAGGACATTCTTTTTTGAGTTTTAACGACTACCTGAATCCACATAATATTCATATTTCGCATCATTAAATTCATAGATCTCGCCATCATTATACAATGCAACTTTAAAACATATCGGTGAGCTTGTTTAAAGCTGAAAAAATGTTTCTTTAATCATTTTTTTGTATTTTTGGAGTAGTTCTTTTAAGGATACTAGCGTAAGAAATACCATGATGCAATCTACTATTTACGGTTGCTCTTTGATTTTCACTTTGAACGTTGTTTGCGACCCGGATTATTTTAGTTTAAGCATACTAAGCTTTTCCCGCGCTTGTGAGGATTAAATCTTCGTTGCTGCACTAATTATATTGGGCTCTGCGCCTTGTGGGTTTTTTCGTGATTAATTTGCTATAACTGATTGTTAAAGTGAGTGAAGCGAAAGTAGTTGAGAAATTCAATGCAAATTATGGCACATGCATGCCTCGAAAAAAACACAAATTTTTGGCTTGTCGTTAGATGCGATTAAATAAAGGTTTGATCACTAGGCATCCTTAGAAAATCAAATAAAAATTAAAAATGTCAAAAATATTAAAAATTTTAACATAGGTCGCCTTTACGGACATGCGGTTACAGATTCCCACATTGAACGTGCCGCCTTGTGACTCTATGGTAAAAAGTAAAGACAAAAATGATTGGATTAAATGAGGAATTGCTATCAAACAACAGAATAACGGCTATACAAAAGTCTGAGTTTGCTTTACAATCGCACTCAATAACAAAGCGGTCCTTGCTAGAAGAATTTCTAAGCGGATTTGTGGGCGAAAATATTAGAATTGTTCATTTTCTTAGTACTCGGTAATTAACAGCCATTGGGTAGAAATATATAATATTTTGTTTCGCATTTTTACCCATTGCCTCAAAACGTAGCTTTTTATATTACCATCTCACCCCAAGCAAAATTGGAGGACCATTTACAAGAGCAAAATTCGGATTCGGACATGGTAATACTGCTTCGTAAAATCAACATATTGTTGACATAACCTGTGATTTTTTGTGAGTTTCCTTTCCATGGTAAGCAATCGTTTATAATGGATTTAATTTGGTTTTAAAATGTAAGCTTACCATAAAATGATTATGTAGATTGTATCCGAAACCCATGATAAATTTTTGTGAATACAAATTTTTGACATTTATTTGATAAAAACGAAGACACCTAAATTACTACGGTCAGTTGCTATGATAATTTTTGACAAATACCAAAAATTTAAAAAAAACTAAAAGCCAAACTCATTGTGTAGCACACTCGGATATATACAATAAAACAAACAAAATTCACTACTTAGTTTTGTAATAGAACCACTCAAAAAACCACATAGAAAAAATTTGAACTTTTTCGTTGCTATGACAATTTGAATAAACAATGCACACAATTGAATGTAATTTTTTTTCATAGCTTTTATTCCTCACAAAAAATTAATTTAAAAACACATAAGGCGGGGAAATATTTTAATCAAAAATTGAGAAAGTAGGAGAATATTTTTCAAATACATATCAAAAATTGTACTCACAAACATTTATCATGGGTTTCGGACACAGCCTTAGAAGCTTCTTTGTATTAGTTTTAAATTGATCTTAACCTATTTAATTTTCTGGTACCAGTACTTTTAGGCTGGTCTTCAAGCTGGGATTATCAATTATTGTGTTGAATTGCCTAGAATTATCTAGTTGCAATAAATTACCAACTAATAACCACCCAAACTGTGTTTGTTTGCTTCGGTTTTGTTATTAAAATCCTTAATTGTTTTTGTTTGAGAATTTCGAAGAATTTATCTGATCTGATCAGTAAATCTACATTTGATGAAGGTGTCAAGCTAATATCTGCTAAGCACAAGATGAAATTTTATTGGCACCTCACAAAATTGGTCTCTTGTGTTGGTTCCTTTGGACTGACAATGTACATACTGAGTTAATTTTATTCAATCAGTAGAAACAGCCTTTATCCGTTTTTAAATGTTATCGTCGCTTCTCTACTGCCCATTTTTTAAATTCAGGACACCAAAATAAAGGATAGTTTTCCTTTTTACAAATATCGTACACTATAATCTCACTGGTCATGATTTTAAGACTAGGTTTAAGTGGTGTAATTGCTCTTCGAGAGCATCCATGATCTGATTTTGCAACAATGCACCTAAATATTGAATAATGTCAGCAACCTCTGAAAGGAGAACTGTGTTTTGGTCATATTGCTCGGAGAACGACTAGATAGTGACATGGCGTTTTCTGATTCTAGAATAATACGGCGAACAAACTCGAGATCGAAACCAATGTCGCGGATTTTTGATTTAGTATGGGCTAACAATGGCTTGTATAAAACGGTAATTATCATTATTTATCATGTGGTATAATTGGCAGTATTTGCCTAATATCCCCTTTCAAAGAGGATTACTAAATTTTCAAACGTTTTTTTCATTACTGAAAACATTAAGAATTAAGGATTATTGATAAACCTCAAGTGTGATTCTGCGTTTCATTCCAGCCTCATCCCAAACAATGAGTTTGGTAGCTCTTATCATATCTGCCTCTGTAGATTTCATTCGGATTTTTGGTAAGCATGTGTCCGTTAGGGGCATTTGTAATTTAAATTGGGAGTGATATGTTATTCCATACCCTCCAAAAAAAGTTTCAGCAATTTGCAAGTGGAAAGTTCCATTAATACATTTTGACCCTTTCCTCTTAAAAAACTTAATAAAGAGTTATATAAAAACGTTTTCCCACTTTCTTCTGGTCTATCAATAAAGAATAACCATTTCGGCGCCGTCTTATCATCGATGGCTTTCAACACAATGTTGTAGATATTTTTTTGCTCACAACTGGGCTGAGATACAAATAGTTCTCCTTTTTCTCGTTCAAGGTTCAAATCGTATCATCCCAATTTATTAAAGTCTACAGAGTTTTGTCGAACAATACTTTCAATGTTAAGCAATGCTCGATTTTCAGAATCATTTTTCCTGTGATGTTGAAAATCCTCAGTCATAGCTGATTTGTGTTTATTCCAAAAAGTTAAAATATCTCCTAGATTTTGCTAAGCGCAAATAAGATCAAAGGTAAGTCTGCTTTCTTTTGGCGACACTCACTCAATCCCCTTTTACAAACACATAGTGTTTAGGAATTTCTGTGTATAATAGGTTTTGCGTTTTAATACTGCAATGTCCATCACTCTCCCCTACATCACTATTAACAACATCATCGTTGCAGTTTCCAACTTTGTTAGGATTTTCTCTTGATTGTTCGGGAAGTTCAATATTATCAAAAACATTGCCAATGTGATTATCTTCCTGGTGATTGCTTAGGCTTCTTGACATTCCAAAAAAAGGTTGTTCCTTTGGTAAATGTATTGCCAAACGTATAACGGCATGCGAGTGCCAGTGCATCAAATAACCTTTTGTATGCTACATAGCTTCAGGAAGGCTTTGTATTTCTGTGATAGATATGGGTTGTATGAACGGTAGTACAACTCAAAAATTATTATCCCTTTTGAAAAAATTTCCTTTTCAAAAAATTCTTTTGGAAACTGCTTTTTGCATTTCCAAAAGAATTAATAAAACTCAAATTTAGTTACATATACCATTACACGTACTTCTTCCAAAAACTTGGCCTTGTCAGACATTAGCTATAAAAATGCTTTTAATTTTACATTAAAAAACTTTAGCAATAAGACCTGGTCTATTTTCGGGGCTTACAGTCATCCAGGTTTTCGACAAATTCATCCATTTGGGATTGCAGGTCGTAGTTATAAAAAAATGTAATCTACTTGCCTCCGTTTTTTCATGGGCATCAACAACAAATTATTGTGTTAACTTTCCAGCTCTTAGAAATGGAATAAATTCCTATCTATTTGTCAATACGTATGCGTAACCCATTTGGGTTATCATATCCCTTACTTCAACGTGCCATCCGTCATCTCCATAAGGATAGAGAAGTGTTGTTGGTGGTTCCCCAATCATATTTTCACATCTAACAGCAGTTTTATTTGATGCTTTTGGCGCATTGTATTTTCTCTGATCTTTTTTTGGATCATTGTGAAGAGAGAGTGTTAAAGATGGTATTTCAATTCCGTTTTCAGTTAAACCTTTCTCTATTTCTTGCATCATTTTGTATAATTTTGCAAGGTCATTATTTACTGACATAAAATCAGACAACTTCTGCGTGGTATAAAACAGTTAATTCAATTGATTTGTAATATTTAAACCATTTTTTAAAATCTAATTTGTATTAATTTAAAAGTGTTGTGTCAAATAAAGTGTATATAAATTAGATTTTCGTCTATTATATGACGTATTGGTCATAAAACGGTTAATCTAATGATTTTTAATGTTCAATTGATTTTTTAAAAGTCTAGTTTATATTATAATTTTTATAATTTTATAATTTTATATTTTTAATGATGTAATCAAAAAAATGTAATTAATTAATTAATTGTAAATTTCAGCCAAATACTAATCCAATTTATTATAGATTACGGCTTAAAATTAGCCCATTAATAGATTTTGTTTTCAGCAAATTTTTTTTGCAGTTAACAGTTGAATGTTGGCATAATGGAGTGTAGATAAGAAATAACAACAGAACACAGAAAACAGAATGCAGAGCAGTTCAATAAAATTAAGGTTGTCTTATGCTAATAGTAGTTTGAATATTTCCTTCCGGGAAACTGGAGTTCTGTCATTACTGACATACCATTCCTTTCCTTTTGCAACGGGTCGTTTCTATCATGCAAGGAAATATATTTATAGACACCTAAATATATGAAAATCCCTCCTATCATACCGTTTGTTAAATGTTAAAAGGCTGTGGGAGCAGAATCGGCGTTAACTGGAACACTTGTCAAGCACTTGGTTTAAAAGTATTATTAATCAATCAATCAATGAATCAATCAATGAATCAATCAATGAATCAATAATGAAAAAGGATGTAAATCATAATGCACAATAAAATATTTTCACTTTCAGTACAATAACAATTGAAATTAAAAACCATTTACTGCTAATTTTGTGAATATCCAGTGTCCTTTGCCCAAATATGCGGACTAACATACACATACCTGTCTTTAGTATATGATATGAGTACACAAATTGCTAGTAACGAACCGAGTGGAAATTATGCCACTTCTATAGATCTTTGGGTATAAAGAGATGAACAATTCATCAAACCAAGACTTTTGATAAAAGTGAATTATGGCCAAAAATAATTGAAAATAAACAAAACATCCTTTTTTCCAAATTACGTCATCATTTATGTAAAAACTACTACGGAAAATTTTTATTTATATGTAAAATTGTTTTTCACAATCCTTATAGCTTGTGAAACGTTACACAACCCCTGCAATATTTTTCTTATATTACATACATACATGTATACGCGATGGATAGTGAAAAATGGAAAAACAACAGCACAACAACAATAACAACACCAAAAAATTTACTAAAAGAACGAGACTTTATTTTGATGGAAAAGTTCTCGTTCACATTTCGAAAGCTTCGTGTACAACAAATGAAAGTAACATTTTTTTGTTTTCCCTTTAACAATTTAATCCTTAATCATACATCGTTGAGTAAATATAGTATTTACCCAATAAAACAAAAAAAAAATCCGGTAGTTAAATTTCGCGTTCGATCTAATCGATCAGTAATTTTAAAAATGTAACAAAAAAAAAATTTTTTTTTTTGGTCTCAAATCGCGATACGGTTTGTTTGTTTAATTTATCAATTATGATTAGAAGCAAAAAAAAAATGTATATTTACGTATCTGATCTTAACGTTGTGAAATAAAATTTTTGGCCAGTGTATATGGTGGTTAAAGAAGGAAAAATCTGCGAATGTACTCGCGCGCACAGTACAGCGAAATTAAATAAACAAAAATGTGTTAATTAATTAATATAAGAATAATTTAATTTAAATAATTACATAAGATTTTATTGGTTTAATAATTTTTCGTTTTTTTTTTTTTTATTTTATTCGTTCTAGATGGCTTATCTGTGTATAAAAGGAATTGGAAAGACAATAAGAGTTTTGAATATAAGAAAATATTTTTCCTAGGTAAAAGCTTTCCGTTTAATTCCGGTGTGGTGATTTTATTTATTTGGTGGTGCAAAAAGTTAAAAAAAAAAAAAATTTAAAAAAATTTCGGGTTAAATTGTCATAATCAGACTAATAAAATTTTTATTGTATTATTATTTTGATTACTTGCTATTATTAATATTAATAATAATAAAATAGTATTTATTTAGTATTTAGATTTTTATTTTTTTTTTTTTTGTTGAGGTGCTAATTTTTGGATTAGCATCATAATTTTTAATTTTTGTTTTTTACTATTTAATCCAGGTGATTTCGTGCTATATTGTTTTGTGTTATTCCATTTGTTTATTTATTCATCTTATTTAGTTAAACAATTAAATAATAACAAAATAAATAAAAATTATTGTAATAAATGGTGAGTAATTTTTAATATTTGTTTCAGTTTTAAAATATTATTATTCTTGTGCACTAAACTATAACAAAAAATAAAAATAAAAATTTAAATAGTTTGGAATAAAATTTAAATAAAAAATTTCGTGAATTTTGTGAATTTATTTAGTGTTATACGGTGTTTGTGTATAGTTGAATAAAAATATTTTAAAAACTCACTATAATTTTAGTGATAAATTTTTTCGTGATATATATATTTTGTGTTTTATACCATATAAATAGGTATGTACATAATATAGTGAAATCATGATCATCTAGGACTTTTTTACACACAATAATATAACTTTGAAAAAAAAATTAGTGTGTCTCTCGCTCAAGTGTAACCTCTGATTGCAAAGTATATATTTCAATACATTTAAGTGAGTGACGGTTTAGTTTTCGCGATAATGCAATATTTATCGAATTGATTACATTTTTTTTTTGTTACCTTGAGATCTACAGTTGATTTCTAGCTGAACTTGAAATAATCGTTCAATATTTGTTTGGCTTGTCTATGTTATTATAGGCAGTAATATATATTTTTTTTTTATAAACTTTTTTTCACTTAACTAATCATATCGACATAAGTTTTAATAGTTTTCCGACAGTTAATAAATTAGTGAAAGCTTTTATTTGACCACAAATTGTGATTGATGTGAGAACTTTACTAAAGAAAAATTACGCAAATTAAACCGAGATTCATCTGGATAAAATGTGTTTAAGGCCCATAAATTGAAATTAAAAAAAAAAGTTGCCTAAATTTAAAATTAAATGTCTTATTTATCTTTGTGATGAATCCATTTTACAAAAAAATTTCCAAAATGTAAAATAAACAACAAATAATTGAAGCAAATACTTTGGCGAAATTTTAGTAGATTTGAAATATATTTCTCGAATCTAATTTAGTTTGACTGAGTTTGAATAAAAGTTTAAAATTTTGTTTGATTGTAAAGTGGATTGGTTCTCAATTTTATTCAGATATTTTTGCAAATATTTTGAGATGCACGTGATGGAATAACCAACGTTATTGGCATTTAAATCAGTGGTTACTACATTTTGTTTGACCAAATATTGTATTTGAAGAAGAATTCCTTGGACCTGCTCTATAGTACCATGATGATTTTGAAATCCAAATTGATGATCTGGTATAATATGCCGTTTCTATAGTTACAGTTTTCTTACTTTTTGTGATTGTGAGCAGTATGCTTATTCGTGTCTCTTCTTTTCCATGATTGTGTTTCATTGTGATTTGCTATATCTTCCGTTTTAGTGGCATTTGACCAGTAATACTTTTATCATTTTATCAGATGCTGTTTTTGGACTTATGCAGTTGAGTCCACTTGAAGTTTATAGGCCTTTTCACGTTTGGCACTCTAATGAGCGAATACGAGTGGACCGGTATCTTAAAATGACCGTAGTTGCTTTCCTGGAAGAGTATTCTGTTCACTTTGTTGCCGAGATTTCACATTCATAATTTTGAACATTCAAGATTTTCATTGTTCGATTTAATTTTCATTGTAATTTTGGTGATCTATATGGTTTCCACTGTCCTCGGATTTGTCGCTTTTCTTTAATTAATTCTGGAATATTTTTCAGAAACCTTATTAAGTTTTCCAAAAGTACCGTAGCTTGTTTCTACTGTATCAATATTTGCTGGTTTTATAGGAAGAATATCCAGTTGGTATACTTATCTTGAATTTGTCTACTGTATTGGTACCATTTAGTTCTTTTATCTGTTATACAGAAGTCTATTAGGCCAGGAACTTTTTCACTCTTTCTTCACTAGTTTGAACTAATGTGATTGCGTGATCAATATCCTGTTTATAGATGACGTGCTAATTTTATGAATGTTAATGTTCTGTTCATACTTCGAATAATCACATTTTCTGAATTTGGGTAGTCCTATTTGCCACGAATAAAGGATATTTCGATGGTTCGGATTTAATTAGGATAACTCGTTGTTTAAAGTTTAAGCTAACAGGGCAGCAAAAACTCAAGTATGGATCTCTTTTTAAGAGGTGCTACTGGAAAATTGGAATAGATAAGTCGTACAAAATATTTGCTATTTTAGTCGGCCTTACAAAACAGTTGACAGATCTCAGATAATATATATTTCTTTTAGTGCAACTGGTCTCTAATGAAAACTTGGACAAATTCATTTCAGGCTCATCCGACGATATGTTCTAAGAAAAACCAAAGATTAATGAAACGCTGGGAGTATTCAAAGTACCATCCGATAATGTGAGGGAAATTCGAAGAAAATTTTTGACATTGAAATACATCTCACTTCAATAGTTTGATTAGGTTTACCTTTAACATTAATGCTTTTTGAAGTGTGTCAGTACCTGTCAATAAAAGTCAATGATTTAATATTTAAGACGCTAAGGGAAACGAGGTACATAGTTTCATCTAAACTCAAATGGTTGAGGATGCAAGTAGTCAACGTGAAGCATTATCTTTTCTGACTGACTTTCTCTCAGCGATTTTTTACATCGGAATCTGGAATTAATACTATATGTCCTAAAATTAAATATTCCGGCATAAAATCTTGATATTTACTATAAATTTCTGGACGACGCGCAATATTCTTTCGATTGATTAAAATTGTTTGAGAGATTATGTATTAGAAACTCTAAACTGATTGATATCATAGGGAAGACAATTATGGGTTTTTGCGTAATAATCCTCGCAAAATTTGTCCTCCAGAGTATACTGAGTCTTAACTAGAATAATAAAGCCAAAGACGCTTGAATAAAATAGTGGAAGACAGCTAGTTTTATTTCAACGGATATTTAACTTATATCAACTCGTGCTGGCTGTAATGGTAGACAATTAGTAATTTTAGTTTCATACAATTCTGAATCCATATCTTTCTGCCAAACGCAATTGACAATTAAATGCACGACCGTTAAATTCGTGAAACGATCTGTTACTGTGTGTCGTTTGGAGAGTGAAGCTGTTTCAAATCCTTCAACGGCAAAATTATCGGTATTTTTTGTCCAAGTTTTTTTTGCCCTAGGGAAAACGAATGTGTAAATTTTATTTAAAAAAATGCTGAAATCAAAACCTTCTATCTTGAAATCCATTGTGAAAATAAGAAATTCGTCCAGCTCTATAAACTTCCATAATTATGATAAACTTCCATAATTGTTGAAGAGTACTATTCCTAATTTTTATTTTTATTATTTTGAATTGATTAAAAACTAATTTGAATTTCAAACTACTGCAATAGACATAGATCTAAAAACTTTGAAACTTGATGTTGAATTGATTGTTCAAAAACTATTGACAGAAATGGAAGATGGCAAATTAGCATCAGGTCTTAAATAGTTTCTATATTGTATTTCTCCAGAAGGGAAAATACTTTAGGAGCCTCTTTCCATGATGAGGGAAAATTTGATGTTACTATTATATCATTAAGGTTGTATATTGTTGCATGGATTGTAGGAAAGATCAGTTTTACAAATCTAGGACAAATACCGTCAATTTCAATACTACGCATGGAATTATACATATTTTGTACCTTTGAAACTATACTCACTAATATTTGTTAATATTTCTAGTTTAACCCTCATCCGGCGGCATAGGTACAATTGTACCTTTTCCGTTTTTAAATACTAATAAATCTTCTTATAGAATTCGGAGAGGGTTAAAGTTTCATGAGATCTATACAGTTTTTTACTACATCATGCATACCTAATTTCTTAGTTGATCCTTTGTTCTGAACTGTGGGTTGTGTTCTCAATATATAATATTGAGTTATACTAAAGCAATGACATCAATCATGTTGTAGGAAAATGCCAGAGGCCACTGTAATCTTTTTCGTTTCACTCTCCCAACATTTTATCTATAGCGTTGATTTTGTCTTTTGTTTTATTATAATACTTGATTGACTCTGGCTTTGCTTCTGGGGTCACCTCGACTACTCCCATCTTATGCATGGATGATGGAAGCTGACTGATTTTTTTTTTCACTTATAAACGAAATGTTACATAATGATTATATGCCAAATTGGTTGAGTATATAGCCCTTTCTATAAAAGGTTGCAAGTTGTTTGGTAAACACTTTACTTTTTCTAACTATGACAATTAGTGACACATTCCATTAAAACTTTTGCTAATTCCATACTAGTCAGAAAGCTATCTGTAGTCACATTTTTTCTGATTCTTTATACGAGCTACCTAGGTCCAATACTGTACGTTCACAAACGTTTACTTGTCGAGAATCGGTTTTCCAATGTAAATCTGACCTTGTAATAGTGACGTTTGATGCGTGACAAGCTCAAAAAAATGTTATGCCATATTTGGCTGGTTTTGTAGTTATATATTGCGTAAATCTAGTACAACCTTTAAATCAGACCATGATCTCTAAAAATTCTTCCTTAGGTTCTAAAGCTAAATGTCCAAATCTATATTGCCAGTTGTTGAAATAACTCCAAAAATATACATGAAATATAACATAATATGTAAATAATGTAGAAATTTCGCACAAAAATCATGCCTATATAAAGATTACCATATAAAGTATATGAAGGTACAATTATACCTTTGCCGCCTTTAAGCATTGCAAAATTATGCCGCCGGACGAGAGTCAACAAAATTAATTAATCGACAAACTTAGTGAACTGGTCGAAACTTTACTTAAGAAGCTTTTGCGACTGCTACCATTTTTAAAATTTTCCAACGAGAAGGAAAGTTAGTATAGATGTCCAGTAGACGTGCAAAATTTAAATGTTGATTAACACTGAAATGAGTGACTGCAATGTATATACTTTCAACCTTTTCAAATGTAACAGTGAAATTAGTCGGACTAGTTTGGAATGTTCAGTAATGCGTTAAAGACTTTGTTTATATTGCTAGTTCAATGGGCTTCAAATGATAAATTGAAATATGAAACGAGTTCTATATACAGAGTTTTGAAAATTGAAAATAGTAACTAGAGCTGCAATAGAAATATCTAAAGATTTAGACAGAGAATTAAGAGAATCCTTTCATCCCTACTCTCGAAATTTTCAATCAAAAAATAGTCCACTGAAAACTATACGTTTTCAACATTAAAGCTCAAAAAATCTTTATCTTGGCTTGGATGTCTGAAGCTTATAAATCTAAAGCTTATAAATATAAGCTTTAGATTTATAAGCTTCAGACATTTCCAATTTACAGATAGGGAAATCTTGCATACGTACTGATTTTTATGGCAAAAATGCAATCATTTAAGTCTTGTTAACTATAATAAGAGATAAAACCTTTCTCTATATTTATTTACTGCCAAATGACAGAAATGAGATTATGGCCTCCCGGAAAATAAATATCTGGAGGAATATTTTCTAAAATATTTTTCAGTTGCCTTTACAGTTGCTGCGGTGTATCAAGTAAAGCTATTTAGTGACAAGCATGATTTGAATGCAAAAAATAGTTATTGAAAAAATTTTGTTATGACGTAAATTACCAGTAACAAGCCACCTTTTGGTTACTGGTAAGCTACTAATGCTCAATATTCTGATTATTGCCCAGTATTTGGATATTTTTTTGGAGCAAGTCAACATGGTTCATGATCGTGCTTTACGACGGTGATGGTTGTAATAATTATAGAAGTTGAATTTTTTGAAGTTGGTGTCTTGTTTAAGAGATCACATTTTCATGTTTTGCTTCCCGCTATGTCAATATGCCGCGAAAACTTCTCCAAGAGCAAAACCTGACGGGTCTTCTTTTGGGGCAACAAAGCTATTTATTAAAACATCCTGTTTTGTTGGTCTTTAGTTGTGATTTGTCTACCTAAATGTTGCTGGATTACCTGGCATATTGTTTTAATACATTTTCAGATCGGAGATGACTACGTGTACCATCAATTGTTTGAATATTGCTCATAAAATGGTTTAATTGCTCATAGTGGACTGTTCTGCTCAGCGCTCCAATATAAGGCGAGATTCGACTTTTAATACCGTTAATGTGGTCAGTCCAAGATAGCTAAGCATTTTAAGTTTGTGTTATAACGGATTTGAACCCCTCACTTCATCAAACATAGTTAACGGCTCCCTTTGTAAATAGAAAATGATGAAGTTAGATTTTGAAGAATTTAGTTTCAACTTAGTGTTGTATAGCCAATTCGTAATTTTCTGTAGGTCAGATTCCATTTGATGATTAAGTTCAGTAAGGTTTCCATTATGTCTCTCCAAATTTTCATAAATAGTTTGAAATAAATTCAATGTGGCTGACACAGAACTATTAGCTTTACAGAATCCGTTAATTGTTGTTAATTGTTTATTTTATTAGTATCTAGGTGCTCTACTATTCTTTATAATATGACTCGTTCAAATATTTTGCTAACGATTGGAAGGACAGAGATTGGTCGGTAATTTAACGGGTGTTAATCTAGCCGTTTTCATTGAGGTTGGAAAATATTTTCTGTCAATCCATTTGTTTATACATTTAGTTAATAATGGTGTTACAATATTACCTAGTTTTTTGGCGTATTCAGCACTGATTTAATCATATCCGGACGATGTATTTGAATCTAAATTAGTAATTATGTTTCCAATTTCTTCCATATTTGTATAAGATAATGATTGTAATATTGCTGGCATTACTAGGGTTGGATTTGGATATCACAAAAATTCTGATTTGGGTACTTTTTGTGCAGTTTGTAAAATCCATGTTGAATCAAGGTTTTTGATAAGAATTAGTGTTAATTTTGACGATAGTATTTTTTGTATACGTAGCAATGGATTGCTTCAAAATACCTATGAATGCCTCAAAGTCATCGATATATAGGTTTTGATTATTTAAAATTAATTTAATTATTTTATCGTTATAAACAGTAGTTTTGTCATATGTTAAATTTGTAGATTTTTTTGAGAGCACTAACTTAGGTCGGTTACACAATAGAAAACATGAAACTCATATCCAAAACTAGACAAACTGTCACCAATAACGGTACTGAACTCTCCTTCAACACGAGTTGCAAAGGCTTTTGATAACTTATTAATCACATTCAAGCCATTCATCTGGAATTGTAATTGGATTCAATTGGATCAGATTCGAGAAGTAGATTTAGGTTGAAGTCTCCAACTATCTAGATGTTATTTTAGCCAAAATGAACAAGAAATCGTTGGTAGATGTGCGAGGTGGTTTGTAAACAGAAATCCCTCCATCATCCCTGGTATTAGAAATGAATTGTAGTACATCAATTTGTTGTTGTTGTGAATACAATAGGTGTTCTAATCCATTAAGCTTATTTTTGACTCAATTTATATTGATATAGACCAGAAAATCGCAAACAGTTTGTGGCATTTAATAGTGTATTTAGCAGCACTCTGACTATTAATTGTGGTGTTCCACAGGGTAGTGTACTTGGGCCTATTCTATTTTTGATTTTCATAAATGATATATCCCGCCTGCCACTTGCTGGTCAAATTAGAATGTTTGCGGATGATACCGCAATATTCTATAATTCTAAAGATTGCACTCATGCCATGATGAATATGAAAAGCGACCTCACTGTGCTTTTGAAATATTTTAATTTAAACATAATATCAGTTAATCTTAATAAAACCAAATTTATTATTTTCCAATCCCCATTCTTACCTCACTGTTATTTCCAACCCTTACAGGATTCAAATGTTATCATCGAGCGTGTTGATAAACTAAAATATCTTGGAGTCATACTTGATAAGCATATGTGTTGGAATGAACAAATTCATATGTTGAGTCTAAAAGTGAGTCCGTTTATTTATTTGATTAGGAAACTTGCTTCCTTTGTACCAGAGCACGTTTTAAAAATAATTTACTTTTCATTTATTCACAGCAGATTTTATTTTGCGATTGCTACTTTTGGCAGTGCTGGGAAATCTAAGCTAAAAAAGCTACAGATCTTACAAAACAAGAGTTTTAAAGCTATCTTTAGGCTTTCGCACATGTTTCTCTCTATTGAGTTATATAAATATATAACTGGAGGTATTCTGCCAAATAACGCATTATTTCAGTTTCATGTGTCACTATATATGTACAAATATTTAACCATGTCTTCAATGCTATCAAATATTGAGTTTCAATATGTACACCATAGCCATTCAACTCGGCGTTCCAATGTTTTAGTGTGTTATAAAATTAAAACTGAATTTGGTAGGAGGTCCATATCATTCGTTGGTCCATACATCTATAACGATTTACCAAATACTGTTAAAAAATCTGAAAAATCAAGTTCAAGAAAAGTTTAAACACTCATTTGGCTGAACTAGTGGATCTGTGAACTGTGATATACTTTACCTGTATATTTTTAACCTGTATGTTATTACTTATTTTATTTTATTTTGAATTTTTTGTTGTATTATATTTTTAACTATTTTATCTTATATAATTACTGTGGACTTAAATTTTAATTATTTTTATTTTTTTTTAGTGAGGAGCGGATTAGCTTTTAAGGGACATAAAATTCTTTAACTATCTGTTCTCTGCTAAATTATTGTAAAAATAAAAAAAAATGACAAATACGTCATTCCTTATGTCGAACACCTTATGGAAGTAAATTCGACCTTTTGAAATATTTAAAGTTCACCATGTTAGTGTTCACCATGGTTGTAGTATGAAAGCCCCTTTAAAAGTTTGTGTATTGCCCCTAAAAATCTTTATCATATGTGATTCATGTGTATTTTTTAAGAGAAATATTTGCAACTATATAGGCCCAGCTTTAAATAGTGTAGCAAATATTGCCAACAAGATACTAATTTGTACTACATCTTACATACATGCTCGTTTAAGGAACAATATTATACTTTTAGGCTTTAAAGGTTTAAAAAAGAATATCGGTCTATAAGTTGAAAGTTAGTGCTTTTTGCAAATGTGTAAATGACTTTTACAAATGACATTTATTGTCTATACTATATATTACAAATTTTAGAATTCCACTTAAAGACTTGCACCACTTGCTAAGAGTATAAACAATAAAATTACTTTCTAGATAATGTACTCGTAAAAATGTTTGAATCGATAATGTATTGTTCGTTACCCCTTCTAGGTAAAACTAGTTTGTTTGGCAAAATCGCTTAAATTTTCTTAATTTTAATTCAATTGTTCTTTATATCTCTAAATATCTTATTAAAAAAAACAAAAAAAACACCGAGCAATTGGCGCAGTGATTAAAGCTGCGGTGTTTGGGACGGGATGTACCAGGTTCGAATCCCAACGGGGAGGGTTGCAAAAGGAATTATTCATCACCTGATTACGATCGGTGATGACGATGAACACAAATATGACCCCCTGTTTTAGTGCAGAATCCATGGGCGAACTATCGTCCAGGTCAGTACAGGCTGGCTTGGAGCAATGCAATGTGCAGATGGATTTAAAATCGAACCTGTATTCGCGCGCCCTCGATTTGGATAGTAATGGCGTAAAGTAGGACGTTAAGTTAACCGCGAAAGAGTTAGAAGAGCTTCGGCCCCAAAACAGATTACATAGGAATTAAAAAACCAAAAAAAACTTTCTTCCAATTTTCTTATTCCTTAAAATTTAATTCAGCGCAACCTATAACCCTCGTCTTATATCCGTACACCAAAAATAAAAAATTAAAATTAAATTTCATGGCAAAATAATAGTTTTAATTCTAAAAATATAAATAAAAACAAACGAAACAAGAAAAAAATTTTATATTAATCCTAATTTAATTTGGCAATGACAGTGAAAATTTTTAAACTATTTTTAACACTTCACAATACGTAAATATTATATGTAAAAAAATCTAACTGATTACGTGTTCATTCATTTAACTATCGATTATGTAGTGGTTATGTAGTGTATGATAATTAAGATAACTAATCGTATGTGAATGTATAGGAATGTTCGAAGTTTACTCATTTCTCAACCTATAAAAGTTTAAAAAGCTTTTTCACTGTCATGGCTAAACAAAAATTCTTTTGTTTATTTTTTTAAAAATTTTCTACATGCAAATTTTTTTAAGTTTGGCATTTTGTCAGACAAAATGTCTGGGACTTGTCGTCGTAACTTTTGTTTTATCACAGAATGATGCAAACAACTTTAGAAAAAGTGAATGCGGTTATTACCATGGTGACATTAAACTATTTTATATACATATTATATATATATATATATATGTATATATATATATATATATATATATATATATATATATATATATATATATATATATATATATATATATATATATATATATATATATAACGTAATCTAGTAAAGGTGATAATTATTATTTTAACTTGTCAGATCCGATTATTTACAGCAAAAACCAGGTAGTTAAACACTAGTTTGTTTCGTGCTTTTTTATGTCACATGAGATGATTTTTTTTTCAACACATTTATAATACCAACAATTTTACATTCTAATTTTAGTTTATTACTCTAGTACTATCAAAATTTTATTTTCTATAAACTTAAAACATGAAATTTCAGTTGATGCCGCGCTCAACAGCTGGTTTGTTATATAGATTTTAATCGGAAAATTACAAACCAATATTTAAGCTTCGAAAGCTTTCATTTCGTGATGTTTTTTAATTAAGTCAACCGATTAATTATGGTCATTATTTTTTTTAAATGTGATAAATTAATCAAATACAAGACCAACAACCTTATCGTATACTTTGTAAATGTATGGTAGACAACAACTAAGCTTGCTGTTTACAGAAATAGATGTGCGTGACGTGTTGATAGGGAATCTCCATTTTTATTGATTAGATTATTTAGACATGATGAGGCTCAATAAAATTCTGGTTATACTAATTTTTTTTTTAAGTTTTTCAGATAACGATATAATATAAGGTTTCCCAAAAAGAATACTCAAATTGGTTTGAACTTACGAACTTACGCCACGAAAATAAGATTAACATATACAAAGCTCAATAGGGATTGCTGAATTATATCCCTTGTTTGTATCTCAAATTTTAGAGCATAGAGTGCCTCCGTCTTACTCTTTTGAGGGCTACTTCTTTTATTTCCCCCTATGGTATGCCAACTTCTTTTGCTTTTGGTGAAACAGTTCTTCCATAAGTCATTGGTACTTCCATCTTTCTCTTTTCCCTTGCGGGTTTCAGTTCAGAGATATCCTTGTTATAGCACTTGGTTGTTTTCTTAGTGGATTGGAATCAGATTTGACTCCCCACTGAGTAACTGAATAAAACCCAGTCGATATATATATATATATATATATATATATATATATATATATATATATATATATATATATATATATATATATATATATATATATATATATATATGTATGTATATAAGATAAGTTTTTAAACGTCTGAGCGTTTAAAAATGTCTTTCCGCCTCTAATGATGTGACATGAAGTGTTGCTAAAATACAGAGATTGCAGTAATGCAAAACTTGAAGCAACGATATATATTTTGCAGAATACGAATTATTTGCCAAGAATTTATGCCATATAATAATTTAAGAGTGTAGTTCCTGACTACTACATTTTATGTCATCTTGATAAAAATTATACAAATGGTCAATATCTTTAACCTTCAATGAAGAAGATAAAACTTGTAGTAAATTATAATCATGTTTCAAAAATTTTTGTTGAAAACTGGTAATTTTTTTGTATAGTATTCGTCAGATGATTCAATAAAGCTGAAATTTGATCTGCCTCGCAATTTCGGTTTCTCAACAGGAAAATTATACTTTTCGGCCATTTCAACGGATTTGGTATAAACAGTTTTAAATTCCGTTGTCTCACTCATTAATTGTTCATTCGCATTAATATGAAAATTAGATCATCAGCAGCATTTATGACTTCATTGTTTGCAATATTTCGAGATTGTAAATATCTACAGAGAACTGAATATATAGCTGAATATATGACTTAAGCAAATTATGCTAAAATTGAATTCAAAACTTTTAATCGTGTAAAAAAACTAAAGTGCTTTTGATGAAGCTACATTATGTTTGTCCAATTCGTAATTGTTTCAAAAGCATCAATAACCGCATCATATAATTCTAGAAATGCTGAAATTGAGTTATGACGGTTTATCCATCTAGTGGCACATAAATTATTAAGTTTTTGTTTTTTTTTTTGTCATAAAGGATGACAAACTTCGTGTTAACATTGATGCAGTGCTCGCCACTTGAAAGGGGCATTTCACTGATTTACTCGATGTTCAACTAAGTGTCAAATGCTGTATTACAATGTTATCAAAAACAGACTTGAGGAGATGTGCATAGAGGACCCATGATTGCATTAATTCCAAGCTCTTGGTACTCAGAGGGGATACTTTCTAGAACTTTCGTTTTGACCTTATTCGAAAACTATTAAGCGATCTAAACTAAATGCGAAAACTATCGCGGCATAGATCTCTTTTGCACAGCATACACATTACTACGTATCATAAAGTAATGGAGAGAACCACTACCTTGGCGGAGAAAATTGTAGATGACCAATAAGGATTTCACCCAAATTGGTCAGTCACTGGAGTACGGCAAGGAGATGCTCTGTCCCCAGTACTCTTTAATCTCATATTAGAATTCATTCTGAAGAAAAGAGGAGAGAGAGACAACCAAAGGTCACCTTGGAGACAACCAAAGGTTGCTGTTTTTTGTAACATTAAAAAAGTGATTTAATCTCATCTAGACGGGACTTACACTGTCTTATTTCACGCGCATCGCAAATAATACTCACTGCTCAGTTGAGGCTATGGCTAGAGCAATAAACATATAGAGGCACTAGGCAGTTTTTCACAAATTTTTAAACCATACAACTAAAAGTTGTACTGATGTTAAAAAATATTATAATTTAACCTTACGTCATTAAAAAAAACAAGATTGGGACCCAAAAGTAATAAACATTGAGCGAGGACGATGTCGACTAAATCTGGCTTTTATAGTAAGTTAAATGTCTATCTGTATTAGGCTGCAAGATCCAATTAAATTTAAATTGTTTTCAAGACTCCCATTTTATACGCATTTACGACTTGTGTAATTTTTAACAAGGGACCCCCTTACGAATGTTTCTTATGATACAAAAAGCTTTCGGTGTCATATAAATTTTCATATTGTTCGTAACGCTCGATTATATTTCATACAAACTTATTGTTTTTCATTACCATCAAAAGTAGTGCTACCCATCATTAAAATTAAAAATAAACTTTCTAGAGTACCCTACTAATCCTACAAACCTCTATACCTCGCTAATATCATTCGCTTCAACTTGTGTCCACATCCACTACATTTCTTCAACTGCAACTTCACTTTATTACCTTTCAACACGCTCAAAAGTATATCCTACCTTATACTCCTCTATTGTCTTTGTCGCTGCTACTATGTTATCCATAAAACATACAACGTTTTCACTATCTGCGAAATCTGCTGATACCCTATCTATGTATCTTTAAATGCCACCAGTGCATTCGAGTAGCTTGTTATAGTGAAAAGGTCCTTGTGGCATCATGAAAGCTGTATACTTCGAGGTTGCTTTTAAATATACATGATAAAAGCCATTCTTTAAATCTAATGATGTAAAATATCGTTGTTTCACTAACTTATTTAACCTTTGATAATCGCTCCCTTAATAATTCCTTTATATTTTCTTTAATTTCTTCTTGATCCATCATCCTCATTTATCTATAAGTTTCGAATACACTACCTTATTCATCTTTAATATGATTCCCACTTTGTACCTCATAGATGCTCCTACCTTACTATTTTCCTTTATGCAACTCCTCACAAAAATCTCGTCTGTATTTTTCTTCTCCATTCGAGTTGCCCTATCATCTCCTACTTTTAAATCCTACTCGTCACTTTTCTCTTCTTCTTCAACTTACAAATATTTACAGCTGTTTTCTTTTTTTCCTGTTTTCTATTTAAAAAATCCCGCCCTAATATAACATCATTCGCCATTGTTACATGGTATATTACCTTAAGTTTAGTCCCGTTGATTCCCCTAAATGCCCGGTTATCCCTTCATTTTCTCAATATATTTCCCTTATTCAATTTGTTGGTTTTGATCGCACTTGCCGCACTTCCAGAATCTATACTAGTCCGTTGACAATCAAATGATATCTCTCTGTTTCTACCTCCCCATCCTGGTCTTGATTGCTCATATATGTACTCCTTCCACGACCCTGGATTACTTATAATACGTTCAACCCACATACTTCTCGATTACTACCCATAAAAGTGCAAGTACTTGTCTTTTTTCGTAACATCTGTAACACATTAGCTTGCTTCTATCCGTTCGTCTACTATACTTGATCGACTTCTCTCTATTATGCTACACAGATTAACGTTGCTTTGGTTCACTCACTGCAGTTTCTCGCCACATTTCCACATACATATAGCACTTCATCGATATTCGGCCCATATCCGGTATTCATTGTATTTTATCTGTGGCGGCTTTAATGCCAAGCGCAGGCTTTGGGAAAATATTAAAAGTAACAGAGGTGGAATAGTCCTGTATCACGCGTTAGTTAATATATAGTAGTTTTGTAATTATAAACTCAACTGAACGCACGTATTTCTCCCTGCATTGAAAATACTGCTCTGTACTAGATTTTTTTAGTTTCTTTAAGTCCCTTTGGCGATCCATCTTTAAGTCCAGATGGAGATTATTATTTTTTATGTAAATCATCCTTTAAAACAATTATTTGATTATTATCTAAAAAGTGTCCAAAAATTGACTATACGACTATTACGGATGAAATAAGCATATGTCAGTCAATTGTTTGCCTAATCTTTACCGGAAAATGGATGAAATGTAATAGTCAGTTTCAAAATGAATTGCATCGGTAACAATATACGCCAACTATGATTTAATTCATTTGTCAAAATTTATAGAAAGTCTACCTAGTTAAATTTTTATATTTTTTTTCGTCAAATTTTTTGTCAAAGCCTTTATAACATCGGTTTTAGAAATCTCAATACTAAAACAATTAAACAAAAAAGCTTGATTAAAAGTCCTAATCAATCTTAAACTAAAAGCTTTAATTATGATTTTTTATTGCAAATTAAATTTAACGAAGATTCTAACTTAAGTGAGTTACAGGTTTACTTATCTACAGTTAGGTTAATAGTATACCAATTTTAAGAAAAATTCCAGGATTTGTTTTGAAAAGCTTATAACCTTAAAAAACTCAAATCTCAATTGTTTTGTAACTGTTTCTAGATATAGATTGCAAAACTATAAATATAAACAATAAAAGCTGTATAAAACATATTTAAGCTCCAATTCTAAATATTAAAATTCAACGACATAGATTAAATTATACTACTATTCTATATTACAGGCAGAATAATATTTTATAGTATTTAGTTCGTAATCGATGTTGCTAATACAAATTGTCCAATTGTGTTCAAATTGTTACTAAACGACTTTTTACTTAGTGACTTAACTGACTTAAGTCTAACGATGTTATCTTAGTACTTCTTTGTACTTCTGTGTACAGCCGTTTAATTTTTAAATTTTAGAATTAATTAAACGCTTATAGTTAATCCACGTTTTGCATAATCTTCTATTTATATATATATATATATATATATATATATATATATATATATATATATATATATATATATATATATATTCGTTTTGGTATATATGGCCAAAATTTTGGTTTAAATGGCCATTGATATTCGCTTTCACTCAACCACTCTAGACCCTTCCACCACAAATTACTGTCAACCAACCTATCAGCACGAGTTCCACGAGTTGCTAAATCCACTGGGTTCTTCGTTCCAAGTTGATTGGATGTTGCCAAGTTGATTCTGGTAATAGTTGACGAATAGCTGACACACGGTTGGCTACGTAGGTTTTCCATTTTCGCGGATGAGTGGATAACCATGACAAGACCACCGTCGAGTCTATCCATAGCCAGACGAGGATCACTTTGAGTTCATATGTGTCGAGAACCTTTGTTACTAATTTTGCGAGTAGGTGTGCCCCGTATTGCTCCAACCGTGGAAAACACACTTGCTGTATTGCTGCTACTTTATTTTTTGCAGTTAAGAGGTTTACTCTGTTCGTACCATTCACTCGTGTGCGAATATAAACCACTGCGGTATATGCTTACTCACTCGCGTCGCTGAAGCCGTGAATTTGCGGTTTGTCTGAAAAGTTGAAGATAAATCTAGGGACTCGGATATTGTTTAAATGTCCAAACTGGACAGGCAACGGATAATATGTTTATCTTTGTGCGGATAGGATCAACCATGGTTTTCATTTTGAAGGAGAACACGTCTTGCTTCGAACTTCAATATAAACCTAATACCTTTGACGGTTGGCCTTCTTCCAGTATTTGAGCTTCATCACCACCATCACTTAGAGATGGTATGTTTGAGCGCCACTTTTGTAATATAAATCCAGCTTCTGCTAATACCTGAGCAAGATCTTTCTTTAATGAGATTGCGAGTTGTTCATCATTTGTACCGGTCAACACATCGTTGAAATGCTTGCCACCTCTGGAAATTGATATTCACAGTCAGTAGCGATTTGGAATAGAACTATAATTGCTAAGAATGGAGCCGATGACGTACCATATGTTACCGTCAATAGTTTATATTGAGCTATAGGTTCAGATGGATTTTCTCTCCAAAGGAAACGTTGCAAGGAAGTGTGCTTACTGTCCACTGGGATTTGGCGGTACATCTTTTGTATGTCCCCACATATTGCAATCCTAAATGTTCGAAATCGTAACAATATTGCCCATAACGTGTCTTGAATAGATGGCCCAACCATTAGCTTGTCGTTTAATGCCGTTCCAGTTGAGGTTGTTGTTGACCTATCGAAAACGATCCGCAGTTTTGTTGTCACGCTATCTTCACGTAGAATACCGTGATGAGATAAATAGAATAATTTTTCTGGGTGGTTTGTAATTTCGGTGCATGATAACTTTCTCATGTGCCCCAAGTCCTTATATTGACGCATGAATTTCTTAAATATTGTGCCAAATTCGATATTACGATTCATCTTGCATTCTATGACATACAGATGTTGTAGGGCTGTCTTAAACTATATGCCATATGTATATATATATATATATATATATATATATATATATATATATATATATATATATATATATATTTATATATATATATATTATATTTAGATTGATGTTAATTAATAATTAGACACCTAAACTATGTGATGCGCGTGTTTTAATTGGCACACATTTTTTAAATTACTTACTCATTTTCAAAATTAAATTGCCAAATTTAACTACCCATACATATACATTAAAGTAAACCTACTTAGTTAAGAGTTAAGTACAGAGTTAATTATTATCAAAAATTAATTCGTTTCCGCAATATATTCAGAGACATAAATCCACCACTTGCACTTTGATATTAAAAATCATGGTAGGAAGAAATTACTTTTGAAATAAATAAATTAGGACTATAAACACAAAAATATTCTTTATTAGGTAATGCCACTACTTACTGGGCAATGCCAGTGTTAGCAGCAGTAGCTTAAATTTGTATATGATAATACCAAATTTTAAAGTTGACATTTTCCAGCCATTTTATTAATTTACGCATTTTAATTAAGGAGGATTTACTTCCAAAATTTGGTTCATAAATGAAAATATGAATTTAATTTTTCACTCTCCTACTTTTGTAGCAGTCAGAACTGTTTAAAGACTACCTAAATATATTTCATCTATGGTTTATCGTTGCTTTCTAATTATTAATTCGCAGTGTGGAACTTTTCTGGTTGTATTAATTCGTTGGGTTAGACAATTGTAATAAATTTAAATAATAAATTTAAATGTCAATTAATTATAGATTTTTTTACTTTGGCTAAAGTAGATACCAAAATAACTAGACGAAGTTAAAACTGGCACTGGAAGTTTTATCACGTCTTATGGCATCCAGTTCAATAATATTTTTAAAATGAGTGAAAAATAGTTTAACTTGGGCAGTCGAAACACCTTCCTAAGATACCTTTAGAGAAAAGGGACAAATTTTTAGAACAATCGAAAATTCTGGTTTAATTGGGTTTAGATCCTTTAAAACCTTTTAAAACCATTGGAGAACGAAACTTAATTTAAGACAATAATAAAGAAGGAGTAGGTATTGACTAAAAGTCAATTGTTTTTTTTTTTTTGCAAAGCCCAGTAAATATTTACTTTACATCAGGATATTCTAAGTTGTTGTCACTCATGAGAATCGAGCAACGGTTTCGATAAAAAACTCTTGAGAAAAACCATATAGCGATATTAGTCCTGTAATTCAAAATTGATATTTTATAGAACTGAATTGCTAGTTATGCTAGTTATGCTAGTTATGCAGTCGAGACTGGTATGTCATGCACTAAGAAACCTGATTCAGTCATTATATGTTTGCTACACTTTTGCAACTCAAGTCTTTGGGAAAGAGAACAGCTATTTTATTGGTACAAAGACCGCTGTAGACAATTAATGCATCTTATACCACTTGGGCTCATAACTTCAGTTCTTCTAGTTGTTTACAAAAGTAACTGAAATATAGCCAAAATATGATCTGATCCCGAAAATCGAGCACATGCTAATAAAATCTATAAGCATCAAAATATGAAGTATTTTGTGCTCGTGCTTAACACATTGAAAAATACTTGGAAGGGAAATTACATCAGTTTGGCCATATTTGCCGCAGCTGTCAACTGATATCTGGTAAAAAACATACTTGTAAATCATGATTTCATGATTTGAAATCATTTGCCACCTTTGACCGTTTTCGTTGAAAGTGGTCAGCACTACAAACGAGTTTATAAAAATTGACAGTAAAAAAGCATCTAATGGGGAGTGTCCAATATTCACTCAGATGGTAGCGCCTGAGATAAGTCTACTTCTTGCAAGCCACATTGCGTGTTTATAGTAAGATGAACTTTATGCCAGCTTTTAAGTCATTATTATCCTCAATTTGAAGAGGTCTAATAGTTCATTATCATGGGTCTCTTGAAGTTGGTGTTTTTAGAACCTCTTATTGATGCAAAACTTGTTATACCATCTGATTTTTCGTGAGTGCCTATATTATCCTTCCCAATGTTTATTTTTAAGATGGGAGTTGCACATCCTAGTACTAACTACTATTTGCCCAGTACCCAATTTCCTTAGTTAAATATATCAAATATTGAAAAAGGGTTAAATATTCTTAAGATCTAGATTTCCACAATCTGTGAGTCATTTTAAGTAATCTTTGACTTACACTTATAATACCTTTGAAATCAGTAATATTCCAATTAAACAGTGTGCTGGTGCGTTCTGGAACATCATAATCAATCAAACCGCTTGATACTGTAAGCACCATGTTGAATTTGTAATATAATAATGTTGTTTTCCCGATAATCTTTAACCGCGTTTTTGCCGATTTAACACCGCAGTTTTCTAAACCCCACCGAAGTATAATGTACTGATTGTGGTTTGCTTGTTATATTATCTGCAACTCAAAGTTTAGTTGGTTCCAACCTCCAACTAAGTTGGCATCGAAGTTAGTAAATATGTTTAAAGGATTTTATAGCTGTTCTAATGCCGATCTCCTAAGTCAAAAGCATTTCACACAATTGTGTATTGCTTTTTGCACAAGACATTTACCACTCACTATCCAATAATTTGTATGTAATTGTACTATAGTTATAAGCCTTATAAGCCTGCGTGTAGTTCGAGCTGGTGCACTGCTTGAATGATGAGTTATTTAGGTAAAATGTTTTTGGCAAACTTAAGCCGACAATTTTGCAATCAACTTTTTAGTTTTCTTTGTTTTTTGGAAATGTGGCGCCACATTTATCAACATCAAACTTTGGTGTTGATAAATGTGGCTATAATTCTGACTCTTGTGTTGATTTTATGATTGAATTGTGTGCTTTAGCCTATTTATTTGCGTTAGAACACTTAGTACCCCTTTAAGAATTTGGTTTGTTTGTTTTTGTTTTTTTTTAAATCTTTGATAGTGAGAGCAAAGGAAAATCATGAAAACTCTATCAATTGTGGTTTCTCTTTACTTGCGAGTTGCTAAGTAAGAATATAGTTTTTAGTTCTTTAATGGCGGCTTTTTTAATTGATTCAATCGTTAGCACATTATAATGTGCGTAGGAGCTTAATTGCAGTGCATAAAACTACTAAAGATTTAATCTAAAAAAAACAAGCTAGAAGCAATAAACAACTGACAACACATTTAACTGCAAATGCTCGCGAGAGGGATTGTTACTCATTGAAATGGATGATAACATATGGAATTGTACTATGTATTGGAATTCTACAAATTATATATATATATATATATATATATATATATATATATATATATATATATATATATATATATATATATATACATATTCTAATTTTTTAAAATTGAACGCGAAACAGAAAAAAATTCATAAAAAACAGCAACCTATGTGGAACAAACAACGCGTGAAAAACAAACAAAAAATAAAAAAACAAAAACAACCTATGTGAATTAGCTCAATGAGCAAAATACACATTCAGTTAATTCAGTTGCTCAATTTGTTTAACTGAATTGACAGGTCCGAATCGAACAGTCAAATCACTTCAGTTGATTCAATTAATTCAGTTAATTTTGTTTATTCATGTCAATCGAAAGTACCTATTAATCCCACTATTTGTTAGTTTTAATAATATAAATTTGATTAATGGTATTAGTAACTAAGCAGTGGCGGAACTTAAAATGGTGAAGACATTTTGCCGAATCACATCCTCAGAAATAGTTTTTTCTGACTGGGACCTAATTCGAACTTTTAAAACTAAATTGCAGATGAACTAGATTGGTGATAAGTCCATAGTGATCATTCATAGATGGCACTTGTCTATTAAGGTACATACAAAGTGCATAACATTAGTTGAAAATAGACCACACAAGTGTTTATATAAGTACTTCTTGTCCTTGCTAAACTAACTGATTATAACCAGGCCCTCTAGGGGCTCTCAATTTAAAAATAACTTTAGTAGCATGTACCTGATTATCAGAGGAGTATTGTTTGACATGAGGCATGGAAATTTGCTATAGGAATAGCATAAATTTCAGTCAAAACACTCATCCAGCGATATCATATCACTCTTCCTTTGCCAATTCTATTGTATGTAAATTGTAACGATACACAACCGCGACAGTTTGATGTACTCTCATAATTTTTTAAATTGCAAGATATATAAAACATGTGTATGTCATAAGATACCGGATACTTTAACGGATGTTTTATCGTCGAAAAAAATTACAAAATCAGATCAATATCGGAAGGATATCCCAATATTTTGATGTCGATGCGCATGTGAAAATTTGATTGTAAAAATATTCTCACGCCTTTGATCCAGTCCATATTATATTTTCTACATGAACATGATCAAATTGGTGTTAAAACATAGCACAACAAAACAAACCACAATTTATTTGCATCAATTAAATTGGCAACTATATATATTTAAATTGTATGACTGATGTGCTCTTATGTATATATTGTGTCATGTGTTTTTAGTAAATGCTGAATAAAATTTAATTCGATTTCGAGACAAAATAATAAATTTACAATATTATTAATTTAACAAATTTAACTATAAATAAAAGTAAACTATTTATTAAGTTCATGCCGCCGAAAAGAATTTCCACCGCGCGCTTTATAACTGCACATATACAAAAATTGTGCACGAGACACAAAACTATAAGCGACAAAAATTAATGTAACTTGGCCATACGCCATATATATACGTTACAAACAAATTTCTAATAATTTCAAAATAAAATACAATTAAATTATTTGTAATTACGGCAAGGTTATTTAATTACAAACCAAAATATTTCTTGTAACAAATAAAAACAGTTTTTTTTTTTAATTTTAAAACTTTTTATTTTCTTTTTTTTTTTTTTAATTTATTCGCTATTTTAAATTCCGCTTTTAAACGCGGAAGATCTATCTCAAATATAATATACATGTTTTGTTGAAAAACCCTTTTTTTGGTTAAATTTAATTAATTTAAAATTAATTATAAAAATGTAATTACGTTATAGTCCTTATTAAAATCAGAATAAATTAATCAATAAGTGGATAAACGGTATAATTTTAATTCAATATTTAATTAAAATTAATAATTAAGTAAAATGCAAATAAATTTTAGTTGTCCGATATAAGTTCTAGTGCACAGTGTTTTTTTTTAGTTTTTGTGTGATTCTATATCTATAAAATGACCTTGTCAAGGTTATAAATAAAAATAAATGATTTTTAATTTAATTTGTGTCAATCAAAACTGATCAATTTGTTGTTTTGGTCACCAACAAAATTGTTCAGTAATTTTTTTAAAAAGTATTTGCGCGTAAATGGTAAAGTAATATATTTCCAAATTTAATTTAAATTAAATATATAATTAGGATTATCAATGTTAATATAATAAGGTAATAAAAATTAATTAGTATTACATTTTATTATCGTAAAGTATACCAGATTTATAACTGGTACTATGTTTAGCTATAGTATAGTATAAAAATATGCGCGTATTTATTTTACTTACTGGTCCCATCTCGACTTGCTGTAGTATAAAATAGTTTAATTGTATGATTTTATAGTCGTATAGATTAGGTTTCAAGAACACAAATATTAAAATTTATTTGCTTATCGATCGCAAAATTTTCGAATTCGATTTTTTTGGACAAACATTATACGTATTACTATTAGATTAGAACTATTATATAGGAGTGTAGAACTGTATTAATTTATTTACATTAGCATTTTGAAAGAGTAACCTTAAGCTGTCAAAACTGGAATTGTTGCATCCTAATTTGAAGGATTGACCTATCTAAATGACCTATCTCGAAAAGCATGCGCTTTTTTCGTAAGAATCGCTCTTAATGCGATCTTATTGCACATTTAACTCACTGTTGGGAAAAGCATTTCATTTTTGTCTACCTTATTTTTGATTTCTTTTGTATTATGTGCTGTGACATCCACTATTTTGCTGATGATACCGTGTCCGCTTCTATTGAGTTTATATTTGTATGTAAATGCAATATACATTTAACTTGCTCTCGCGAGATTTTTAATAATTCACTTCTGACTTAATTGACAAGATAATTTAATATGATAAATCTAAAAAGTTAGAATTTAATCCTCACCTCTTAGATTGTAGAGATTTCGAGTGATCTTTCTTGGAAAGATCATATATATTTAACAGCAAATCAGTATTTGAGTTTCATAATTCAGTACAGCTTCTATTTTCCTGCATCAGAACTTATTAAACAGTATAAGGCTTTTATTAGGCTTATTGTCACGTTATAATTCAAAATACAGTTTTTCATGATAAATGAAAAAAAAATATTGTTTTATCGAACGACTCATTAAGCACAAACAAATCGTCAGTTAGTAAGATTGGTCATCACAAAACCCGTTAACGAAATGGATACAAATTTACTGCTCACCTGAGATCTGTGCCATCGAAATATTAATTTTATTAAATTATTTAAAATTTTTGATACACAACACTGACACAACACCAAACAATTTCTCCAAACTAATGAAAATATTTAATTTTTGTTTTTTCAATATTTAAACAAAGGAGTTGATAATCGTCGCCTACTGTTTTACTGATCAAAAAAAAATACTCCAATATTATCACTACAACTTATCTTAATTAGGTTGATAATAAACGGTATACGTAAAAAACTATGGCCGAGGTGTAAAAACAAATTTATATATGTTGGCTAGTCGGGCTTTTTGAATCACTATTTCGTAAGAATTTATCATTTACTAAAATAATAATGAAATGTACCAGTTAATGGTCCTAGTTACTCAAACCTTTACTCAACCTTATCCTGTTTATATTTTTTAGATTTTGTTTGGATCCTTTGCCATCTTTTATTTCCAATGAATACCACTGTGCTCAATAATTTATCTCTATATAGGGTACCATCCGTTGTGATTTTTTACCCAAAATTCAGAACTGTGAATTTACAGTTTTTAAGCTCCGATTTACCAACAAATGATAATAATTTCAAGATTCATTTCACTTCCATTTAGCCGCCTTTTCTTTCATTGAGACTCGTGAAATTGGTCCACCATTATTTAGTTAGTCGATGAGTTTACTTAGTTCATGATTAATTGTTTTAAATAAAATTAATGTCTTAATTCTGCCATTTGCAGGATACAAAACTGTTATTAGTCTTGTGTTAGTATATGGCAACAATTTCAATATGGCGATTTCAAACATATCCTCGCAGTCCTAAACCGCAAAAAGTATCGGTCAGCCTTTTCTTATTCTCTGACATCGAAGTTGTTGTATCATTTTGTAGTGCTAAAGTTCAAAATTGTTAATCAAGCCTCTGTCATTTTAATCTTTTACCTTAAAGTGCCGTTTTTATTACACTCGAATTTTTCTATTCTTTAATGTTACCCTGAATGTTAAGTGTCATCCACTTGATTGTAGTCGTCGCAAGGGCGGTGTAGGATTTTTCTATGCCTACTTCATGCATTTGCCTTTTACTACTTTTTGCAGGTTTTTTGCTTTTTCATGAAGGTTTCATTTTTTGCAGGTGTAACTTAGGTAATTTTACCTAATTTCTATCTTATTAGTACATCATCTAATTAGAGATGGTTTATCCTGTTTGTCTATATTTTTGTTTTTATTTAAAACTTTTTTGCAGGTGTTGTAAATAACCGCTTTTTGATATGGTTTATATCAAAACTGTCACCATTTTCATGTTTATATCGCGACAAGATGCTTTTTGAAACTATCAATTGTTCCTTTTCCCAAGCACGTCACCAATCAAGGAATATCAACTTAGTAAAATGAAATGCCGACTTGTTGGTTTTAGTAGTTTATGAGCATCAATAAAATTAACCCCTTTGTTGCTGGTCATATAACTAGCATTTCCCGCCGGGTAATGAACATTCACAAAGCGACTATAAATCTTTCACTTTTTATGTTGGATGTTTAAATAAATCCACGAGATGCAAGTGTTTGATAGATTACCTTTGATAAAAAGGGTTTAAAAGTGTGACCAAAGACGAGAACTCTGAAAAGTCACTTTTTCTCTGCATTATAAGTTCTAAAAAGTAAATCCTGAAACATAATATTTAAGGATAAAAACTTGGTGTCTTTACGTGGTAATTCTCAGAAAAATGTAACATAAGCCGCAAAAGACCCACAATGGTTATTTTAAGGTTAACTTTGGCAAATTTTACTCTCAAAGTGACCGCAAGTTCAGCCGCAATTCCAAGTGGGTTTCAATTTAAATCTTGAAAATGCATTGTCTAACGAATCCAAGGAGTAGGGAGTGATTTTTAAGTCTGCAAAAAGAATGGTTGCTAAGCAGGTTTATTTTAAAATAAAACTGTAACCATCGTGAATGCATCAAAATTCAAACCTACCAAAAGTAACTTGAAAGTAAATAAGCTCACAGTTGGTAGGATGGTAGTTTTTAACTTCTAATCCAATTTAAAAAAAATATATCCGCAATAGAAGTCCTTAAGAGTCATAGTAAATGATTTATGATGTAGAGCAAATATTTGTTGCAATATTACCCTCACCTTTCAGGAGTTTGAGTTGTTCCCCTTTGTGGAAGTAAATAATAGTTGGGGTAGCTTCACAATATGAAATTCATACCAAAGTTTCCTTTCGATGGAACTGTTATTAACAACATCTACATATTTTGCTATCTGTTCACAACTTAACTTCAAAACTTCTGATAAATAACGGCATCTAGGGATCATTGCTTTCAAAGTAAATATTGTTTAATTGTCTCACTTGTCATTTATAATTTAAAAATGTGTATATAGAACTTTTGCAGATATTCCAAATAATGCAAAACAGAAAATTTGGGTTTGCTTTGTGCCCATAAATGTATCTTTCTTGCGGAAGTTTTAATGTTCACTTGAAGCTGGTTCTAAAATAAAGTTTCCTAAACTATGCGTTTTGCAGACTATAAACTAAAATAAACCTAAGTTTAACTGTTACCACCATAAAAAAGGTTATAAAAAAGAACTGAAATAATAGAATTATGGTTTCTTAATAGAACAGAAACTTAAGTCAATCAAACACTGAAACGAGCTTTATAAGTTTCATCTTACAAAAGCTTTATTTCCTAGAGCAAATTTTTTCTACTTTTTGTAATTAAAATGTAACGTTTTAACAAAAAAAATTAAAATTCCCTTTAAAAAGCTTTCAAAAAACATCTTGTAGCTTTATTAGATTTTGATAAAAGTTGCACTTAGTTCATGTAAATATAACTCAGTGTTATATCCTAACTCTTAAACATAATTTAAACATAAAGCTTCTTTACACTGAAAGCTTCCAAACTGTATTAAAAACTTTGACTATTTTTATATTGAAAAAGGATATTAAAAACTTGAACAAACAAATACTATAACGAGCTTTTCAAATTTTTACTTGGAAGTAATAAAAATATTTTTAATTTTTTGGCTATTCTTATACAGCCTAGGGGGCTTCATTATCAATGGTCTAAAGAAATGAAGAAGTTTCAAAATCAAAATAAAAACAACTTATCTTTAAGCTTAAATTATGAAAGCTTCACTTATATTATAAAAAATTTAAAAGCTACAAGATGTTTATAAAAGCTTTTTACAAGTAAATGTAAAACACCTTGATAAAACTGAATCGTCCAGTTACAAAAAGTTCACAAAAAATTATTTTATGAAATAAAGCTTCATGAAAGATGAAACTTCAAAAGCTCAATACAGTGATTGTTTGAATGAGTTTGACGACAGCTAGAAATAACGTAAACTACACTAGCACAAGCTTGTAATAACCACACTAAAATATAACAAACACTAAAACGAGCTTTTCACAACTGTCTTTGGAAATAATTTCCGCAAAACGTTTTTAAATATCTCATATTTTTCACAAACTATGGGGGATACATAAGCATAAGTTGGAATACTAGAGCTTTCAAAATAAAACATTAAACACGTTAGCTTTAGTAAAAGCTTATTTAAATTTAAGTGCTAATTGTAATCAAATCACAACAATGAAGAACTGCGAAATTCAAACTGTATAAAAGCTTCGGGTATGTTACAAAGACCTCCTGCTATCGAAACATGGTTTCACTATATTTATGTGATCACTGTTATTATATCGATCAAATTTAATTTGATTGCTCGAAATATTTTTACAATTCAACTCCATTACGATAATAGTATTTTAAACATATTCCAACCATTTCAGGCGGACTCACCACTACTCGAAAGTTTTTCACCACCAACCTCCTTGAAATTTGTCGATAAGGGTACCTCGACATCAGAATTCCCCGAAACTAAATCGCATCGTAAACACTCACATGATTCAGCACACAAAGGATTTTATGAAAAGCTTAGCATAGACGAAGGATCACCGCGTAAACATAGTTCACCAAAAATGGTCGATAAAATCGATGTAATACAAAATGTGGTCGGCGATTGGGGCAAATGGCAATTGCGCACAGTACTCCTAATATTTTTAGTTAAAATTCCATCGTCATGGTTTATGGCGTGTATTATATTTACGGCACCGGCACCACGACACGGTGAATTTTATTGTAAACCACCACCGATGGCGATTGACCTATCGAAAGCAAATAAATCCGATTGGATTAAAATCATGCATCCGATACTGGAGGAGAGGAACGATAAAGAATTCAAAATTGATTATTGTAATGTGTACGAAGATGCGCTCGAACATGTCCACCATTATTTTAAACCAAACGATACGACGAAACCGTGGGAGATGCCAAATCGGAACACAACAGTTATTCCATGTGACACATTCGAACATCATGCTGAGTACACATCGATTATTACACAATTTGATTTGGTGTGTTCGCGCGACATTTTAGTCGCGACTACACAATTTTTTCATCTTTTTGGTGTGCTGATTGGAGGAATTTTGGCAACCAAACTATTAGAAAGGTAATTCAACTATTTTTAAATTGACTACAATTTGTTGGTTATAATTGTTGTGATTCATTTATTTTTATACAATAATTGTTTAATTAAATTATAGCGTGAGCCCCAGAAGAGTTATGTTATTTGGAATGCTAACGCAAATCGCGTGCGGTAATTTAACAGGTCTTGTCAACTCGTACGGACTGCACGTATTCTTTAGATGTTTATCAGCCGTGTGCTGTGCTCAAATGTATACAGCTGGCCAAATGATTTGTAAGTATTCGATTTAGATAAAATTGATTTGATATACTAACTCAGCTAACTTAATTTTTCAGTCCAAGATATAACTGGAGGAACATACAAAACCGTTATAACAACATGTTTCGAACAGTTTTGGTCAATTGGTGTAATACTATTACCGTTCGTCGCTAGTTTCTGGTCCAGCTGGTCACATTTATATATGGCTATATCACTACCTACATTTTTCCTAATATTCCTGCACCGATGGATTCCAGATTCACCGCGGTGGATGATCAAACATGGTTATATTAAAGAGGCTAAAGAAATTTTAATTGAATCTGCTCAAATGAACGATCGAATGCATCAATTGCCAAGTGATTTAGAACATCAATTGAAGATACAGTCAGATGCATGGTAATTTACTAACAGTTAAAATGTTAAAAAGTTTTGAAAATAATTCAAAAATGTCTTCTTATTTTTTTTAGTATGGCCGATCCACCACCATCCAATTGGTGGTCAATTTGGGAGGGAAAACGTGCTAAAACTAATATGATTTGTGTACACTTGGCTTGGTCGATTTACATTGTAATTTATTACGGAATGTTATTGAATATACGTGCGTTCAGCAGGGAACATTTAGAAATAAATACAGTAATAGCCGGCCTTTCGGAAATCACAGGCGTATTCATAGGTTTATATCTAATTTTAAATACAACTCGTAAATGGTTGTGGACAGGATTATTCAACATATTTGCTGGTTGTGTAGCATATTGTGCTTGGTTAATTCCACCAGCGATACAAGGTAATCCTCGCATTATATTACTTATGATGACGGCCATGACATCGAAAATAGCGATATCATGTACGCTAGCCATACTAACAACGTCGACCACGGAGCTAGTGTCGGCCGAAAAGAAAAAAATTTGTGGTTTTTCGTCTATCGTTTGGGCAAGAATATGGTTGTTGACCGCACCATTTGTTGGCGCCACCATTATTTTTGGTCAATTAATACCACAAACAGCATTCGCTACGCTTGCAATAATTGGTGGAGTTTTAACCACACTAATTGTTGGCCCTCGTACAATTCCAAAACCAATCGATCAGGTGTATATACCAAAATTTCAACCCGATTTTTCAACACCCGAAATATGGACGGTAAAAGGACAACAAATGGATCGTGAAAAGGCGGCAGTTTGATTCGAATGAATTTAGAATATTAATTGTTGGAAATTAAGTTTAAGTATTATTACGATTACGATTATCGCTTATTTTTACACACACACACACACAAATTACAAAATAAACCAAATATTAAAAATTTTAGAAATTTTTAATTTTTATTCAAAATAATATTAATTTAAAAAAAGACGACTTAATTATATATATCGTAATATAAAATTTACTATAAATTATTAAATTTTAGAATATTGTTAATTAATTATTATTATAATATATTACGTTAATAGATAAAATTATTTTTTTAATAAAAAAATAATTAAATATTTATGATATAAAAGATTATTTATTATTTATGGAGATTCCCAAGCTGCGCCTACCATAAATGCATAAATTTGTAAGTGCATAAATTTGCACTTCTCCTAGAGAGTTCGTTTTATTTTGAAAAATTCTACAGTAGTTCTCTTACACCTCTGTCTCTTATATATTCGCATTTAAAGTGCCGCGGATGCTACGGTATGTGATGGTGCTTACATGTAAGTGATCAAAAAATTGATTCGTGAATCAAGGGGAAATTTGTATATTTTTTACGAAAAATAATTTTAACTGTGGGCACATTTTTCACCGCAAGCATCCAACATAATAAAAAATAAATAAAAATTATGAGCAATAATTGTGCATTATACATAATTTTGCTATTTTTTTAAATTTCTTATTTTGTTTATATATTATACTGTTGTTAATTCACTTACAATATTTAAGTCCCGCGCCAAAATTTCGATAGCGGTTTGTCTTGATAAAGACATTTTGGGTATTATTACGAATTAATTAAATTCAAAAAATTAAATATTAAATTACAAATATTAAAAAATATTAAATATTAAATTACATGAAAATTTAAAATCACCGAAAACCAACAAAAAGAAATTATTACGAAATTAAAATCAACCAATAAAAACAAGATGAAGTTAAATTTAATATTAGGAATTATTACGAAATAACACGAAAAAACTTAAATCACCGATAAAAACAAACTGCAAGAATTTAAAATCACCGATAAGAAATTAAAAATGAAAATCTAATCACAAAAAATTGCATATATATTTCGTATACCACAGCCAACAACGATACACATTTGTTTTATACGTCAAGTAAAATAGGTAATAATTTTGAGCAGAAGCTTTTGTTACTAACTTCATTCTGTGATGAAATTTTTTAATCATGTACATGTACGCACCATAAGAGCCAGAAAGATGGTCATCATCATTTGTTTCCCTGTCATAATGCAAACAAAACAACGTAAGGTAACTTTGATTAGCGAATAACTAATTATTGCATTATTCACGTTCTTCTATTTGTTTTTTCAAATTTTAAGTATTCATCCAGACCTACTCGGCCCTTCTGCACTTGTATTCGTCCCCGATACGCTTTCAAAATCCCCATTCCAAATTTGCTTGACTTCAAATTTTGTCTTCTTCGTTATCGTCAATGACATCATGAACATAAAATGGTTTCAAGAATTCTACGCCAGTTGACGTATTGATAGGACCCTCTTGGTTACTTTTTTTGTCATATCGATAAACCCCATTTACTTTGGTGACGGTATAGGGACTCAGGAATTTAGATTTCAGTTTTGACTCTCCAAAAAATTGTGTTCTCTTTATCGCTTCTACTCTTTATCCCCTACTTTGAGCCGTAATGCTCGTTTTCTGTTCTTATTATAGTCTCTTAAAGTCTCTTGTTGAATTTTTAGAATTTCACGTTTTGTTGTTTCCCTCATCTTGTTACGCGTATCGCTATAAATTTTTACAGACTCCTCCTGTAGTATTTCCAGTAATTTGGCATCTTGTTCCGAACAACATCTTGAACGGAGTCATCCCAATACTTGTTTGGAATGAATTATTTAGGAATAGTTGCAGGACATCTGGTTATTTGTACCACGTTCTATTTGGCCAATTCCAGTGGGCACACCTGTGGTTGTACAAACATATTGGATACTTTCTTTCGCACTTTTGGAATTCTTCTGATGTGAAAACCCCCCTCTATCTGAAATTAAACTATTTGAATTCCCAAATATTGACTTTTGCTGCTCTAACTTTTGTATGATTTCTGCTCCGCTGACCATATTCGTTGGATACAGATTTAGAAAACGCATCGACTATACAGTACCGGTTTTTGTACTTCTTTTTTGTTTCTGCCAAATGCCCGAGATGGTCGACGTGGAATGTTTCCAATGGCACGTCACCTTTTGGAATTGGATTTAAAAATCGGTCTTGCTTTCCCTGCTTTCTTTCCATTAGTATGCTTTACACACAATTCTTGATGCACAATTGGATCTTTTCTTCAAATTTGGGTACGTAAAATTGGCGGTTTATAAGTTCAGCTGTCTTCTTATTAGCAAAATGACCTTGTTCATCTTTCTTTGCATGGCCCTTGAAACCATCAGCAAAGATGATCCTCTGACAAATTTATACAGAATACCATTAGATATACTAAATAATCACCATATGCATCGGATTGACTCGATATGTGGAATATTGGCGTAAGACTTGGATCCTGTTTTTGTTAAGCTCATACTCGACTCACAACACCGTCTTCTATAATCATCACACGAGGATTTCTACTCAATGCGTCCACATGCTGCTTGCGTTTCACCTGTCTATCCTCCAATTTGAAATGATACTCTTGCAATTTTAATGCCCACCCTGCAATTTTTGAGCTCAAGTCTTTGCACTCCATTGTGACTTTTTAGGACAGTTATTAATTGCGAGCACTGCTAGCTCATAGCTGGTGTAGTTCTCTTCATCTTTGGTAGCCTTTCTACTGTAATATAAAACTGGGTGAAACTGCTGGTACTCAACGCAGCGTTTAACAAATATAGCACCTAATCCAAGTTTACATGCATCAGTGTGAAGCTCCGTTTCGGCTTTTGGAGAATAAAACTTTAACACTGGTTGACAAGTCAGTTTTTGTTTTAAACACTCGATTTTCTGCATAGTCAACTTGATATCCTTCCTGAACAAATCTGATAATGGTTTTGCTATAAGTGAAAAAATTTCAACAAATCTCCCAAAAATGATTGCAATTTCTTGTCGCTATGTGGTATTGGAAACCTTCTAATCGCGTCGATTTTTATTTGTTTGGCCGTACAAATCCATTTTCTATTTCGTACCCTAAATACCAATTTTAGTACCCTAAATACCAATTTTAGTTTTAAAAATTTGGCACTTACTCCATTTGATATCTAATCTAGTCCATAGCCGTTTTCAAAACACACTGTAATCTTACCATCGCTTTATCCTCATCTTTCACGGATATCATCAGATCATCCATTTATATCAGGCCATCCGTTTATGTATATATCTTCGAAAAATAGCTGGTGAGCTAGTAGAATCTTCAACATTCACATAAGTACCAACTTCTTGCATGTTAGAATATAAATATTACTTATACGAGTCATTCAGTTGTTTTCTTCGCAGACGCATTCTTTCATGTGCTTGAGTACTGTTAAGGTTAACCGTGAATTCCTTGATTAAATGACTAATCAAACGATCCCAAATGTTGGTATCCTTTCCGAACCTTCAACATTGTTTTGCTGTACCAGTTAACAATCGTTTCGCGTATACAGTTTTTCGTTGATCGTCCCATCTCAAACATTTGGTCGACTCATTAAATTCTTTAACCACATCTCAACTGGATAATGCTCATCTCCATACTAAACTGAGTAAAAGACTCTTCGATATCCTTGAATGAAAATGAAGGCGATTGAACTGGATTAAAAACTGTTGTGGATACTGAACCTTTTCGTAATAGTTCGTTCTCTCTTTTTAAAAGCTCAATCTCTTTTTCTTTTAGTAAAAACTCGCACCTTGTTAAATCATTGCCTTTAGTACGTTGGTTATTTGAATCTATTGGATTCTCTTCTGTTGTCCCTTGATAATCTTCCTTAGGTTTCTCTTTTTCTATTTGCCTTAATTCAAATGTTTGTTGGATATATATATATATATATATATATATATATATATATATATATATATATATATATATATATATATATATATATATAAATATTATATTATATTATATATATATATATATATATATATATATATATATATATATATATATATACATATATATATATATATATATATATATATATATATATATATATATATATATATATATATATATATATGCTCACGATGTTTCAAAAGAACTAAATTCATGAAATATGAAGTTTGTTGTTCAACTGTTTGACTTTTAGAAAAATTACCGAATTTAAAATTGGAAAATTCAAAATTATTTTACATGAATTACTGCTTGCAACCAATTTTATAAATTGAAACAGTTGAACAAAAATTGTCATTGACGTGGCAGTTGTTAATAGTTGTGCGAAAAATGTGTAAATTAGTTTTTTATTTTAATTTTTAATTATTATAACTATTATTACAACTACATCACTTTTTGGGTGACATAAATTACGAATGTAAAGGGAACGCAGTCATTCGCAATTCACGTACAAACATACCTCACAACAAGGAGTGCAACCTAAGGTTTATGGCACAAATTAAAATACTTTTGAAACATTCATTCTTTACGCCCAAGCATTTAAGATGATGAAGGATATGATTCAAACTACACAATCTATAATGAAATTCAAAAGTGGATCGTTAAGGACCAGTGCAAAGATCCATTCAACCTTGTAACAGCGGATAAAGTTGCAACTTTTTGCAAATGTTTTTTCTGTTTCAGAAAATGCTTAAAACTCTCAAAAAATTAATAACCTCAGCCCTAATCTTGGTTCGATGGTTTATCTAATATTATTTTCGAATGGAGACTTTGGATGGCAACTTAAAATACGTGGACAAAATGGACAAAGTTATCATTTCTCGAGTTGTATGCCTACCGTTTTCAAAAACGCACAGGAAAACTTACTCAACAGTTTACTGTCGACTAAAACCTAGTGAAACATCCAAGGAACCTCCGGATATCGTTGTTACTGTTGTTCATTTCAAAGTTAAAAAAAGTGAAAGCAATTTGCCCTGAGATCGAATTCCAGAAGCGAGGTAATTGAAGTTGATTTTTAAAGAGTGACAGTAAATAGTATCTGTGTATATCTACGATAAGTTACGAGCACCTGAAGATAATTCACGTTCGTGTGGTAAAACCAACCCTTCAGCACCATGTATGGAACAAGTCGAAAGAAATAAAGTGCGTTCAAAGAAATTCCCAAAAAACTACTATGAAAAGACAAATATGATTATAGCTATCCCGAATACCCTAGGAAATGAAATGGGGCTTCAGTGCAAAAAGGCAATGTAATATTAGACAACTGTTAAGTGGTTTTAAACAACCCATATCTATCATGGATATACAACGCCCACATCAACGTTGAAGTTTCCTCCAGCGTGAAAAGTTATAAGTAAATTAAAAGATACGATATATCGCAACACCACAAGCAATGTGCAGGCTTAGAAAAAACTAATTGCAAAAGAAGATTTGACCAACAAGCATTGGAATCTGCTGAATGAAGGCGACCACACTCACAGCTTAGTTTAAATTGAACCTGTTGCAGAAGACGAGGAATGTATTAAAACATTGGATGATGCCTTCATTTTCAGATGCCATCCCAGTTAAGGATTTTTCTAGCAGCCATCTTAATTTTTGGAGAGCCACCCCAAAAATATATATAATAAAACAGCGATTTTATAAAGGAAGACTGCATACTGATGCACGATGAGGAGCTAGCTATGCAATTACTTTAGAAAATAATCTCATGAAATTTGGGAAAATATTCGCACATGTAAGAATGCCATCCCCGTGATTTTCTGCAGTCGACAACAACAGTATTGATGGCATTATTTCGAACAAACATGTGCTGAATCGTCTTGCTCCACTTCTGGATGAAAAGAATAAGAATCCTTTCGACACTTTTAAATTCAGTTTATGGTAGCAAAAATCAGGGCGGCTTCTTTCTATCTGAAACTCGTCTATGTGGTGGTTCAACAAAGACATGTTTATCAAGTGTGAATCAAGTGATGGCTTATGCTCGTACTAGACTTGCTGCCACTTTGTAAAATAACGGCCAAACAATACATTCTGGCTTTTGGGTTCCCCTGGAGATTCATGAAACAATTGTTTCCAATATACGATAGGATCTGATGAGTGGAAAATGTTACTGAACATTTGAAGTTGATTATATGGGATGAGATTTCCATGTGTACTGCTCAGATTTTTGACGCTATTGTTAAAAGTTTGAAAGACTTGCTTAAATGCCAAAGCCATTTGGTGGTAAATATAATCACATTGCTGTTGGAGGTGATTTTATATAATAGGCTTCAGTTGTTTTGCACAGAAATTACGTTAAGGTAGTAGAGCCTTCAGTTAAAAGCAGCAAGTTGTGGCAATATTTTAAAAACTTGTAATTGATTGAAAACATGAGTAGAAGCTGAATTTCTCAAATTAACCGAAGATTTTATATCACAAGGTATCGTTGCTTTGATCTTTGGTAATAATATTAACAGCTTCTTCTAAAGGAGAAATTATACGAACAATATAATATTTTGCAGTATCTTTACTGGTGACCGCATAACGGTTCAAAAATCATCATCCCAATAATGATTCTAAATTCACAGAAATGGTAGATTTGCCATTTGAAATGCGAAGAAAGCAATTTCCTGTGCAGTTTACCTACTCCATGACAATTACCAAAGCTTAATGACTGAACTTCGACAAAAAGTCGAAGCTTAATGACTGTTGACATAGTGATGTATACACTCCGAGTGGAGTGTATACATCACTATGTCAACAGTCAAGAACAAAAATAGGTCAATTCATAATGAACTCGCTTTGATACAGCAATTAATAATGTCGGATGGTTCGTGGGACAACCAATCTTCTCATTTACCTACGGTACTCACTGCGTAAATATTGTTGGCACCACATAGTATGTTTCCAGGTAATTCATCATTACTTTATATAGCTCGAAGCGGAGTATGATTTAATCGAAGTGCATGATTTTAAAGTTATTGGCATCAACTGGGAAGTAAGAGTCGACGAACAACTAGCTGTTGAATTAATTGTATCGCGGATGGTAGTTTATACAACCTTTTACTTCAAAATAGATACGATTGCTAGTACTTTATTCGCTTAGTTCACCCGAATAAAAGTCACACTGCCGTTTGAGCTGCCAGCCTAATTCACCTTACAGATACAGCAGATCATAGGTTATTGGTTTGGAATTCGGACTGAGAATTTTTTATTTGCACTGACAGCTGTTGAAAAACTTCGGGATTTCACAAATTATTTTGAATACACCTTTTGAAACCTAAAGTTCTTTACTAAGGTTCCCAAAAATGATATTGATGTTGATTTCTAACAAATGGCACACATTGAAATAGGAGTACGATATGTGTTCAAGCATCCAGCAACATTCACACACCACGAAGCCTCCGAACACATTTCACTAGATGAGCACACTCGATTCAAAAATAAATCCCAGCTGTTGCACACATGGTTTTACAAAGGTTTAAAACCATAGCATCATCGATGAAGTTAAAAACTTTAATGTGCTATGCGAAATTAGATCCATTGTGAATTTAAACAGAAGCTAAAATAACAAATGTTTTGGTGACTCGAACACGAACAAGAATTATGTCAATGTTTTAGTAACCTAAGCATTAAGCTCAATCAAAACATCTGTTTTAACCGCATTCAGGACCTCACATAGAGTTTGATTGCAAACTCCTACCGATATTTTCTATGGAAGACTTACTCAAATAAATAGTATATTCCACAGAATCTAACCTAAGGTGCAATATTTGCGCTGATACTAGGGGCGTTATGATAAAATGTTATAGTGAAAGTGATTTAATCGTAGTTTAATTGTGTGGATATGCCACAGGATCGTTTGAACGATCTTAATACTAAGACGTGACTGGATCAAATTAGCCGCTGGAAGAACACAAAAAATACTGCACTGCCGAAAATGTTGGTTATTGAATGGACGGTTAAAGACATCATTTTAAAGTAAACAAATTCAAATCAATCGATAGATAGTCAATTTTTTATATCCTTTGAAATTTTTTATATCCTTTGACAACACTGGGTATTTAGAAAATTTGGTTTAGGAAAAAAGTATAAAAACCAATATTAAACTGTAACTTCCAAAATATTTATAGGAGACACAATTAACTTAGTCTTATTTGACTGGTAACTGTATAGGTATATTTAACATCTAAATAGTTGTCTTACCATCTGCATCCGTTAAAAGCTGTGATTCTTTCAAGTAAATAAAAAAAAATATTCCTAATTTTAATTCGCCTTGATATTCTCTTCAATCACTGGTAATTCATTATTTGTACCCACGTGCCATAGTTTTGTACGCATAAGTTTATTCTTAATCTAATTAAGAGATACTGTAATGTTAATATTATAACAATTTTTTGATCAGTAAAACAGTAGGCGATGATTATCAACTGTTTTGCTTGATGTTGAAAAAACAAAAATAAATATCATAAACTTTAAGAAATTGTCAGTGTTGTGAATCAAAAATTCTAAAAAGTTTAATTATGATGGCACATCATAATTAATAATGATGTCATAATTAATTATTCATTATAAATGAGCTCCAGATTAAAATGTGGTGTGCTGTATGGGGTGAATTTGTTAAAAAATTTAAGAGGTTTTTATGCCTAATGGAAGCAAATGTCGGTTTTGATGTTATTATAATTGGTTCCATATGTGTTTTTCGTCTAAATTCTAAATTCTAAATGTATGTAAAATAAACATACAAATAAATAAATAAAGGAGAGCGGACCGTACCGAATACCCTTGAACAAAATGAACGCGCAGAAAGAAACAATCGTATGGTGGTCGAAGCAGTTAAAATCTTGTTATTATCAAATAATGTGGATAAATATTGTTAGGCCAAAGCTTTTAATATTTTGTGTATAAGTAATCAATCGAAATGGGAAAAGGGCCATTGCGGAAAATACCATTCGAGTAGTGGTTCGGCAAAAAGGCCAACTTTGACAGTTTTTCAACAAGATGGAAAAATAATTTGTGATCAACATTTTGCCCGGTAGCAAAATTCACGTCAACTCGTGGGATTTTGGTAGTAGTGGCTCCATAAAAGTTGCAGCTTAAACAATCTAAACTAAAAACGGGGTTTGTAAGGTAACTTTATGATGAAAAAGTATTCATAGAGCAACCAATTGGCAATGGTTGAGTTTGTAAGTTATTGAAAAGGATATGTGGTTTAAAACAGGCTTAGAAACAAAAAGTTTACCGATTTTTTTTTTCGTTTTATTTTAAGATACGTAAAATGGATCTCTTTGCGTTCGGACAAAATGATACTAGTGATTTATATAAATACTGGTTTTAGATATATCAATGCAATGGATATCGACGGTTTAAAAATAAAATATAGTTTTAACGGGTCTGACTGCAATCGGGTGAAAACACCTTTAAAAATGTTACTGAATTTTGGTGAAGCTGCTTTAAAACAGCTGGTAGCTGATATCACAGTGCCACTGTTAGTTTTATGTTACTGACAATTTGTACCCGATTAGGCATTATTGTATATATCGAAACCTTCGAATTTTCATGTGAGTTCTGTAAAAGGATCCTTAAATACATCAAGGACACGATCGTGTAGGGGCGGTAAAACATAAGTATATTGTGGCTTACGGCCTACGCTGGTGATACTTAACACAGTCGATCAACTTCTCGGTACATTTTTTGTTCGTAAGGAAGATGATGGTATCTGACACGGGCCTGCATATAATTCATCCTTTGCAATAATGTTAATACACCCATCAAAACTTATCTAACCTTTATGAGATCGTTGCCCGATTTGTGCTCACTGAAATTGGTATCTGTACTTGTATTTCTTTAAGAGGTTCATTTTTAAAAGTGTATATAGTTAAAACTTAAAAACTGCCACAGGCAATCTATCCGAGATAGCCATTTAAATTAACTATGTTACATATCTACATATCGTCAGACATTCGGTACACAAAAAACAGAAAAGTCATTGACGACATATTAAGCAAAAAAATATTTAAATTTACAAAAATTGGTAGGTTTGTTTACCAATGCAGATACACGTAAATGGACCACCTTATATCAAAACAACTGTTGAGACTGATGAAACATCTTACTAATTGATAACCATAATATTTATCACTTTCAAATAATTATCGTCTCATTTATTTGATGAGTTTTAAGAATTGTAAATATTTATAGTTTTGTAATAAATATTATGTTATACTTTAAGTTCGGATGATGCATGAACTCAGTATTATGTTGTTATGGGCTGAAGCAAGAAGAATTGAAAAGTTACTTTATATTTTTGATAAAAACTAAATAAAAAAAAATATTTCAGAATCTGCAGCACCCTACCCGCATGGACCATCATGTCAAACACTGCTTGTTTGTTCATAGCACCACAGTGAAGATGAGTAATATAAAGGGATTTTTTTCATTTGATTACGATTGGTAATGATGATGAACACAACTATGCCTCCTGTTGCAGTGCAGAACACAAGGACCGAATCATCTTCATGGCAACGGCGTAATGTAGAACGTTAAATAAAGAAAAGGGTTTTTGAGTTTTTAAACAAAACTAAATTTCTTGGCAAATGCCAATTCGGATTTAGACCTAATTTAGGTACTGAGGAGGTGCTTCTGTGCTACTTCAACGATGTGTACGGTAACTTGAATGCAAACCGCAAAGTGGCCGGTTTATTTATTGAAAGCCTTCGACATAGTTAACCATAAATTGTTATTGGAATTATTATTCATGGCTGGTTTCCGTGGTGTTTCATTGAATATGCTAAAATCATTTCTATCGTCCCGTCTACAATCTATAGTGATTAACGGTGTGTTGAGTGATATTGAGTTTTCCATGTGTGGAGTACCTCAAAGATCAGTACTGAGTCCGACCTTATTTCTTATTTATATTAACTCGCTATGCAAATACAAATTTACTGGAAAAGTTGTGGCGTTTGCTGATGATACTACTTTTTCTTATCAAGCTGAGAACTGGAACCAAACTTTGTTGTATTTAAAAGAGGACCTATCAACTTTGAAAAAATGGTTTAGTATTTATAGTATGGTTTTATGCAGGAAAACTCGATCCATACCTTTTCTGATGCAAAATTAAATTGATGGTACCCCAGATGTTATACATTCTTCTTATTGTGTACGTAATCGAGGTGATGATCAGTGTTTGTTAATTAAGAAAGTTGATATGTTCAAGTATTTGGGAGTCGATTCTGAAATCCAAATTGAACTTTGGAGCTCATACTGTCAAGGTTTTGAGACTAATTTTACATTCTACGAGAACTGTGTCCAAGAGCTTTGTTAAAATCGATTTATTTTGCCCTAATAAATTCTAGATTAGACTATGGTTTGGCTCTTTGAGGTGGAACGCTAAAAAAATTAATTGTCGCTCAAAAATACATAATACGTATGTACCATGTACAGGAAACGATCTCGAGACCACACTTTTCATTTATTTGTCGAGTGTCAAATTCAACCATTGAGATACTTATTTTTTTTTTATAAAGTACTTAAAATTGTTTACAACAGAGGTGGCTATGAAAAGGTCAAGCAAATTGAAAGATACAATCTTCGTCTTAATAACCAGTGCATAGTTGATTTCACCAGAAAAGAATACTGCCGGAGATTTTTAATCTTCAAAGCTCCGAAGCTCGTTTACATATTACCTTCTGATATCAAAGCAAGTTCTTCGAAGTTCGAATTTATGAGAAATTTAAAGAAATGACTGCTTTCTTTTGACAATCATTTCCAAATTAAGTCGTTCTAGTAATATTTGTTTGTTTTGTTTGAGTTATAGCTAATAGAAATTTTATTTTAATTTATTTTTAATTTTAGAAAGACAACCGTATTTTTAAATTTTTTTAAATTGTTTAATTGTAAATTGAGGTTATAATCAAATATTGAAAATGTATGATTTAAATAATAAATGTATACACCTCACACAATTTTCTTAACTTAAAAATAATTATTCTTGTCGTCAATTAGCACAAGCGCTTCGTCACTTCCAATTGATGTACTTATTTTATCTTTAACATTTTATAGATTTTAGTCTTAAACGTTATTATAAATTTTAGTTATTATAAATGTTCCTGTATTTAATTTTTAAATTGTAAATTATGTCTGATAAAAAAAAAATAAAATTACATAAATATGCGCAAACATCATATTAACAAAATACTGGGACCTTCATTACTACACTTTAATACCTGTGTATCAGAATTGCTGGAAGTACCGGCTAAGGAAAATTACTACTGCTCCACGAAGCAGGTTCCATTCGTTTAAATATCAAGGTGAAATATGTAGTTGATCATATACATAAATTCCCATTAAACTCGGCCAAGGTTTCGTAAAAAATGTTTGAAATGCAAATTAATGCAGCAATATCAGACAATGCAAAAAATATATAGAACAAAATCAGACGGACCATAAACCGGTTTTACAAATTCAAACGGAATAAATCGCTCTGCTATATATAGTACAAGGGTGAGGGGTAATTTTTATTTAAATTTTTTTTATTTAGGAAGAAGTTGAGTTACAAGGAACAACAAGTTCTTAACTTAGCTTTTAATAACTAAATGTTTTTAAAAAATTAGGGTAATGTGAAATAAATAACAAAACGAATTTTAAAACAATCGACTAAGTGTCTTTAATAGCTATTAATGATAAAAGTATTAAAAGTGAACTTTTATTTTGTGAAAAGGGAAGTTGGGGACACGAAGCGAACAAAAAGTTTACACTTTGCTTATAAATTATTTTCTATACAGCAAGCATAGCTTAGTTGTTTTTGGTTATAAAAACAGCAAGCGTTGCTTAATCGTTGTCATTTATACAAATAATTGTAATTCGAAAACCTTTGACATATTTTCAATCAGATGGAAAATATTCTTGAAAAGTAAGATGCAATTCCAGCTGAAATTGAACAAAGCAGTAATACAAGATCGCCTTCAATAAATTTATGGAATGGAGAGAAAGCAAAAATGTTTCCTGAAAATATACTGAAAATATTTTAAAACAACATTTTTAGCTCATGTAAACAAACGTTAAAAGCCTACTTTTTACAGCGTTTGTAGAAAAAATATATTTTTGCTAACTAAAGTATTAAAGAATAGCTTGAATCACACAAGCCATTCATTCTATATTCAAATTAAAAAAAAAGTGACAATCCTTAAGTGGTAAAAAATTTCATTTCTTAGACATTTTTATCAATCTTTTGATTTCCAATTCAAACAAATAGCCAAATCTCTCAAATGAGCCAATAAAATAAACCAAGAAAATATGATTATAATTGTTTCCGACAGTCAGTTAAAAATTTACTTTATAAAAATAATTTTAAATATTTATAAAATTTTAAAACCACGTAACTTAACCTTCATTTTTAAAAGACGTGATTAATGTTATTAGCATGCCATTCATCCAGCAGGAAGAATGAGAGGAGGACCAACAACATTTGCAATAGTTTTCTATTGCAAATATTGTTAGTCCTTCTCTCGCTCTTCCTGCTGGATGAATGGATCAGACCACGAAAGAATAAAATTTGACAAAAGAATTATGCAAGTGGCCGCACCATCAATGTTCAACTATAACAAAAAATAATAGAATGTTTCCTCAATTTTTTAATGATCAAGATGCAGGCCGATCATCAAAATGTCAATTACTAGGGCAAACCAACATAATAGGACAAATTCTACAACTTAACAATAATATAAAACATGCAGCTTAGGATAATACACCTAGCTAATAGTTCACCTAACTAAAATGAAACTCGAACATATACTAACTATAAGTCTTATTAGAGAATGGCTCAAAGGGCTCCATATAAACATGGATCCATATTTTATGCCTTCAACAACATAACCCATTTCGGAATCGGGATGGTGATCTTGTCAGTTTGTCAACTGGACTTGTTAAAGGTGAAAAATAGAGGTGAAATGCTGCTGAATAATATATTATTCCAATTGCATCTCAGGTTCAGGAAATAAAAGTAAATAGCAAAACCTTCGTTATAAACTCCCTGCAGTTATTTCATCGAATTGCCTGTTTCGCAAAAGTCCGAAAGAGTTACAGTCCTATTTCAAATATGAATTGGCTTCAGCTCCATCTTCTCTTTTCAACGACGGTCTCCTACGAAAGGGAACAAAATCGACCATCAAAACCATATTTAACAGAGCTGACATTGGTAGGGACAATTTTCCAACAAATTGCAAATATAATGTAGATGGAGGCCACCTGCTTCACTTGGTAGTTTTGCCAAAGCTAGCGACATATGGTACAATTCTAAAAATTTATGGTGATTATGATTTAAAACATTATGGCAGAAACACTACGGTAGTATTTGATGGCTTTCCGAACTACGCCACCACGAAAGGAGAAGAACAAAAGAGAAAAACCATTGCCAAAAACACACAGCAGACATCGAAGTAGAGATCAATATGACGTGCACAATTTCTCAAAGCGAATTTCTCGCAAACATCCATAATAAATCGAAATTCATCGGCAAATTGAAGCAACACCTACATTGTTTGAACATACCAACACATCAGGAAAAAGATGACGCAGATACTTCTATCACAAATATAGCTGTGAGCTTTGCAAAACGTGGAGATCAGGCGGTGGTAAAACCGGCTAAACTTTGCTCGTACCTATTTAGCAAAACATATCAAGTTCTTGCGGATGATATTATGAAACAACTAATCGTGCTTTTCTTTAGATGGAAGCTACGGAAAGAAATACTTTTATTCGACACCTCAATAAAGATAGTTTCGTAACATAACAATGCCAACTCGGCACAACGGAGGAGGTGAAGTAATAGTCTGGGGGTGTTTTAGCTATAATAGGGTAGATGATTTCACAATGCTGCCAGAAAAGTTACTTCAAGTACATATTTGGAGGCCCTTAATGAATATGCAATGGATTGCAAGATCTAGAAAATCTATGGCATTACATTAAACAAAAATAACAACAACTTCAACATTATTGCAATTGTGCCATGGAACAAAATCATTCAATCTTAATGACTACCCTGTCACCTATATTCAAATTATTTATATTTTGTGACTCCACTCCTCATACAATAACAAAATACAATTTCATATTTTGTGCAGCAGACAAAAAGTCAAACCGAGTGACTCTTCATATTTGGTGCACATTCATAATTATCTGCGGTTGGGCAATCTACAAATCGGAATAAAACGCATCATCCATTTCCTTGCAAATGCCGATAAGCCGAAGTTGTATATAAAAGATGTTATCAGACCCAATGTAATGTGTGGGTGTGAGAGTGGGAATCTGAAATATTTTACTAAGTTGAAACATTTGAGACTTCTAAGAAAGAAAAATATCACAGCAACAGATATAGGGATAACCCCTTAAAAAATACCCAATTGAAAATAAAAAAATTAAGAAAGCTGATAGACGATAATTCACTTATAGGTTTGAGGCTAATGATGACATTTTAATTGTGAAATTCCAAAAAGCTGGTCGTATCAATCAGCTTAATTCAATATGGCTATGGTCACTACCCAGAAAAACTGGAAAAGCAATTATGATGTGCAATTTACGGTTCAACCCTTTGCATCAAACGGGATTGTTTGAAGTATACCATGCAAAGAACCTCACATCTGCCTAATGTACTCTTTTAAGTACAAGGCTCTTTTTTTCAACGATGTATAGATAACATAATATTTAAAAAAAATAAAAACAAAACGAATGGATTTTAAGTTTCCCCTAAAAAATCCTTGGTTGTGGAACTGATATTTATCTTATTTAAAATACATAACACTAAAACTAAATGATAGCATTTAAACTTCACAAAAAAATAAAAGCTACAAAAAGCACGATTTTTGAAATAAAAAAAATGTATATCAAGTAAATAGATGAGTCACTTAAAAATTAATAATTTTACTGTAAGTCATTTAAATTAACCATACAACTTTAATCTCCAGAAAAAAGTCAAAAAGCCGTTAAAGTAAAGAAAATTCTTTTTAATTTATGGCTGTACCAATCAATAATAATACCGTGTTTCGATCAAAAGCGTACTGTATCAACACCTACCTAAAATTTCTTACAACACACAAATCAGACAAAATGTTGTACTAAGAGAATAAAAATTGATTATATTAAGTTTCATTTTACACCATGGGTGTAGCCCTTAATTTATTTATCTAAAATAACAAACACAAAAAAATTACGCATACTTTAATGTTCGAAAATTTAACAATCCAGCTGACGGTAAATTATACAACTTGCTCACCATGTATAACACAAGTATATACAAAATAACTGTAAACCACCGTAAAATTTGAAAAATGTTTACAAAAATGCAAAACGATACTAGAATTATTTTAAAAAAATCTTACATTCTAAAACTTACCATTGATGCAACACCATTTGTACACCTGTAAAAAGACCAAAATAATTTTTGTTGTTCATGCAGTGTTTTACTCTACACTTACCATTAATGGATTCCGTCAAATTACGTATTATGCTGAAAAACGTAGTGGTGGGAATAGTTTTGAGAACCTTATTAACTAAATCACTAATCACTCACAATATATCACAATCACTAACAATAGTTTTTCACTGCATCATTTTTCTTTTCCAAAATTTTTAATTAAATTACACAAAAAAATTTCAAATCACACTCATTTTGGGCCTTCGATGTCGTACCAAAATCAATTATTAACTGATGGTCCGTTTCAAATTTTTTATTTTTTGGTCGTTTTTTTATTTTTATTTTTTTAAATCAAGTTTATTGCAATCGATCGCACCCACACTCACACACACACCTATATAGAACAACGAGATAGCTAATTAACCCTGTGTTGATTTTTATGAAAAACTAAATAGCCAGTATTATGTAGATGTCAATGTAACATTCACCAAAAATTGTATCCTTTATGGCCCAAATGCATCGGGAGCAATTTATCCTGCTGTGGTAAAACAGATATAGATATAATAAATAAGTTTATTAGAGATTTTGAAATGCTTAGCTTCATTCCATCTACGCTTTGCGTTTGATCTGCAAATTATTAACGTGCATGTGGGGGTTGCTAATTGTTTTTTAGTGTTAAAAAACTCGTCTGTCGATTTTTATTTTTAACTTTTTTTACTATGGATAATTAAATATTATCACATTATAAATGTTAATATAATAATGATAATGCAGTTACTTATAAAAAACACCCCTTAAAAACTAAGATGTTGCTGTAATTCATCTATATTTAGCTCTTTGAAAGCCATTAAGGCAGTATGAAAGCCATACTGTCCAAAGACGCCATAATACTTGGTTATCCTCACAAACGGAATTAATATTTTGTTTGCGCCAACTGCTCGGTACGAACCGGATGATGCAAGCTAGCAATCTGACCTCCACTATGGTGTGAGGTATACGGTTTACTAAGGAATCTCACCAGGGCCGAGGTTATTATGCGTTGTCTTTCTGGAGTTAGGATAAGTCTTGAAGTCATTTGCAAAGCAATCACTTTCTGTTTAATATTTCAACTGGAAGGTAATTTAGAGATTTACCATTAAATCAGCAGATCAAAACTTGATGTGCGTATATAACAACGCTAGTAGCAAACCTCGGTGATGATTATGACATAAACAGTGGTTTTTACACTAAAAACTTCTTCTATATGGCATTGATTTCATTGTGGCTTGCAATACAAAATTTACGAGATGTTGGCGATTCATCACGTCATCATTCGTCATAAACTTGAGGCTGGTAAGCGAGTCATGATATTGGAAAATCATCACGTCGACGATTAGCATTATTTTTATACTGACATAAATATGTATAAATATTTGCCGGTTTCACTAATGCTTTAACCACTTGGATAATCAAATGTGACAAAAAAACAGCTCCACACAGTTCCAGATGTGGTAAATCCTGCTTAACTTGGGTATATGCTGCTTTGGTTTTTTGCAATCACTAGCCGTGTGACTACTGTTCCATCTGACAAATCAATTCGGCTGTAGATAACCGCTCCATGTGTCTTTTCTGATGTATCGCAGTACTCGTGTAAACTAAGGTTTTGATTGGCTGAAGATACGGTTCCTATGCAACGTAGAATTGATAGAGTTTCAAGCTGTACCGTCCTTCAATTTTACTCATTTTGCTTTATTTTGCCATTTTTTATTTCTGTGGTTCACAGTTCTTGTAATATATAGGTACGTTTGGATGTGATGGTAATTTGCGACAATCATCTCATTAGATCAAATTATCTTGCAACTCCCGAGGCTAGATCTCTCTTTGTAAGTTCAGTTTCTGGTGATATTTGGTGTACCTTAAATATAAAGCAGCCAGAGATCGGATTCCAATGGATTCCTAAAGTTTTAATATTTCGTCTACTGCCGGTTATAAGTTTCCAATTGACTTGTTGGTCCCTTGTATAGACTGCAACAACATTGGGCGGCTGCTTAACCACTTGCTCAGTTGCAATTGTGAAGTAATGTGATTAGATGTTCTTGTAGAAGTAGAGCGTCGCGTAGATTATCAGCACCAGTTAGAACGTCATCGACATAAAAGCCCTATATTAATACCTTTCGCGCCATTGGATAGTTTCACCTTCATCCTTTGCTAGCTGATGTAATGTTCTTTATTCCATAAACAGAGCCGCTGATGTATACCGTATGTAACGGGTGTAACGGGGTCAAGCTGTATTCCTGTAATTAAAATTGCATTTGTTTCGCATTCTCCCTCCAGAGTATTGGTACTTTTAATGTTCCCTTGCATCTTCAATTTGGCAATATATCAGTCCCGAATACTATTTTGTATTTTTTTACTGTAGAATAAGTAATCATAAGTTGTTCTGTAAAGTAGATCCGCCATGCAAAGTGTCATTCAAACTAAAACCTGATGATAACTTCATTGAAGTGTCAAATACAACGCAAACATTTGAATCCTTTGCATTTTTCTTTTAAAATTTCATGATGTGAAATGTAAAATTGACCCTCGCAATTAGATGAAGCTCTTGAGTTTATGCTAATTCCTTCTTTAGACGTATGTTAACCATTAAAGTTTCTGACATATCTGCGTAGTCGTCTATAGGAGCCGGACAATCATATTATGGATCCGCTAATATTATATTTTGCCATGGAGAGTCGGTGTCATGTTATATTTTTTGCTCTGGGTCTATATCTTGTAGCTTAAACACCGATCGAAAATGTCGTTGAACTTCCAGTTGAACTATAGAGCTACAGGTATTTTTTGTTTTTCGCTAAATTCCAACCAACATAGTACGTAGTTGTTTCTTACGTAATGCTAACTGCTGACATTCATGCTCTATAGTCAAGGATACTTGCGATCCTAAATCAATTAAACCCCTAATGTAACCGTTTTGTTTGTTGATGTTTTAGTTATTACTTTAGCCGTTGAGAGCAGAGTGGTGGTATTCCCTTCTACCTATATTGCATTGACATACTTCAGTTGAGTTGTGTGACAGGCAGTTGGTACAACATTGTTTCCTATTGATGCAATCTATTATATGCCTTGGGGTTTGTTTAAAATTAACACAATTTAGAATTATGAGCTCTCTTCTTTTACAGTAGTTACAGAATTCACCACTGTCATTTGGTTTTTGCTGGTTTCCGTAATTGATCAAAATTATTTTGCACTTTAAACTTTTGCACTTTGGAATGCTTCCCATCCATTCTCTGGATCGTACGCAGTTGATATCGTATGCAGTTTTGTAGTTTTATGCTTGTAGTGCTATATGTCCTTTTAATGTAGATGGTTATCCTTCTATGCTTTCTATAAAATAGCTTAAATTTTCGAACTATGCACACTGAAGTATGCACATTGTGTAGAGCTACCACATTTTAAATTATTGCGCTTTATAGCGTTTCGGATGTGCTATGGCGGTTGTTTTATTACCGGCACTTGAATTTTGAACAGGTGTGATTCCAAACGTTGAAGGCAAGCCGAACGATCTTCGGATAAGCCATCACCAGTATGGCTCTTTGCAAGTGACTACGACATTTTAGACGCTCCCAATACAGTATACTATAAACTGGTATAAAAGCACAAAAAGATCGGTACCTAAATAATGTTTGTCACAACGTGCCAGCTGAGATAATTTCTTAAACAGGTGTAAGATAAAAAAATATTTGCATTTAATATTTCTTCGTCTAAACCATTTCCAGTCAAATTTCTGTACTGGGTTCTAGGCTTGGCTCAAAGAGGAAAGACTTTATTTGCAACTACAATAACCAGAACCTTTTATAATTCTCAACCAATTACTTCGTCGAATAATTTTTCCCGCCTGCATCAGAAGCTACCGGTGAAAAGGATATGAAGCAAAGTTGTCCTGCCATGAACTTAACTTGGTACTTATATACAAAACACATCTAACTCAGTGACATTTAAGTTTAAGTTTGATACTTGGGTAAGCAAACCTGGATGTCAATTTCAATGACACCGCACCGCACCGTATCCCACCGTGAGTCGCCGATTTTACGGAATGTCAAACACAATGTGACAACGCCGTTTCAGAAAAATGACAGATCAGCCAAAAACAAACAAACAAAATAATTGGCACTGCAGAATGGTGAAGCTTTATCAAATTTAGGTATAGCTACAACCAGTGTAGCTACCTAAATTGGTAGTTATCTAAAAAAATTATTTAGTCATCTAATCATTTGGTTCTATCTAAGAAAACTTCTTATTTAATCATCTGCTATTCATATACAAATTTTTGTTCAGATCTATTGCCCTTTGCTTATCTTTAACAAAAATATTTTGTAACTTATTATTGTAAGCCTGAATGAAAATTTAAAATTCATGTTCATTGAAATTTTTAAGAAGCTTCCCAAATCGCTACCACTACTTAAATTAAGGAAAAGGTTGTTGTCAAAGAAACTACCTCTCTCTTTCTCTCTTTTTTTACTTTCAGTGTAAACTAAGATTGCCAATTACTCTTCAGAAATGTTTAACATAATTCACAAAATTAACACTTCTCAGCCCGTTCATTGAAACTCAGCGAAAACCACTCCAAACTAAGAAAAGGTTCACTTGCAAAACGAGTCTTTCATATATGTCTCTTTTTTAGTCGACGCTGTGTCAATAATTTTCTCAACTCTTCTCTTTATAACCCAATCATGAAACATATCAGAAAATGAGAAGTTGTAAGCATTCTTCAGTATCATAACAAAAAAAAAGCTTGGGATGATGATACTATTTTCCAATAGTAAAGAGCTAACTCGCCAAATCTTTGCCTTATAGGCGATAGTCCATATTAGAACCACTGAACAGCTGTTTTGATTTCGAGTCGAATACTTTGCTACTCAATCAGTGGTTAGGATGAACTGCTCTAAAATAAATAACAAAGAAAGCAAAATCTAAATATGTGCTAACGTCTTTTACCAGTGAACGTATATGGAAAAGGTAAGTGAAAGGCGGGCCAAATATCACAACCAGTATTCCGAATACAAATAGAAAATCAAGGTGAAATCTTTTAAAACTAAAACTATTTATTTCACCATAGATCTCGAAGAATGAGCTATCGAACTCCATTGGTTTCGATCTGGACCTTGCTTTTCATATTGTTAAAGACAACCAGAAGAATTCAAACCAGTCTCCACTTTCCACAAGAGTATCCATTTTGAACGAAATCCTTCATGGTAGTCCCCTACAATTTCCTCCTCCAGAGTACATTCACTTGGCGATTCTCCTAACAAGGACCGCCTTATTCTTCCGAGTAAATGTTAAACATATTCGCACTTTCAATAGACTATTTACTGTTGCTCGTCATCAAACCAATCATTTTGGGTTTAAATTTTATCATACCTATAGTTGCATGGATAGCGCTGACAACGGAAGTTTTCAATACCTCCCATAGAGCGTTAACATAACCACAAAGGTGGCTGATTTCCTTACTACTTTCAACAAAGTAAGCATGATGTTATATACGAATTCTACCACAATATACTTGGCTGGTCGTTAATAGAAGGCGATTAAACGTAGTTTGGTTCGATGGACTGAAACCACGCCACCGTAAAGATACTTTCTGTTAAAAATTCAAAAAAACCAAAATATTTATATTGCCATAATTTAATCGGGCCTCGCTTACGTTAATTGACGCAATTAGTAATTGGTTTAGGGTTTGACCATGAAACATGTGCCGCAAAGACAAGCAATCGCATTTGATGGTACTATATATCAGCCATGAAAAAGTATCGCTTGGAACTCGTTGTTTGTAAGAAAAGTAATGGCCACAAACTCAAAACCTTGTATCTCAAGTTTAAACGTTGCTTTATAGTGAAGATGACCTCGGTAATTTTGGTGTTGGATTTTTCCTTCGGGCTGTAGGTAGGTGAAAAAGACTTTTTTGGATTTCAAAGCAGTTGATAATCGTATATGTAAGCTACGTTTACGCATGCGACTAGCTAACCTGTCAATGATTTGTGTTTATGCGCCCACTACTGTAAGCCACCTCAAATATAAAGACTCATTTTACAACAATTTGGATAATCTGATTGGATCCGTAACAGAGCACGACGTCAGAACAGCGACTTCATTGTGGCAAGCACATTCTTTCCTTGGTCAAATTACAATGTACTAATATCTCAGGGAAGGTCTCGAGTCATCCAAATTGAGTAATTTTATAGGTCGACTTCCAAGCAGTTTGTAGAAGTATGGGAGCACAGGAAACCGAAACTTACGTTTCAACTGTAAAGCTCTGTTAAACGAAGATGAAAAGGCACAATATTAGAATCTTCTTAGCAGTAGCATTATGGAAACCAACCACCGTTCTGATGATGTGAACGCTCATGGGAGGTGTTGAAAACTTTGGTTGTCAAAATGTTCGGTTTATCTGATAAAAATTAAACCCAATGGTTTGATGAAAAGTGTTGTCTTGTTATTCAGCAACAAAATACAGCCTTTAAAGATAAGCGCGAATCTGGTTTACAACCACACAAAAAAAAACAAGGTCCTTGCTAGGAGGATTTAGGAGGATTAATTTGTAGACGGAAACATTGTGAATGGTACAAGGCTTAAATCTTAAGAGTACAAAAACTCAGCAATGAGCAATGTTCACGTAACTTCTTTAAGGAACTCATCAGGCTGCACTATACCTTCTGACCTAGGTCTATCGCTATTTGGGACCTGGATGGAAAACGCCGTGTTAACAACGATGCAGTGCTCCACACTTGGAAGGAGCATTTCTCTGATTTATTCAATATTCACCAAGTGTCAAATGCTGTGTTTGAAAGTTATCAAATACAGACTGCGGAAATATGAATTGAGGACATATCTTACGAGGAATTCACACTGAAATGCAAAGTCTGAAACGAAACCGTTTCCCTTTTGTACGAAACCGTTCCCCTTTTGCCGTACTAATTGAACAAGGACTACTGCAAACCGAAGTTATGCCTGATGAATGGAAGGTAGCTGTGTTGTGCTCTATCTTTAAAAAAAAGAAATTGCTCAAAATGCAGAAATTATCGCGACATAGCGCTCGCCTTTGCACAGCATACAAATTACTGCTTTACATCATATTGAAGAGAATCACTTCCTTATGGTTTGTCTAGCAGAGGAAATTTTTGGTGACTACCAAGGAGGATTTCGTCTAAATCGGTTAGTCTCTGATGATGTTTTTCCGGTGAGGACGATTCTTTCTATATATTACGATACATCTGACGTACATCATTGCTTTGTTGCGATGTCTGGAAGTACCTGACAAATATGGTGGTGTATAATGTAAAATGTCAGTAGTGCAATCAGAATATTGTGTCAAAGTTGAGAACAAGCTATATCAGGATTTTTTGTAATTAGTTCTGAGGTACGGCAATTAGATGCTCTGTCCCTGATACTCTTTAATCTCATGGAACACCTCAAGACAACGTCTTGTACTTTCAGTCCAACCAGGTTTTGGCATATGCAGATTATATCTGTGTAATTGAATTGAATGACAATGGTGTCAGAGAACTACTGGATCCATTTTTACGATGCTCAGCTTCCGTTGGTCTCAAAATCAATGAGTCTATAACAAAATATATGATCACTAGTTTTAGAGGGTATATGCCTTACACCCACTGCTAATATCTAGCAAAATATATAGCACATGCCGACAAGCTGAAGTTGTAGATTGTGTTAGACCCGTTGTCATAATATATGGCGCCAAACGCGACGATGACGACACTTACCGAGATTTATTCAACCGCACGTCTGCGATCCGATCCTAAATGGATGTTTTCTCTGTGAGGAGAGTCATCATTTGACAGGCACAGCGGTCGCCGTCGAAGACGTTGGCGCCTCATGTACAGAATGGCTTGTCTTCTTCAGATTGTCTAGAACACTACGAAGAACAAGCTCGGAATCAAAACCGTTGGAGCCATAATGTTGACTCGGTACGTGGAAGTATCGGCCTGTAAAACCCGTTTATTATTATTATTATTATTATTATTATTAATATTATTATTATTATTATTATTGTAGCATCTTAGAGAAGTAAAAGGCTAAAAACAAAAAATTTGCTTCACAATCTCAAAAACAAAATGTTACAAAACTCTGCATTCGTAAAGCACAATATGTAGTTCTATTCACAGTCTACAAGATGTCACTATACTATACACCAAAAATTGAATAATTCAAATCAATCAAGTAAACGTTGAAAATAATTGTAAACGTCAATCTCCAGTATATTTGAAGTCCCTTAAAAAATAATTTAAATGGAATACATGAGCCGAATTTTAACAAATCTTAATTTTAATGATTATGAATCAAATAATGAAAATACCCGAGTAAGTTTTTTAAAATATATTTTCTAAGATGTGTGTATAAGACAATTTTACTATACGAGTATATTATGTATATATGTGAAATGCGGTTTGACAATTGTTTTCTACATTCGATACACGGTTAGTTAGTTGTGATGAAAAACTAAAATTAAAATGTGTTACGCTCGATCTAATTAAAAAAAAAAAAATCACGAAAATTTAATTTAAAAAAATTAATTTAGTTTGGTTCCTAAAGTGTATATAATACTACGAACGTTTTTTTGCATCATTTCGCAATAATAATTTTAGTGAGTAAGATAGTGAATTTTCCTATATACCGCATATTATATTTTTATAATATTTACCGATGATGAATTTATGATTAACGGCCAAATAATTTATAAATATTATATACTGTACAGAGTGACTCGTAAGTAAGTTCATTAAATTCAGAAAGTGATAGAGGACACTAATCTGAACAAAAATGTATGTGGCCGCACTTATCATATCTGTAATTCTGATATATAGATAATCAAGGTTCTTACTGTAAAATTAGTCACTTTAAATTTTACTCATAACCTAAAAATTGTCACTTGCAAATAAACTTTTTTTTATTTTACATATTTTGAAAATATTTTCAGATTATTTACAGTAATTTTGAGGTATTAGGTACTGATCAGTTACATATTATCAGTTACATATTACAGCTTTTAGGTCCGTAGGTTCGCACTGAGTGTATTATTGTTATATAAAGCGCGAGATTACATGACCACTGATATACCAAGGCACATGAGCGCGAACGAAAAGTTTTCGTTGGTGATGCTATCCTACGCTTGTTGGAAATCGATATAGACCTGATCTATGCTGATTTTTGTACTCTCAACATTTCTCTAAGATCATCCTGATCGAAAAGATTTGATCACTGGTTGAACGGTTTGGTCGAAATGTACACCGATACTCTCCAATGATAGCTTCAGTGAAAGAGAAACCACTGGCGAGTTAAAGATTATCAAATACTTGAAAAGAGAGCGGTATTTAAAAAAGTAAAAGCGGTAATTTTAACAATTAAAACGGTCTACTTTTTTATGTAGCGGACATAGGAGTACTGTTTAACAATCTCAAATTCTTGCAATCTGACATCAAGAAGAGGTAGCTCTTCTTGATGTCAGATTGCAAGAATTAGATCATAGATCTGAGTTGTATGTGTTGCTCCTCCGTTCTTAACTAGCTGCGCAAAATCATCGAGACCTGAACTTTGCCATTCTTTAACTTATCGATTGCTGTCTCTAGTTCTTGTATACTATAAGGCGTGTAACGATATTCTCAACTCGCGATGGCTCTAGGCGGAGTCTAATCGTCAATCCTATTTAGTTTTAAAAGTAGGACTGTCATAACGAAAAAACATTAGTTTCATTTGTTCTCAGTTCCCTATTCTCGCCTCTGACGGCGGTGGATCTAGAATGAAAATCTTTAATAAGACTCCGGGCGTTATCAAAGCAATCCCTGAAGTTTCCGTTTAGTGCGTATTATTATCGATGTTTTCGACGCAACACCTCTAAAATTCATGTTTTTCTGGTAGAAGAAATTTGCTGGTTTCTTTTCTATATCGTTTAGGTGTTCCAATTGGCTGTTGCAGGTAATCCACGTTAGTCACTGTATAATATGCGGTTTCTGCATATTAGCAACGCTAAGATGACACTGGTCACTGTACTATTATATGCCATTCACGTGGGAGCGTCTACCGATGGTGCAAGGGCTGACTATATTTACCACTGCTTCTGGATAAGGTATGGATACTAAAAATGTCGAGTTAATAATTATCAGCTTTACTGGATATTTTTTGAGATCTGCAGGGTTTAGATGGCTAAGTACATTCCCTGTTTCCGTTTTTATATGTCGTCTGTGTTTTCATGAGGTCGTTGGTGTGATAAATTAAAGGTAGTAATTCAAGGTCTTTACTCGCCATTTGGCTTTAAAATCATTGGTAATCAGAATCATTTGTTTTACTTTACATTTCAAACCATTTCTTCTCACATACAATTTTAACCTGCATTATAAGGTTTGTAGTATTACAATTACCACAGGCCTAAACGAGGACGTTATGCATTCAGTTGATCGTGAATTAAATTACGCCAAAATTTCGAGCTGTACAAGAGTCAAATTAATTCTGAAAAGAAGATTAAACCACATACCAGACCTCTGATTTTAGAAGTCCCACAGGAAAAAAAATTAAATCCAGAGATCTAGCGCAGGCCATTTTTGGTTTATTTTTCATAAAAACTGGTACACCTATACATTGTCTAACAATACAGATACATCATCTTCAAGCAAACTTCTATATGATGCACCAGCAATTCTCGCAGGAAAAAACAGGACCAATTCAAAAATTAAACTGAAAAATATATGCTGGAAGCTATCTTTTTGAAGAAGTTAGTCTTGTGTGTATTAATTTTAAATTTGAGTCGTCTGACATTTTGGTCCAGTGCGGTATGAGATCCAGATGTGGTTAATTTGCATACAAATTGATAGTATTTCACTTAAAGGAATGAATTGGACGAGTACCATGTTGAAGCAAATACAAGAAAAGGACTACAACGCGGCAATTCGCACAATTTTGAAGGTCTCCTTTTTATGTAGCGGGCATATTAATATTGTTTTCAAGTTTTGAGGTATTCTTGATCCCAGATTGTGAGAAGTAGATTGTAAACTTGGCGCTAAGTTATGGTCCTTTAACGAGCTCTGCGATGAATCGGCTTTGCCATTCAGTAACTTATCGAAATTGTCCACATCTGACGACACGATAGTTTTTATCAGAGCTGCATCGTCCTTCTTTAGTTGACCATTCTCATTTCCGATTTGCACATGGTCGGTAATGCTTTCGAAGTAGCTTCTCATAAATTCGCGTTTCTTCTGTCAAAGAAAATGTCTGGTTTTTTTAGCATTTAACTGGCATTCCCAGTAAGCCACTTTTCCAGCAGTTTTTACTTATCTGCAATGCTAAAATGATACTGATTAGCGTTCCATTAATTGTAAGCTCTCGGTGGCCGTCTTCCGTTGATCGTTTGTGATGCAGTTGCAAAGACTGACTTGGTGTTTGATGTAGTTATTAAATGAACCTTGCCATTCTAGACATTATATACCATGTCCGGTAGCTATTTCGTGAATCAGTCGCTGAAATTCTTCATTTCGTTTCAATGCATCGAAACTCTAGTACATGGTCTTTTAACATTGCTTGTCTATTAACGGTTAATGAAATTGTCCACTTATATTTGCAAATAACAAGCAACAATGATTCCTATCCATGTTGACGACCGATTTTGCAAATTTTCGATTTGTGGCATAAATTTCCCAGTTTTGATAGGCTAACCATCATGCATTTTCTGGATTTTGTAAGTTTTCCATTTGTGGCATAAATTTCCCAGTTTTGATAGGCTAACCGTCATTTATTTTCTGGTTTTTGGAAGTTTTCGATTTGTGCCATACATTTCCAAGTTTTGATAGACTAACCCTCATGCATATTTGGGATTTTGGAAGTATTCGATTTGTGGCATAAATTTCCCCAGTTTTGATAGGCTAACCATCATTCATTTTCTGGATTTTAAAAGCTTCCGATTTGGATCGGACTACAACCGAACCAGTAGTCTGCCCATAGTCAGCTTTCTTGGATTAAAGCATCGTGAGATGCCCATAGTCAGCTTTCTTGGATTAAAGCATCGTGAGATCACGAAAAAAAAATTTAAATTAGACCCAGTTGCACTTTGACTAACCAATCGAACTTGTTTATAAGAACAAACAATTTAAAATCTTAGTAAACTTAGTATTTGAGATTTAAATACGGACTAACTACATTTAAGTTGCACTGTTGGGTGCTCGAAAAGTGCTAGTCTAGCAAACAATCTGAGCACTTAATATTATTGAATAATAGCGATACTTAAAAATTGGATTAAGCTGATTTGTCGCCGAGGACACAATTTCATTACAAAAATTTATTAGGATTTTATGAAATTCGATGGCTGGCAATGCTTCCAACGATCTAAAGAGTTTTGCAAAAAAAAATAAAATAGAAGCATACGATGTATTTTGCATGGAAGTAACAGATGCGACGAAGGTTTGCACAACAATTCAGTGGAGAAATTGTGTAAATTTTTATTTATTTCAAATGTCAGATGGTTTTTTTTTTTTTTTTTTTTTTTGTTTCTGAACTCTGCAATAATCTGTTCTGGGGCCGAAGCTCTCCCAACTCTTTCGCAGTTAATTTTTAACGTCCTACCTTACGCCGTCACCAGCCAAATTGAGGACGCACGAATACAGGTTCGATTTTAAATCCATCTGCACATTGCATTGCTCCAGCCAGCCTGTACTGACATGGACGATGGTTCGGCCCATGGATTCTGCACTCCAACAGGGGGTCATAGTTGTGTTCATCGTCATCACCGATCGAAATCAAGTGATGAAAAATCCCTTTTGCAACCCTCCCCCGTTGGGATTCGAACCCGGTACCTCCCGTCCCAAACACCGCAGCTTTAACCACTGCGCCAATTGCTCGGTAATGTCAGATGGTTACAAACTAGAACCTAACAACCCTATAATTTTAAAATATTACATATTAGTTTAGGTACCTTGTTACAAATAAAATAAATCAACATTTATTATTCGAACAAGTGCGTCATGCTCAAAATGATTACACGGAATTGTAATTTATAGCCAGTGAATTTTCGTAAACACGATCACAGGCAATAAACTGCTAGGGATCTTTAAGTACTTCCAGAAACGTTCATTAGTTCTGAAAACGTAGAAAACCTTATTGGATTTGTGTTATTTCTAAATATCTAAAAGGTTGGAAGGAGGCAACGAAGCAAGCGGTCACATCTTAAGGATGAAATAAAAATCCATTTTATGGCTAAACACAGTGCAGATTGGATATAAGAAGAAGAGTGGGTTGGGGATTGAAAGATCTCCTCCTCAAGAATCTGGGCGGGAACGCGGTCACATAGAATATACGGAGCGCTCTGACTTAGAAAGTGTCGTCGTCCTAGTGCCGCCAGAGAGTGCGGCAGTCGCAGAATTACCAAAAGAGCAAAATGATGGTGTGAGTCACTTAACAGATGCGATCAAAGCCTCTAAGGCAGGTATAGATCAAGTCTTTAAACAAAATTAGTATTACTGATCGTAATAGGCTGTATGAAGGCCTTGGTTCTTTCAGGGATGTTGGATTAACAATATGCCTAGAAGAATCAGGCCTTAAAGGTCGACTTCAAGATTAGGTTTCAATCATTAAAGCAAATAAACCCATCGACCAACAAGTAAATAAAAAGGTGTCCTATGCACAGGCCCATATAAGCGCAGTTGTGCCAGTACTTGAGCCAAGATTCCCTAATTCTTTGAATGAAGGGAAAAGAACTCAATGGAAACCAACTCGGGTTGTCAGACTACAACCTAAAAGGAAGCTTCTTGTTGGAAAGAAAGTTTTATTCGCAGATAGTGAAGAAGTTAAATGAAGTTAAAAGTGCGCGAGGTGATGAAACCCGCGGCCTACGGACTTGAAATTAAAAAAGTCAGTAATGTCACAAATGGCATTATAATAGAAACAGCAAAGGCCGAGGACATTGAATTCTTTTTGGGAAACAAGATGATAGAAGAGGCTGAGCTAGTGGCTTCTCTAGCTGAGAAGAAACTGCCTAGAATCATTTTCTATGATGTTGATAGCTCAGTAATCATGACATAAAATTACTATTATGGCGGAAGACAAAGGCGTTCAAGAAGAAGAGCTTAAACTCGGTTTCAAAACTGGGCCCAGAAATAACAGGGTCGCACATTGGGTCATTAAAGTAACACCAAAATCACGCAATACCTTATTGCTGAAACGCAACGTAAACATTAATTGGTCTTCGTCCCGAATTTCTAACTATATATGAGTTTCAAGGTGCCTCAAATTCCATGCTTTTGCGGGCACATAGCCAAGTCATGCAATGTCAAAGAAGAAATTTGCGGACACTGTTCAGAAGATGGACATGAACACAAATCATGGCCAAAAAAAGTAGGGAGTGGGGGGGGCTAGCTGTAAAAAAGCTAACAAAGCCTTCGACCACTCTTTGAGAAGCAGAGTATGCACAGCCTACAAAACATCATTGAACTTAGTAATTCGAAAAACTGTTTATAACTGTATAAAAAATCAAATAAACTGTTGATTTAAGATTTTCCAACTTAATATGCAAAATGCCAAAAATAATTGGACCTGAAATTAGGCAAAGCGCACAAGAAAAGAACATCGATGTACTCTACATGCAGGAACCGTACATGGTTAAAGGTGGAGTTGATGGTCTGACTATACTTCAACAAGAATTTTCACTGGTGATGGTAACAATGCCAAGGTGACCTTCCAATTATCAAAACTGGCGACTTCATGCTAAGTCTAAACTTTGGCATAACATGGACACAAACTGAGGAATCCTCATGGAAGAGTTTGCTGCAAGAAGGGGTCTCTTTGTTCTAAATTAAGAGGGCTAGCCAAGTACCTATTGCCACAATGGCAATTCAAAGAGTAACCTTACACTTGTGAGTGGTGGGTTGTTGAGAAAAGTAACCGATTGGATTAGCAGAATAAAACTGGTCTTCAAGCGATAATAATGCACAAAATATATCAAAAAGATAAGAACCCAACAGAAAGATTACAAAAGCAATGCAGTACTTTAACAATGTGAATAGAACAAGCCAGACTAATCTGGAGAAGCACACTACAGAGCATGGTAATACATAACCATGGGGCTTCGTGTATAAATTCAGCACGAGATGGCTTAAAACTACTAAAATTGTGATCATCTTAACAAGTGAAGAGAGCTTGAGAACTACGTGTTAGAAGGATACCAAAAGGACCACATTTTTGGAACATAGTTTTCAACAGTAGTATGAATGTCAACGTCCAAGAAGTAGTATTCTCGAATGATAAGATAATTAAAGATAAGGCAATATTTGCAGGAAACTAGACAAAACGTTCAGGAATTAGCGCAGAGTGCTATCAACAAAATGACTGATTAGTCAAAACGGTTATGATCCAGCTTAAAAGAACGCTCGATATCAGAAGAACACCTTTGGTTTCTGTGAATAAAGTGATAACTAAAATAGTCAAAACCGTAAAATGGCTTGACGTTGATTTAGATGAACGAGTAGGTGTCACGTCACGTCATGTCAAAAGGATTGTAGAAAGGTAAGAAAGTATTCTTTACTTTGAAAAGAGTAGCCAAAGAAACTTAGGGCCTTAAACAAACGACTATCAAGACTAGATACGAAGATCTAGTAGGTTACTTACACATGCTTGTGCTGAGTGGGCTGACAGGATGAATTGTCACCACTGTAGAACTTTAATAAGTGCACAAAGGGGAATATTTCTTGGTATTACAAAATCATACAGAACTGTATCAACAAATACAATTCCTGTTTTGACCGGTGTAATTCCAATTGCTATATTATTGCAAGAGGGAATTGGTAAGTTTAAACTTAGAAAACGCAAAAGTGTGAATTACGGGAATGTGATATTACAAGAAGGACAAATACAGGAAAACCTTATTGTTTCGCTCTAGAGGCAGATGAGCAAAGAATCTATTTCAACCTAGCAAGGAAGGTGGAACAGTTCTCTGGATGGAAGAGCAAGTTATAGTTTTTTTCCTAACACCAAATAAAGGGTGGGAAAAAAACTTGCGCTTAGTGCTCCGTTTATAGCAAAATAGCACATCCAAAATAGCATTATACCCTTAAAGGTTACATTTGAATGAAATAAGCAGCTGTGGATGTGGCCATGGATCACTTGCTCTACAGTTGCAATCTTGTCGAAGTAGAAAGACAACAACTAATGATGGAGCCGTGCACTGAATGGCCAGCAAGAAACTAGTTTTAATGAATCCAAGAAACATCATGGCTTTTAAAAGGTTCTGTAACACTGTTTTAAGTAATAGATATAGTGTAAGTTCCTATACACAACATTGACACTAGACATGTTTCTAACATACTTACATCTAAGAATTTTAACAGACAAAGGGGCTAGTTAGCAGTAAGTATGCGCCTCCATGTGGCAGGAACGGAAACAGGTTTTGTGTTAACCTGGCTAAGCATACTAAGAACAGTAGTTTTATTTTTTGGTTATTCCGGAATAAGAGCCAGAGTTGCATTAAGTTTAAAAAAAAGGACATTAATAATTGTCATGAAGCTATGGTAATTTTCACTTTAAACTTAATTCAACTCTGGTCCTTATTACTAATGTACTTTTCTAACTCTAAAAAATATTATTGTCACCTTAATTATAATCCAAAAAATAGTAAGGAGTAAATTCAAGTTAAAAAGAGTACGAATAATCTTTAAAAGTACTCGAGTATATCTTGTCACCCTATCGGATATGTGCTGTCATATGATTTTTTCCTCAGATTAGTGACCTCTATCACCTCCTGAATTTATTGTACTTACTTAAGAGTCATCCTGTATATTATATATATATATATATATATATATATATATATATATATATATATATATATATATATATATATATATATATATATATATATATAAACACGCGGGAAAATTCATCATCCAGCTAAACACTTTGTTTACTAATCAGTTCTAAAAATTTTTGACACCAACAACATATGCAAATAGTTTTTTTATTTATTAATTATTTTAAGTTTTTGAATGAATATTAAAAAAAATCAACAAAAATAAAATAATAATAAGTAAGTAGTGTCTAACGCAAATTTAAGTCAAGGTATAATGAAAATAGAAATAAAAAATTTTGATCGGTTTTCTTTCGTCAAAAGAAAATTGTGAGTTGCTTTTCTTTTTTTTTTTTTTTTGTTACAAACATATGTTTGAAAAAAATTATATTGTATGAATTTATATATGTACATACAAAAAATATACAAATGTGTGCTAATTTAAAAATACATAATTAAATTATAGATATAGACGTAGAATAGTCGCACGTAACATGTGGCGGAAGCATTGAAATTTTAACAGAATTATATAAATGTTTAGACTATATTATGAAATTTAGTTTGACCGTAAAGAATTTCCTATTTCCAATCAGTGGTGGATTTTGGCTCTGACTTTTGAAACATCTGAACCCTAACTTTACACATTTTTGTAATCGCATCTAGTTTGGCTGAATGGGCTCGCCCGACTGCCCGATTGTTCACTAGAGTAACGGAACGGTACCTGAATGTATATAGAATCTGAAATAATGCTATAATATGTTTTGTATTTTATTTTATCGTTGAAATTATTGATAAAACAAAAACGTCCAACGTCCAAACGTCCAAACGTCGCTGTCCAACTATAAATCAGGTCATAATTCATTGAAAATTTCTTATCAAAGTATAAGAGGACTACATACCAAAACCTAAAAATTTTCTTTGGCTATTATTGAAAGTGATTTTGATGTTATCGTTTTAACTGAGACTTGGCTTAATTGTAATTTCTTCGGCGCTAAGTTATTCAACACTAGCTACGCTGGCTAAAATCACCCAGCAATTATAGATATAACTACAATATCATCAGCTCTCTTGCTGAGTATCTCTCTTTCTCTGGCTTTCACATCCCATGAAGGGATTTTGCCGCCCGCACTAAGGTCCATCCATCTCGGTCCATTGCTCTCGTCTTCCAGTTTCGACATCCTAATTCATGTAGATCTTGTTCGACGTCATCACGCCAGCGCAATCAGGGTTTTTCTCTACGACGAACACCGGCTGGTTGTTGATGGAACGCTTTATTGTTGTCAACGTTCGTTGTTGTGGAGATCGTGTAGAGATTGAGCGAATAACCTTCCTTTCGAAGGTAGACAATTATTAGAGGTCATGGTCCAGCTTTCGCTTCCGAAAGCCAGCACAGGTCTTATGAGTGCTTTATAAAGTGCGAGCTTGCACGACTGCGACATATGTTTAGATCGCAATAATTTCGATTGGGCGCAGAAAACTCGTAGTCCGGCAGCGATTCGGACTTTTATTTCTGCTTGCATATCATTCGACGATGTTATAACTGACCCGAGGTATTTAAAGTTTTCGAAACTATCAAAGTTATGGTCGCCAATTCCGAGATTTATGGAGATGTTCCTGGGTGTTGACAACAATTTTGTTTTGCTGCAGTTCACCTCCAAACCAAGTCTTCTTGCGCAGCGGTCGAGCTGCATTAAACTGTCCTTGAAATCGCTAGGCTTTTGGCCGACAAGCATGATATCATCTGCATATCCAAGAATTTTGCCTGATTTATTAAATATACAGCGCGAAGTTTCAATGTTGCTATTTCTCACTACGTACTCAAGCGCCAAGTTGAACAGCACAGGCGCGAGTGCATCGTCCTGTCGAACACCAGATGTTATTTCAAAGGGATCTGACACAGCTGCCTCAATTATGATTCTATATACAGACCCAGAGGTTGTTAGTTTGCACAGAGAAACGAATTTCTCTGGAATTTCTAGGCATATGAGCGCGGCCCATAAGTTTTCGCGGTTTATACTGTCATATGCCTGACTGAAGTCTATATAAATTTGGTGTATGGTTATGTTGTACTCCCAACATTTTTTCAAGATCCTCCTCATGGTAAAACATTAGTCAGTGGTCGATCGGTTGGGACGAAAACCATATTGATAGTCGCCAATGATGTTTTCGGCGAGAGGGATGAGTCTGGCAAGTATAACATTAGCCAACACTTTGTAAGCAGTGCTCAACAGAGCGATATTATGATAGTTTCCACATTTAAGACGGCCTCCGGTTTTGTGCAGCGGACATATGATATATGACTACTGTGGGATATTCAACACGGACCTCTTCACCTGGAGGATCTATTGCTCTAATGGGGGTCACTTCGTCGTTCCGATTTAGTAAATTTTGAAAATAGGATTGCCATACTGAGAGAACATCAGCCACGTTAGTTCTCAGCTCTTCATTTCCGTCTTTGATGGCTGTACTTCTTGGGTGGAAATCTTTAGTTAGATTTCTGGCGTTAGCAAAACAGTTTCTTGAGTTTCCTACTTCCGCTTGGAAGTTGATGTTTTCGATTCAAGATCTCATATGATCGCGCTTCTTTTGTCGAAGGTATTTAGTCGTAGCTTTCCTAGCGCGGAGATATTCTGCTAGAGTGCTTCTAGTATTGCGAGCCAACCATTTTTCACGAAGCTTTCGTTTATTTTCGACAAACCTTCGGCATTGATAATCGAACCAAACATTGCGGGACCTCGGAGACCTTCTTCCGATATAACTTTGCGCTGCGGTGGATTATGGCTGAATGTATAGTGTGCCACTGCTCCTGTATTTTAGGAGGAGCTTCTTCGTTGTTATTTGGCCAGTCTAAATAATTAGTGATAGCTGATTGGTAACTCTGCAGTGACGCTTGGTCTTTTAAAGCATCGGTATTCTATCGGACGGTCCTTTGTGCTTGTCTGTTGAACGTAGAGGACAGTTTGCACTTATAATTAAATATGACAAGCACGTAATCGCTGTCCATGTCTGCACCTCTATAAGATCTGACGTCGGATGTGCTGGTAGAGTGTCTCTTAGACACCATGACGTGATCGAATTGGTTTTCCGTTCTTCCATCATTCGATCTCCACGTTACTTTGTGGATTCTCTTGTGCGTTGGCTGTTGTTGTTACTAGTTAGGTTCATGCTGTTAGGACCGATGTACGATGTATTTTCTGCACTCCGACCGATTTTTGCGTTCAAGTCGCCCACGATGATTTTAATGTCGTAGTGTTATATGTTATTGATGACTTCCTCCAGCTAGACAAAGAAGAAATCTTTGATGTCATCAGATTTATCTTCGGTGGGTGCATGTACATTAACGATCGTGATGTTGAATTTCTTAGTGCGGAGCCTGACCGTACATATCAGCATGTTGATAGGGCGGAAGTCGATGATATAATGCTTAGCGCGCTGATGGATAAAAAAGCCAGCTCCAATTTCTCCTCCATTCTGATGGCCGCTGTAATGAAGAGTGTAACCATTAGTGGTGTCATGGATCCCACTCCCAGACCATCTAAACTCTTGTAGTGCAATTCGAGGCCTTTGATTAAGGTTCATAAATTTAATTGTTTTTATGAGAGCAAGTTGTTGGCTTGCTGCTCAACCCGCTTGTTACGTGTGTGGGCACGTACTGGAGAGAATCTTAAGGCATCCAGTCCTACTTTGAACACATTTATATAGCGAGCCGCTTGATACAAGCTAGACGCCCGCTTCAGCCGCACCTAACCTGGAGAAAAAGTTAATAAGTCATTTTTTGATTACAATGTTGCCATGTTTTTTGGCATTGACAAACTCTTAAACGTTCGGCCAAAAACAAAATGATTCGATTGCGTAAATAATGCAAGCAAAATTTATTGTCTTCAGCCTATGCAAAGTTTAAAGTTGTCCAAACCGAATTTTAAAAAATACATAGAGTAAAATTTCGCCAATATGTTAATGATGAGGAAGTCACGATAAAAAAGTATGCCCAAGAAATTTTATTGCTTTATCAAAAGATCACTCTGGCGTACACACAGTAGTATTTGCAAAATGTTCTTATCACAATTTTCATCTAATTTTATAAAGTCATCGCCATCATTTAACTTGATGTTGGCAACATGGGAACGGTTAGTTCCCAGACGTAATCGTAGCCAGCCAGACGTAATCGTAGAGAAGCCAATGCATCCACCAAGAGTAATAGTTTGGGGTGGATTTCAGAGTGGTGGCATAACTGGGCTATTTTTCATCGGAAACGCCGGTACCGTAAATGGTGATCGTCACAGAAGCATGCTTATCAACTTTTTATGGTCTCTAAATAACGCTATGAATGTAGATAATCTTTGGTTTTAACTAAGTTTCACGGCGGATTGCGGCCAAAATTTGCAGCCCTGAAATACTATACAGCTTCCACAAAACCAGTGATTTTACTTTCCATCAAGACCAAAATTTTAGGCATAGGTCAAAGTACGAATAATAATTTCAGCTTTATATGGGTTGAAAAATGCCAAGAAAACATTCCTCCTAAATGTCGATTATGACACTGTAAAAATTCGGACTTGGTAGGAATGAACAAGAGTAGGAATGTTCAAAAGTTCGGATGACACTCTTGTTTTGCCTTTAGTAATACTGATATTACAGTCTTTCTGGTTTCGACTCATCCTCACAGGAATTGAACAGTTGACTCCTTTCAGTCTCTCTTAGCCTTAAAATCAGGTGATTATTGGCATAATCGCACTTGCAGAACAGTAACCGCCAATAAAAAATCCTCTCACCGCAAAAATGTAAAAAATCCTTCAGCTGACCACAAAATGACCACGAAAAGAATCTTAACAGCAATCGAACCTTTTAGTTCTTTGCTCAATATTTTTCAACTAACCACGAATAAGCTAATTAGCCCTCTCGAAAATTTGCTGCAAACTCTAATTCAGCAGATCCTTAATTTAAATTAAATTCAGGCCTTGTTCTGGAATATTCTTTAAAATCTATGTCAAAGACACTTTCATGTTTGTTCCATCGATTTATGTCTTCTGATATTTTTTCCTCCATCGGGAAAACTTCTAACTTTTATTTGTGCCAAATAAAGCCAGTAGATCAGACCCTTCGAATTATTGTCCAATCGCTAAGCTGATTAAATAATTGTGTCAAGGGGGACAAGGGTATCAAAGGTGTCATGGTGGACAAGAGTGTCAAGAGGTACACGAATGGCAAGAGGACTGTCAAGGGAGGACAAGGAGGCGAAAGTGTCAGGGAGGACAAGAGTGCAAGGGGGACAAGAGTGCCAAGGGGGATACGAGTGCATCACAACGTATGGTAGATCACAAGCCATTACACTCGATATCTCGAAGGCATTTGATCGCGTGTAGCACAAGGGTTTGCTGTGCTAACTAAGGGTAGTTGGCCTTCACAGTTCGTTAAACTTATGGATTGAGAATTTTCTTTTGGCCGACAAATTCAAGTGGCGGTAGAAGCAATGACTTCCTTTTCACGTTTTTTAAATGCTGGTGTCCTTCAGCGATCCGTCCTTTAGCCGACCTTTTTTGTCATCAATGATTTTCTATCAGCAACTCTCAATCCAATATACTTCAATGCTATTCACTTACATCAGAATCACTTACAAAATACAAAACCCTAGACCCAGTCACCCAGGTTGGAGTATGAACGAATAAGTCTCTCTACCGTAGAGTTGGAGAGTGGAGTTAATCTTGCCACAAGCATTTTTGGTAGTTTTACATTGGTATTCTTTTCTGGTAAAGTTCCTTTGCTAATTTTCAGCATCACATCGGAGGGTTCTTAAGCATGTGAATTGCGGCTATTTTGGAATATCATGTTGAGTATCAGACGCAACCTTTTAGTCACAGGCTCATAGGAATATAGATTTGACGGCTTTTCTGTTGGTCATCGACTATCATGGGTTCCCATATAGTTAGACAGCAATCTTTAAACACCGTTTACAGTGTTTAAAGATCTTTAAACACCGTTACACCGCCGTGTCACTAATGCGTGATACTTCGCGCATAGGAATTTTGTTGCGGACTAAGTCTATATAGGGATCTTAAACTTCGTGTGCGCTATTTTGCTACCAGGTAGTATTGTGGCAGCAATCCCAGAAGATCCTACTGCAAGTTTTATTTTTTCTTGGCTTCTCTCTGCTGCCAGTAGAACTGTAGTAAAGAAAGTTTTTCTAGTCTCACCAAGAGGCACTATCAAAGTTGATTCACACTTTGGAGAGCGGTATTATAAATTTGCCTTTCTTCCACCGAAAATTGAAAACTTCAATTTGTTCTTCAGCATACTGACGATTCACGATTTACGGCTCGGCAATCCGTATACTAGCTGAATAAATTATCACCAAGATGACAACATTTTTGAGTGAAGAAAGGCAGCTATATATAATGTGCCCGTCTGTTCCCTTATATCATCAAAAGAGTTAGGTCTTCAATCCCGTAAGAAATCTCTGACAAATTATGCTGATCACAATAAAACAAAGACAGCGTCGTAACGATGTTTCAATCGAGTGTTTTGCAAAGTTTCATAGCAATAAAACTGGATGACACGTGGGTACATCACTTCACACCTAACATTAAAGAACAGTCACAATGGCCCGAAAAGAGATAATCGACTACAAGTTTTTTTGGATGCGCATCGAATAACTTTCATTGAATATCTTCAGAAAGGAAAAACAATCAACGACGTGTATTATGCGAACTTATTGCAGCGTTTCATCAAATCCGTTATCGTGATTGTCAACATCAATGCGTTAAATTTTGAAATGCTCTCTCATGCACCGTATTTGCCAAATATAGCCCTCTCGGATTACTTTCTGTTTCCAAATGGCTATTCACTATTGTTAGATTGCGTAGTACTAACCAATCCATTTTTTAAATCCTGGAAACCCTTCCATTGGGCCAACCACGTCGGGACCACGTCCAAATGAACTTCTAGATGCATATGACTGCCGGATAAGGATCATGCATAGGCCAGGATCTGCCAAAATGCTTCCGACGGACATATTTAGCGGCTAGATTTGTATTCGGTCACTTTGTCTTTGTCAACACCTTGTAATCCAAGTGAAGCTAAATCGCAACCTTGATTTACGTAGACTTTGTTTTCAATAAGCCACAGCGACTGTAAATCAAGTATATTTTGACAATTTCTTCGCTGCTCTTCATCAGAGTCAATTTCAGGGTCTGGAAACGCAGCACGGTTAACTCTAACAATCTCATTGCGCCAGATTTTTCTTCCAGCCTTTTTGCGATTTGACCAATGATCGACAAATTGATTTAGCCGCGGAAAAGGGGATGGTTTTCCAAAGCAATATAAAAAATTTAAAATTTGTACCTACTGATATGATTATGTCTACATACTACGTACAAACAAACTCCCCACAGTTTTTCATAATTTCACGTGCAAAGAAAAATGATTTTCGTATTTTTCTTTATTCATATACACAAAAAAAATTAAAAAAAATTTTCAAATAATAAAATAAAAATTCAGTAATCCTCAAGAAAAACAACTTGTTAGTATTAAATTTATTTTTAGTGATTTGAAATCATTTCAATTAATTTTCTTAATTTTTTTTTATTAATTTTGTTAATAATTACTGTTACACACAAAAAAGGACAAAAAATTTAAAACAATTTATTTAAAAAATTATGGATTTTCTTTTAAATAAATTAAGAAATTTACATATTACTGGTGCTTCGGTCAATACGCCTCGAGGTGATACTAAAAAAGGTGACATCATTGTTGGAAGCGACCTCCAAAATAATATTGCAATTAATGATAAAAGTGTTATAAAGGTAACATAAGAAAACTAAACTAAAGCCATAGAATATCGTGGAAAATAAAATTAAGGTTTGTGTGTAATTGACGCGTAAAAACGTACAGTCGAGTTCATTGTGATTCAGACAAACAAACAGAAAAGTGATTATGCGGAAAAAAAATTTTAAATTTCGGAAATTTTTAAAAATTTACAAAAAAAAAATACTTTAAAATTTTAATTTTAGAATTGAACTCAAACAAGGCTTCCTTCTACACGTTCGAACTGTTTTAAATACAAAAATCGGATCAAACCTGCGATGCTTCATTTATTTGACAGTTTTCGTATTAGATTGTAGCTTTTTAATTTTTTTTTTTTTTTAGTTAATTTTTTTTTTGCGTAATGATTTCGTTAATAAATAAGGCCATTATTTACTTTGCAATAACAATTTATGCCAAGCTAATGATCGAAAAACGTTTGACGAAATATTTTTTAAAATTTTCGTTTCAGCATGATCGTCTAGGACAAATTGATCAATCAAGTGATAGTAAGCCGATAGTAATGGATCATCAAATTGTAAATGATGCAAATAAAATGGGGCCAACGGTTTTATTAGATGAAATAAATTCAAGTGCAAATAAGTTAGTGAGCTTAAATGATATTCTTGTTGGTCCCAAAGATGTTCGAGTGGATAACGAGTATGGAGATAATATTTACAAAAATGTAGAACATAATAATGTAGTTAGTCGTAGCGCAATTTTTGATCGCGGCGATCAAATTCTACCCCAAATTAACATGTTGCCAATTAAGCAACCACCAATTGCACAAAATATCAATGATGGTTTACAAATGAAATCGGAACGTCAGAAAAATTTGGATTTGACAACGGTCCAAAAACAAATTAAAGATAACAAAATACCTGCATCCGGTTCACATGTATCCCAAACAATTCCAATTGAAATTCAGGATAAAACCGTTTTAGTCCTACCAAATATGGCACCAAATTTAACTGAAACTGTTGGTCTAGATATATTGGACAAATCCGTAGATATTGCAATGGCAAAAGTAGTGACTGAAACTGAAACTTCAGTATCACAAGTTAAATTTAAGCAACTAAATGCTGAAGCCAAACCTTATGTTCCAAATAAAGTGCAAAATTCAGCTAAAGTATTGAATTGCAATTTAAACAGTGTTTCACCGATTCCAATAGTCCAACCACATAATCTTTGTGATAATCCAATTACTCAACCAGTAGACAAAAAAGTTATTGAATCAGCTGAGCAACCAGTAGAGCAAATTGTCAACAAGTTGTTGCCAGAGGTCCAAATATTAAATCAACCAACTGAGATTGAAACTGCTATACCATTAATTCAAAATAAACAGCCGACAGTTATAAGTTTGCCACCTGTGGCACTGACAAATATGTCTGATGTATTGGATTCAACTCAAAATAATACTTCTCCAATCCTAACTGTCCGAAACTTGATGGATAATCCAACTGCACAAGTATATGACTCAAATTCAGTTCAACAAATCAACAAGGAAATAGTAGTTGGAGCTGTGCCACCAATAGCGCAACTTGCAAACGATTTATCGCCAACTATGCAAATATTAAATCAAGGGACTGCGATCCAGAAATTATCAGAAATCCTACATAGCCAACACAATGCTGAAACAAAACCCCTTGATGCAAATGAAATGCCAATGACTGCAAATTTAAATGAGAATAAAGTAGTTATTGAAGCTAGGCCACCCGTAGCTATAATACCAGAAACTAAACATTTTGTTGAAAATGTATTGCCACCAGTTGCAAGCTTACCATCTTTAGCAATCGAAACTACATCTGAGGTAATAAATTCCAGTTTAAATCATATTTCGCCTAACCAAATTGACCAATCGCAAATACTCGTTCAACCATTGTCTCTGGTCAGCACAAATCAAAATGACGAGTTTATACAAAAAGATCAGATTCAACAAGGTCAGTCACCAAATGAAAAAGAGTCCGTTACTGAATCCATAAAAAATATGCCAGAATATGAAGTAGCCAAAATTCTAGATGATTTATTCAACTCAACAACATCAACGTCGATTCCAGACACGACCAACATTTCATTCAACGAAGTTCCAATACCGCAAATCAAAAGTGAAAAAACCGCAACAAGTCTAGAAGCAAGCGTTGGCATGTCAAATAAAATTGAAAGTGTCAAGAAAAATTTATTAACAATGTTTGACACTTTCGATACAATTCAGTCAAAATTAACTAGTGAAACGGCTGCCACCCCCAAATCTGGTGCGAACAAATTAGAAGTAATTTTACCTAAACGTCTTCCTGATGCCATCAGTGCTGTAATTAATGCAACACCACAATCGATCCTCAATTCAAATATACAACAAAGTGCTAGTCAAACAGTTCAGTTAGAAAATAAAACCAAACCAGAACTGCCCATATTAGAATTTAAAAAATTAAATTCTGAAATCAAATCGAATAATGACAAAATCAATTCAACTTTAGAATCCGTCATCGCTAATCAAATTCTTGACCAAGAATATGCATCGAATGTGATGCCAGCGACTCTAGCCGAACAATCAAACCACACAAAAAATGGAAATGCACTCGAAAATATGATTTTAAATCAAATAATGGAACAAAATAGTTTTCGGTCGTCGGCCGAAGAACTTCCTGAATCGAAAAACGTCGGAAAATCGAATACTACAGATTTCCAAATAGCCGACATTGATGTTACGTCGGCCGATAATTTTATCGAATTCGTCGATGAAATAATAGATTTTGCATTGCGAAAGGTTGATTTTCTGAAAATAAATGCTACTGAGGCGGTCCCACCATTGACACCGGTGCCTGAAGAGGCCGAAGAAGCTTCGGAAGCAGTCAAATTAAACGAGTTTTACGATTATTGTGCCTTTACACCAACAGTTGAGCCGGATAGTATTAATTTTCCTACGCTCGAATCATTTGAAATTGATGAACTGCAAGCCAAAGTCATGGAACAAGCAGATGCTTTATATTTAAGCGAAACTCCAATCGACGAACACTTACCACCGTTTTCGAGTAGTGTACCAGAAAGTCCAAAAATTAATGAACTACAAGCAAAAGCGATGGAACAAGCGCATGAACTAAATTTAAACGGAACAATTGTTGATTTTGTAAATATGCATCCAGCAGAAAATATGCTAAAGATTTCCGAACCAAATGTCGATACGCAACGTAAACCAACAGCACCCATTGCGATTTCGGCTGTGGTTGACAAATTTCGTACACAACCAAAGGACGCACTACTACTTAATAGTCAGACAAGTAATAGTTCTGATCAAATGGTTACCTCTCAAAACGAACCATTTTTCATCGGCGACTCTCCATCAATGCATCAATCACAATCGAATCGGCCACAAAGTCCCATGGATACGTCACAAACGAAATTATCACAATCGATGAATGAAGTGTATTTCGACCGGCGACTCGATATAACAGGAAAACGAAGTTTTCGGCGAGAGCGTGACCAAAAAATGATGCAAAAATCAAAAAAAGATTTTTTCAATGAAAATTTGAATCGGGAAAAATCTCGTGAAAAATCACAAGAACCGCAGAAAATGCTTAATCGAGATACTCCGCGTGATTCTTTAGAGGATTTAAGTAATGAAGATTCGGAGGCGACCAAAATTAATGAAACCGATCAAATTTTGAGACAAGATGGACATATTGAGAAGCAAGAAAATGAAAAACCGGAAAACACAAGCCATTGTAAAACGGAACGGAAAGAATCGTTAAAAGATTCGTTAGAAAATTTAGTTGATGCGGTCGAACAAGATGGCAGTATTGAAAGTAATTTAATTCGGCAAAATGAAGTTGAAGAGTCGATACGGGATTCACTTGAGAATTTAGTCGAAGCAGTTGAAGCAATTAGTGAGAATGTTAAACAACACGAAAACATAGATGAACTAGAAAGTCGGAGAGATCTTTCTGTTGAAGAAAATTCCATTACAGGTATGTTTGATTGTACTTATAACTGTAGATATAGCAAAGTAACAAGATTTTTAGAGTTTTAAGGGCCTTTGCTGGCATAAAGTGTTTATATTAGCTCGTATCGGTGCGGCAACGAGTTCCAAGCGATACTCTAAAATGTTTTAATATAGTGCTATCAAACGGGTCTGGACTTCGCAATTTCACGTGCCAGTTCTAAACCACGTGTCCATCAACATGAACTGATATTTTTAACAAGGATTTTTTTAAGAATTTGGGCCTAATGATCCAACCTTTGCTTTAGTCTACGACAAGCCAAGACGCTGTGATGGAATTTTGAAGAATTCAAAAAAAATTATGCTCGTTTAAAAGTCTTTTACGAGGCATGTAGTTTTCGAGTCGTTAATCGATCATCCCGTTGCATTTCAAATTATAGCTAGTAGTTTGACATTGTTAAAACCTAGAAACTTTAATAACTCAGAAAACACAGACTCAAAAAGTAAGCTTCTTGATCAGTAACAACAGATGTTGGTACTGCAAAGCGTGAAATCCATACAGAATAAATTCTAGTTAAAACCGTTTTCATCCTGATATCTGAAACAGGAATAACTTCCGGTCAACGAGTATACCTGTCAATTAGGGTGCCACAGTAACCCCAATCTTTTGATATTACAAAAGGTCCTGGTGAATTTCTAACGTTTGGAAAACTCAGAGTAATTTCCAATGGCAAATTTAGTCTTTTGGCAAGCCAGACTGTTTTGAGCCATTCTTCTTACGTCGTTATTGATGGAAGTCCGTATAACTGTATCAGTAAGAAGTCTGAATGAGCTTTTAACTCCCCAGAGAACAAGATTGTGAAGGCAAATAAAAACAATCTGCCAAAATTGCTTAGAATATAAGGCCGTAGAGAACCTGTAGATGTGTCGTAATAAATTACTTGAGTTGAACCCATTTCCACAGACAAGAAACAAATGCAGAAATTTGAGAGAGTTGCTATTCTTTAATAACTTCTTGATCTCAGTGGTATTTTGTTGTGCATCGGCCATTGAAAGTTGTGTTTTGCACGATAAAGTATCTGTCTAATGTAGTATGACTGTCGAAATTGTCTGGAACTTTATCAGTTTTGTGAGTATAAGCAAATATGAGAGGTTTGTGTACTCAAGTAGACCGCTAGTAACTCTCTGTTTTACCCACTGTAACGTTTTTGCGTCCCATAAAACCAAAAAAAAAACGAACCAACAAAAAACACAGTTTTCATATCTCGTACACTTTGTTATATCTCGTACACTTTGTCCGAAGCAACTACCATGATGGTGAGTTCAGCAAAGTAAGCGATCGATAAGCAAATAATGCGATCGCTGAAAGCCCACAAAGATTCAACCGACCAAACTATAATTCGTTTATCCGTTTCGTGGATTCTTTTTAATAATTGTTTATGATGGCTTGATTACCATCTGCATAAGGGATAAAGTGAAGGTAGAAATTAATCATCACCATAAAACATCGTAAATCTTAAAGCCACTTCCGAACGTGGATATTTTATAAAACGTTGACACGCTCGAAAGTTAGAGCATCCATTAAGCGCTGGAAAATAATTCGAAAGTGATTTAGGGGTTTTTGATAAGAACGTCGAATAAAAAGACGAAGCAGAAGTCCAAACCTCGTAGTACTGAAACGCTTCCTACTTTGAGCTACATTTCTAAGGCAGAAATTCATTCAAATCATACAAAAGGAGCTCATATTACCGTTTTAGGAATATCCTTAGGTTTGATGGGTATTGGATGATACGCCCGGGCAAATTCGATAGTGGAACTGTGTAACCATTTAATTGTTTTAAAAAAACTGAATATGCGGTATTGAGTATCTATCAGGATTAGCAACATTATTTAATAAGCAATAGTCTCCGCAAGGCATCCATTCACCGTTCTTCTTTTGAACAAGGTGTAGGAGGCTCAACCAAGGGCTACTAGAGCGTTTACAGATACCTTGAAAAAGCGAGTTTGAAAATAAATATTTGTATCTTCTAAAATTGCTGGAATAACAAAAATGTCTGCACCAGTATGTCCATAAGATATTTTCTTCAAGATATCGTAAATCATAAGACGATGAAGTGTTTGGCTATCGACTACAAAAAAGCCATCCATTTTTTAGAAAATTTTTAAATGGAAAAAACTATGAGGATCACATTTGATCGCTTTTGTCATTGTATTTGACATATTAGCAGCAAATTTAATTTTGTTTTCGTGTACCGGATCATGAGCGTTATCTTGAGTGATACCGATCACGAGAATATTTTTTTTACAAATAGACGGCCCAAAGCTGAATGAACAAAAACGCAGTTGTTGATCGCTTGCGAAATTTGGTTAAATTGTTTTTGCCTAACATCAAGCTTAACAATTATATCCGATGATTTTGAAGATATAGCCATAATATGTGGGCCATTGAAAGCAAAAATCAATTTATCTGCTAGTACCGGCAATTTTTTTAAATAGATTATCTGTATTTTCTAAATCCTTCTAACCTATTTTTTTTTTAATTTAGACCACAAATTGCTCCTATTGGATTCGTCAACTATTTTTCTGTGACCTTCCTTGACTATTTGTTGCATTAGAATGTGTGTGATGATCACTGGTGGTTGTCATTAAATGCTTGCTCTTAGAGGGTAGTATCGTATTTCTAGTTTAGTTCTCTATTAAGAGTCATAGGCAGTTTTTATTCAATTACCCTTGGATTACTTGCTACTCCTTCCTGGTTGTTCTGGTAATGTTTGACTATCTCCTCTACTGGTTGTATTTGTCTATTTCGAGTATATTTCTTGCCATTCACAAGGGCTCATAAGCACGTGTAGATACCTGTTTTACTTGGCCCTTTGTATATTTTTGAATCTTCTGGTTTTAATTTTACCACAACTTTGGAACCTACTGTCAGATCACCTAACTACTTAGTATTCTTGTCGTAGTTGACTTTGGTTGTTATTCTTTGTGTGATATTTTCCGTCACATTCCTTGATGGCAACCATTATTGGTTGATTGTTTTTTAGCATTACTGGCCCCAGTTGATTTTTTCGTTACTGTCATAATATTTTAGAAGAAGTATATCAGGTAGGATTTTCTTGGTATTCCTAAACGAATTTCTTTCTTGTTCATCCCACCTGAAAGCCTTTGATTTGACCATCTCTCGTAGTGGTTCCTTTAGTCTAGATTGATTCAGCGTGAACCTGTTTAAATAGCTCAACTTTCTCCTTGTCGACTTTTACTCCCTCTGTCGTTAGTAAGTGCCCAAAGAACTTTATTTTTTTGACCTCTTACCTCATGTTTTCTTTGCTTTGTTTAGCTTGACATTTGCTTGCCGTGGTCTGTCCATGAACTTTTCTAAATTGCAGTTAGTGTCTTCAGTCTCGTAGTGCTTCATCGTATATCACTCCTTTTCCAAATATCAATATCTCAACTACTACGGTTTCCATTCCACTCAAATTTTACGCAATTTCGTACTCCCTTTGTTGGTACAATTTTGCCGCTGTTTTTATTCCAAATGGTAGTACCTTAAATCTTTATCTATTCAATGGAGTCCAACAAGATGGTAGTTCTGCCAGTATCCGTTTTTAGCATCGACTAATGTTTTGCTTTGTTGAATTCCAGCAATAACTCTTCTATTGTTGGCATTGGTATTCTTTAATTATTTTTTCCAAATTTTTCTTATTTTCTGTTTACTAATTTGATTTCATGGACAGTTAATAACTTGAAAATTTTTGAGGTCTAAATCTCTCCTTCTATAACTTGGAAAATTAATTTCTTGATCTAACGATTTATTCGAATATTTTATTTTAGCTTTACCGATCAAGCTTACAATTTTGCCAGTAAATATCGATGCCTATCATACATAAGGCTTCACAGGTGTCCCAACACACTAGTATTTTTTAGTATATACAAAAAAATTGGATTTTTCCTTGCAATACATTATTTTTTTCACTTCTTCCTATTGCCCTGAGTATTTGTATCTGAGTATACGAATCGTATCACTCGTTGCGATTGCACGTTCCGTTTGGTTAACTGTCGTCTTGTTTTTGACACACTTGAACCTTCTATCTTTAAACCCTTTTCCCGATTCCATGTTTAAACAGCAAGTTGAAAAGCTCTTTTACCCATAAGTCGGGTATTTCTTTCTACCAAATTGATGAGTTCTGGCACAAAATTTACCAGCTAAATTACGTTCTTTTCCACTGGTTTTCTAGCAGTCTTTTTTTTGGTTCTGTTTTTAATCCATGCATTCTTTTTTAGGGCCAAAGCCCTTCTAACTCATTCGCGGATGATTAAACGTCCTACTTTACGCCGTCGCCAGTTAATTCGAGGACGCACGAATATATGTTTGCTTTAAATTTCCATCTGCAAATTGCATTATTCCAGCCAGCTTGTACTGGTATGGACGATAATGGACCGACCGTAATCAAGTGATGAAAAATTCCTTTTCAACCACCCCCCTTAGGATTCGAACCCAGTACATCCCGACGCAAACAACGCAGCTTTAATCACTGCACCAATTGCTCGATCAAGCTATTAATCTTGTCTTAAATATTCTATTTACGTTCTCTTCCACTGGTTGTATAGCTTTAATTTTTTCTACAGTTCTGTAGTCACCGGTCGTATAGTGATGGTTTAGGTGTTGGTTTCAACACACCGCGATCGTGAATTCGTCGAACCCCACCACAGACCACAACGCCATAACCAATTGTGTGTAAAATCAGTAAAGGTCAATCCTGGCCTGTAATGCTGTTGATTTATAGTTCTAATTTATATAGACCATAGACTTACGCAATTTTTAATGACTTTGACAATCTTAACTCTTCGTTTTCATTTTTCCCGAACTTCCACCCTTTTGCAGTATATTTGATTCTGCCAACATATGGATCGATGGCTTCATTTTTTTCTGAAAATTTTCTTTCTCGAATATTATGTAGCAATTAAATCTTCGGAAAATTTGTTTTTGATTGTCTCTAATACTTTGCCAATCGAAAGTATTTGCTTAATAGTAAATCCTTTAAGCATTGGGTTGTAAAGCCTCAAACCATCTGTATGTTGGCATTGTTCAACATGTACCTTTTTTATGTCTTCCAATGTCTCGTTTATTCCTCAACCAAGCAGAAATTGTTCCATTGTTGGACGACCAGTAAATACAGTTAAGAAAATATTTACTCTGCTAAAGGAGCAAATATCTTCAATGGTGTGTCCTTATAATTCGACTTTATATAACCTTCGAAGATCTAGAGCTCTAAATTAATTCAATTATTTACAAGAAATCGGTTTCTTTTTAGTATTGAGTGGCAAGGATAAATTCCTAAAATGGTAGTTCTGCTATGCACATATATGAACAGATTTGTAATATGGAGCGGTCTATCTTGGTCCTGACCAGATTTAGTTTGGAAACAGGATGGAATCCAACTGCAAGGACCGCTTTGCTATTTCGAGCGATAATAAACGAAGTTTGAGCTTCTCTATAGGCTTTTTTGATTTTGTTTTTATCATAACCAAAGTCATCTGGACGGAACTGATGTTAAAAGGTTTTAGTAGTGGAACTGACACTTATCATGGGCGATAAACGACTCGATATTCAATTCCGCCGATTTAGAATACAATTCATTTGTCCGGTAATTTGCTTCCATATTGCCATAAACTCATAAGCCATAAGCCATCATTCAATTCAATGTTGTTGGTATTTTATGTTTTAATCTATACAATCTTTTGTATGACCAAAACACACCCAGGCTATTTTTTTTGTGTTTGAACCCTGCAATCTTTTCTGGGCCGAGCTCTCTTAACTCTTTCGCGGTTAATTTCTAACGTCCTACCTTACGCCGTCACCAGCCAAATCCAGGACGCACGAATACAGGTTCAATTTAAAATCCATCTGCATATTGTATTGATCCAGCCAGCTTGTACTGACATGAACGATGGTTTGGCCCATGGATTCGGCACTCTAACAGGGGGTCATAGTTGTGTTCTTCGTCATCCTCGATCGTAATCAGGTGATGTAAAATCCCTTTTGCAACCCTTCCCCGTTGGGGTTCCAACCCACAGCAATAACCACTGTGCCAATTACTCGGTCACCTAGCCTATTATACCCATGGCTCGGTCCTAGAATTATACACTCCAACAAAGGTTATATTTGTGTTCATCGTCACCACCGATCCCAATAAAGTGATAATCTCATTTGCATCCATCCACCGTTGGTATTTGAACCCAGTACCACCCGACATAAACACTACATAATTCCATGTCACGAAAGCATTGCCACGCTCCACATACACACTTTTTAAATATTAGCCATCGAGAACAACAAATTTTTTTTTATATCTACGTAAGGCCTTTCGTATTTTACTAAAGCGACACCAAAAAGTATTGCTAATATTTCAGTGGTATCAATTTTTATGAACTGTCAAAAAGATACAAATTTAAAATCAAGCAACTAAAAGAAATACTTTGCTCAAAATAAAAACACACAGTTTTATCTATCCAAATTGAGATGTCACTCTAGTCCATTGTACGGATTGGTAAACAAAAAAATTCAATAAAAAAAAAATTCTCTTGTCAAAACTACATGTCAAAAAAAAATCGAAAAAGATACACAAAAACATTTCGTCAAAATTTAATTTTAGAAAATTATTCAAATATAAATTTAGTTTTTTTTTCCTTTTTTATATTAAGACAAATTTCTATTTTCTAATTATCAGATAAAAAGTGCAATTGTAACGCGAATAAGACGAATGATATAACAACTGTGATCGACAAGATACACGAAAAAGGTGTTCAAAGTGACGTAAAACAACCATCAGCAGAAGAGAATGTGATTCATAATACTACGACAACGACCCCAAATAGTTTAGTGCAATCAGATAAAAACGTACCGTCTGCTAATAAAACGAACGATTTAAGTAACAGAAAGGAACACAAGGATGGTACAATGAGTCTTGATATTATGAACGGTGGTGATAAATTGGATAGCAATAAGTATTATGAATCTGTGAGTGATGAACCGAAAATAAAAACGGATTTCATTATGGCCGAATATCGAAAACCCAACGCAAATTCTAATGGGGATCTCGACAAAATCATGAACGAATATGATTCGAAAGAGGAGGCTTTAATCAGGCGGCTAACGGACAAGGAAAAAACCATTACAAAAATGACGGGGGTTATGGAAGCCTACGAAAAAACGATTGCCGAAATGATTGCTGAAAAAGAACAATTGGTTCAGGAATATGAAAAAAAATGTATAAATTTAAAATCAGACGCCGATCTTAATGCCCAGCATTTAGCATCGCTAGAAGATACCTTTGCCGATTTGCATGCGTAAGTAACTCGATTTTTGACAATAACTATCTTAATTTATTAACCGCCTTTGGTGTTCCCATTATTTCGTTTTTAGTAAATACGAACGTAGCAAACAAATAACGATAGGCCTAAAAGATAACGAAGAAGAATTACGTAATGGTAATTTAAAAAATTTAGAACTTTTAAATGCACAAGAAATACGTTACGAAAAAATGAAATCTCATGCCATTGGCCAATTGCAAATAGCCAACGAAAAACTCGAACATTTACAGCGAGCCCATGCACAAGAAACAACAAAACTAAAAGCTTTACTTAAACGAGAAGAACTCGCCCGGAGTTCGCTCACCGAACAACTACAGCAAAAGGTCCGGGAAAACGACGAGCTTGTGAAAATATGCGAGGAGCTTATCGGTAAAGAATAAAAAAAAAAAGTTTTTAAAACTTTTTTACACATTATTTTGTGTTGAGTACACACACTGGCCGAATATGACGATGATGATGATGACGATGAATCTGTTATACTCAATCTATTTAAGAAATTTTTTGTATTATTAACTAAAAATATTAAATATTTATATTTATTGTATTTTGAATATAGAAATATAGTAATTTATATACATATACTAACTAAAAATATGAACATCTGTTTTTAGTGCTTAAACGAGCGCGCCATATGGCAATTACGCTATGAAGTAAAATTTTCAAGGTTGCCCCACCCATGCAAACACAAATTCGTCATTTTTTTAAATTTTTTATTTGTGTCTCCAAAAGCATTTACTCTACAGTACAGTATTCATGACTACGTTTGGAGCTAAATCTGATATGAAACACAAAAATTTGTTTTGTATCTGACGCACTTTGAATTCAAATCATCCCACAAGTAATATGAAGTGGCACTCGTACTATACGGTGCAACAGTGTTTCACATCGTCTGGATTTTGTAAAAAGTGGTTGGCCTGAGGTCTACAACTCAGTAGAAGTCTTCACCTCAGCAACTAGCTACGTAGTATTATTTTAAGGAATAATAGGCCCCTATGGTTGAGGATACTCCCATCTCTTATAGAAGACTTCTAAACGAGCATGTTTTCCTTAGAATTCTATAACACCATTTTTGACTTGCCGTAGAAGACGACTAAACATAATTAAGTTAGATCGCTGGGCATACTACCAACATCCTTTAGAAAATTTACTGTTAAAAATATCACCGTTTTGGAACGAGCAGTTGCTAAGAAAACCAGGCGCGTGTGATGGCACGATATCAGCTATGAAGTTTATTTCTGAAAACTCGATGGACAAAAAATGGAGACCACGTGTCCCAAGACTACACGTTGACATTTTAACCAATTGAACATGTGTCAATTACTAAGTGACCTTCTTCTCGGGTCGTCCAAGATGTGAGATCTTATCGATCGGCTGCCAAAATTGTAGGTTGAGGTCATCAGTAGGGCACTGCAAAGCTAACTTCGGTACCGTCTTGCTTCCGAGCAACAGAATATAGTCTATAAAGAAGCGCTAATTCATTACTATAAAGAAGCGCTAATTCGCAACAACATTGCGGTCCTTACTAGGAGAACGGCCAAGCAAATTTGTAGACGAAAAAAGCGTGAGTGGTGAATGTTTTACAACAACTCAGCAATGCGCTCAGTTTACGTAACTTCCGACCTATAGGTCTATTGTTGTTCGGGATGAAGATGGAAACCTCTGTGATCACATCGATGTGGTACTCGACACTTGGACTAAATGTTCAACAAATGTGAAATGCTGTAGATTAAAGGAGTCAAATTCAGACTTCAGAAATATGCACAATGAATCAATTATACGAAGAGTTCTTATTGATCTTAATGAGACTAAAAGAAAACCGTTCCATTGGGGTTGGTTGTGTGGCTGCCTTCTGCAACCAAGATTTGGTACATAGGGTTGATGTGGTTACACGATTTACTTTAGTCGATCGGGCAACACGGGTTGAGTTAAAAACGTACGTCGAAGGTGAGGTCGGATGAAACAATAAAAAGACGAAGAAAGGAAGGAAAGAAAATGGCGGTCTCCCGCGTCTTTTAAAAGAGAAACATATTCACAAGCAATAAAGTTATTCAATTTATTTAATTTTGTACAACTGAAATAAATACATTATACGATATTAAGTTGTGGTGTTTGTAATTTGGTATTTATGGAAGCAGATGTATAAGGCTAGTTCACCATGTGCGACACTACAGTTGCATGATCTCCGATCTTGGTATTCGGTGGAGGTATTTTGTGGCACTATCTTTTAGACCTTATTCGATTACTACGGCAAAACAAAGTGATGCCTAATGAATAGAAAGTGGCCTCTTTATCCAATATCCTTATATGAAAAATGGTCACACCACATGCTAAAACTATCGAAGCACAGCACCTCACCTTTGCACAGCATACAAGTTGCTTTCTTACCTATTATTGGAAAGAAATCTTGCTCTGGTTGAGACAATTTTAGGTTAGTACCAACGAATATGGTGTGTCAAAGTTAGAAACAAGCTTTCAGCAATTTCGCTTTTCGCTTTGGTACTCCAGACAACATGTACTGCTCAGAGAACGAGCATGACCACAAATCTTATCTAAAGAAAGGGACTAACCGTACTATCTGTAAAAAAAGCTAACAAAGCCTTCTCTTTGAGAATGAGTATACAAGACGGTTTTGAACTTGGTCATTCGGAAAACTGTTTATGATAATTAAGGACCATAAAACTGTCAATTAAGAATTGTCCAACATAAGAGTTCTTACGGATGACTGTGATAATGCAAAGGGTGCCATAGGCTCCTTTAACCTGAATCTAGAGATACTTAGAATCTCACAGTTCTGATTTCTTTTACATAAGTGTAAGATCAATATTCAAATATTGATCTTACACTTATAAGTGGTGGGTGGTTGAGAAAAGTTACCAACTGGGTAGTAAAAACTATGGTATTCAAGCGATCACCGGGCGAGAGTTCTCACTTTAAAATTTAAAAGCGGACATTTAATGTGAATAGAACAATTCAGATTAGTCTGGAGAAACCTTTTTAAAAGCAAAATTCTAAATGACCCGTCCCTTACATTATACAGCATGGGAATGCAGAACCATGGGGTTTTGTGTATACATTTAGCACGAGAAGGCTTAAAACTACTGAAGTACTGAAAACCTGAATAATTAGACAGAGCCTGACAACTACGTGTTGGAGAGATACCGCAAACTGCTTGTTGGGTGCGCTGCTTCCTGAAGAGATGGTAACAAATGGTAAATGAAATTTGTAACACCAAGAACTTGCGACGTGGAGGAACCCAACAATGATGGAAAAACGGACGCATTATTACCAATGATATTGGGCAAAGCCCCGATAATATTGAGATCAAATTGATACCAATAGCATGGTCTATAGTAAGGCCTGGTATCTCACGCTTCCTGAACGACTGTCGAAAAAGAGGAGAAGGAAGATGAAGGAGATCCGACCAATCCAAAATCCTATAGCTCAATCAGGTTACTATCATTCTTGGGTAAATTACCCATATTAGGTTGATATCCATGTTCCAGGGTAGTGGTACATATAAGCAGTTTTAAGTAGAGAAAAACGATCCACAGAGGATTCCATGGTGAAAATGATCAACATATAGTGAAAGTATCGGATCAAAAACACGTTCTTGGAGTATTCCTTGGCGTTATCTTAGTCCCGCACCTCTAAAACATCGAATATTCAATAGTATAGCATGAATGCCACGTTCTACAAGTAGCATTCGCTACTTCAGAACAGACGTTTAGAAAATAGCGCAAAATGCTATCACCAAATGACTGATTAGTTTTGCAGTCATAAAATGAAGCTTTGTTTATTACCCAGAACAATTATGGTCCAGCTTAAGGAACGCTCGATACCAGAAGACCTCCTATGGCGTCTGTGAATTAAGTGAGCATAAGGATGGTCAAACCCGTAAAATAGCTTGTGATGGACTTTGTTAGTAGAAACTACAGTAAAAAAAATCATCTTTACTTGAAAATGAGTCGCTAGAGAAAATTGGGGCCATAAACAAAGGACGTTCAAGACTATATACGAAGGCATAGTGTACCAACAGATGGAATTCCTACTGTTAGCTGGTATAGTGATAGTTAAAGTGTCGGTTTCAACACACCGCGGTCTTTAGTTTGATCCATGCTGCGACTCAGTGACCAATTGTGTGTAAAAATTGTTCGTTGGGCTGACTACCTACAATGATCCCCAATTGGAAAAATATGGTCTGAATGATTTTGTAAAAGATCTCAGTAAAGGGTCAACTTTGGTCTGTAATTCTGTTCATGTGATGGGCTAGTGGAACGTAGTATTACAAGCAGGACAAATAGTGTTTATACAAATAGTTGTTTATACTAACAAAGCAAATGTAAACCATGAACCACTTGCCCTACAGCTACAATCTTGTCGAAGAAGACAAACAACAATTAATGATGAAGCTGAGCTCAGAGTAGCCAAAAATTTAATTTTTAAGATTCCGATGGTCTCAAAATTATTGAGTTCAACCCAAAATATATGATCACAGGTTTTAGCGACCAAGACGCAGTACGTTTTAGTTGTGGTGACCACACATTGGAAAAAGTAACTACCGATAAAGTCTAAATACCTTAATTGCAAATACCTACTAGCTGAAATTGTACAAAGTGTGGATCAGACCCCTTGTCATGAATGGATGTAAGAGTTCAACCCTTGCGGATGAGAATTAGAGATGGCTGATGACATTCGAAAAAAGAGGAATAAGCATGGTATTTATAACTCCAAACAATTTTCGAGTTCTCTTCAACCACGAGATCAATAATTTGGTGGAAATTAGAGAGTATCAGCATACTTTCGGTCGCGTACTATCAAACGAGTAACAAAGAGGAGATCCGCTGTTTGCCAGGGGTAGAGGGAACTGTCGGAGACGATAGCTCCTCGGGGTTGAAATGAATTAAATTCATTTAGTTGTCTAGAACCATTTTCAGATCAAGCTTGGGATCGAAACCGATGGAGCCAGATTGTTGATATGGTACAGGCCTTTAAAACCCGTTTATTAATCAAATATCGTTTCACACGACGTCATTTATTAGTGTTTGATAAAAGTGGAGCGTTTTCCAAAATTTGATGAACTGTAGTTCTAGAACCGTTTGCTAGTACCAAGTCATTTACCGTAAGATTGGCTTGTGTACCATTCCATTAGAGAACATGCTAAGCGAATTGTGATTGGTACATGACCGAAGTCCTAATATATTTAATGGAGTTAAGAGACAAACATTTTCATATCCAAAGGACGGAGATGTGCAAAGGCGGTCCACCTTTTGAATTACTAAAATAAAACCGTTTTCCAAGAGGTTATTGCATTAACTCGAACTTCTTTATATTTAGAGAGGGTAGGTGGAGTATTCTAAAAAGGAGTATGTTTGACAGATACATTAAACAAAAGCCATCATTTAGACCGGCTTTTAACGATTTAATGTGTGGACTTTTAATGCGTTATGCTTGTTTTTTTTCCTATATCTCCAATTTAGGAGCATAGGGCGTCCACTATTCTGAACCATCTTACTCTATTTGGGGATATTGCTTTAATTTCCGCCCATGGTTTTCCTAGGTGTTTTGCCTCTGCTAGCATCGTTCTCTTCCATGTCATTGCTGGCCTTCCAACCTTTCTTTTTCCTTGTGGATTCCAGTCTAATAACAACGTCGTTATATCACTTGATGCCTTCCTCAGTGTGTGGCCAATCCATCTCCATTTTCGTCGCTTTATTTCGGTCTCAATGTCTGACTGACATGTTATTATGTGCAGATTGATGTTACTAATCGTGTTAGTCCAGAAGCACTTAAGTATTCGTCGAAGGCATTTCATGTCTCACACCCATACAGTAGTACCGGACAGAAGTATTTCAGACTTTGTGTAGCATGTTGAATGTATATCTGGCTTTATTTATACGTTTGTGTATGTCTTCTTCCGTTCCACCTGTTTTCGTTACTGTGCAACCAAGGTATACGAATTCATTTACATCTTCAATTTGTATATTGTTGATGTGCATCGGTGTGGTTATATTTATGTTGAGTCTCATCGCCTTGGTTTTCTTGATATTAATTTAGAGACCAACTTCATTAACTAGATCTGATAGCTGTTGTACTTTCTGCTGCATGTCGGAGTGTTTGTGTGTGAGCAAGCATATGTCGTCTGCATAGTCTAAATCATTTAGTTTACCAGTTAATCCCCATTGAATGCCGTTAGGGGACTTGTTATCTAGTTTCCGCATTACACTGTCTAATACGATTAGGAATAGCATTGGTGAGAGTACGCAACCTTGCCTTATTCCTCGAGTGTTGTAGTATGTTTCACTTTGTTTGCCTTTGTATTGAATTCGGTTCCCAGCATCCCGATACATTTCTTGTATGAGTTCAATTAATTTCTTTGGGATGCCCATTTCGCAAAGTGTCTGCCATATTGCGTTCCTGTTTATCGTATCGAATGCGCGTTCGAAATCGACGAACAGCATATACAATGGTGAATTCCATTCATTGGATTGCTCAGTGATGGTAGGGATTGTTTTGATCTGATCAGTGCAACTTCTTACTGGTCTAAATCCAGCTTGTTCGTTTCTTAATTTTGCATTGATCGTAGGTGAGATTCTGTCAAGGATGATCATTGCGAGTACTTTTATTGTATAGAAGTGTTGAGGAGGGAGATACCTCGCTAGTTCCTACATTCTCTTAGGTCACCTTTCTTGGGTATCGTAATTATCAAGCCTTCTTTCCATTCCAGTGGAATTCTCCCAGAAATCCAGATTTCTTGGATTATCGGTGTTAATATGCTTGCAGTTGTAGATGAATCTCCTTTGAATATTTCGGCGGTTATATTGTCTGTTCCAGCGGCCTTATTGTTCTTCAGTCTATTAACGACATCTTTAACTTCCCGTTCCGTTGGTGGATGGATGTTGCTAGTTTCGTTATTGATATCAATTGATGACTGGAGATTTTCTGAGTCGGCGACGACGTCTTCTTCGAAATATTCCTTCCATCTCTTTAACTGCGCTTCATCTGTTGTTACTTCTTGACCATTAGCATCCTTTATAGGTGGTATGTTTGTAATTTTACCAGTGACCTTTCTTACACACTGGTGTAGTGCTCGCATATTTTGGATTGCTGCTGCCTCTTCAGCGTTATGCTTGTAAGATAGTACCTATTTAAAACAGTTATCCTTTTTTGTTTAGATACAATACTGATTCAGTTGCTGTTACTTGAAATTCTGATTACTACGTTAAATGTATAAATAAAACATTAAGAATGGGGTTTCTCAATAAATTTTCGGTTTATTTTGTAGATAGTTTTTCAGATTAAAACCAAAATCTAAGATCATTTATTCACTTTGATTTTAGATTAGTAGTTTTTTTTTTTTTTTAATTTATTCTATTCATGAAAAAACAATAATTTTAATAATATTTGAATGTTCCTTTTTCAAAAAGGAAAAAACTATTTAATATTAATATTAATATTTAATAATAATATTTTTTTATCTTTTTTTTTTTTTGTTTTTAATTTTTTTTTTCAGTTAATTTAAATTAATTTAATTTTTAATATATAATCACAATAATTAATTTTTTTTTGTTTTGTTTTATTTTCAAACTTCTAGTTATGGACATATGTAATTGCGAATAGCATATATTTTTTGACATTTTGTAGTTTCATATACGAAAATAATTATGTTTGCAATTTTAAGTTATTTTATGTTTTTTTTTTTTACAAATACAAGTTTTTATTTAAATATACATATAGAGAAATATAAACAAATCAAATCTCTAATTTTATAAAAACTATAGTGAAAACTATTTTAGAGTTTTTCAATCTTTTGTTTTTGTTTTTCAATTAATTTTGTAACATAATTTAGTTTTACCATATAATATAATATTACAACAGTAAAACGGGAGCGCACGCAGTTATATCTAAATATATAATATTTAATTAAAAAAAAATTGTTTTTAAATTTATTGCATTACACTCAGTAAATCGGATAAAAAAATTAAACAATTAAATTTTGTCATTTAATCTCAAAACAATAATAATAATAATAATAATAATAATAATAATTATAATAAAAATTAACAATCACAATAAAATATAAAAAAAATATACAGGGGGGTTCTATTTTATAATTTTCGCAACATTGCATTCTTCCAAGTTTTCTTCATTTTTGTAAAAATCTCGTGTCAAAGGCACTTTTTTTGTTTTGTATTTTTAACTGAATCATTCGTAGTGCAATGCCGTTTTTATTTTTTTTTATTAATAATTATACAATTCAAAACTCATCACTAATTTCATTTTTATATTATTTCATTTAATTGCAAAAGGATGAGAATAGTAGGTATTTGTGAATTAAAATAAAATATAATAAAAAAATAGTTTTTATTTTAATAAAAACTATAAAAAAAATAATTTTTTTGCTCATCGATTTTTTTTTTTTTTTTTAGATAAATTGTGTGTTATACGTTCGAGCATTACTTGTTGATGGATTAAAATTGGTATTTGGTATTGCCGCAACTCCTAAACGTCTTATTGCGGAATCATTATTATTATTATTATTAGTGGTACCCGTAGATTGATTAGGATTTAACAATATCGGTAGATTATCATCAGTTTCATCGTTTATAAACGAACCTGATAAATTTTTGTTCAATAAATTATTGCTAGATGGTGCTACATTAACCGTGACTGGTTGTGATGCTAAAACGGATGGTGCTGCTGTTGCCGCGTCCATTTCGGCTGATGAATGTACTAAAACAGATGATGGTACATCTTCGGTTGAATTATTATTATTTGGTTGTCTTGTATGGAATAATCTGGAAAAAAATTTTAATATTTGATTTTAAACGATTAAATTTTAACGAATTTAATTATCGAGAATAAGAATTAAGTGGTGAATTTATTGGCCATTGAGGGTTTAAGTTTGTTTAGAAGAGATAGGACGGTGTCCTTTTTTAATTATGGAATTTACCATCCTATATTTTTCGGGAATCGCTCAGAACTGGACATTTTAAAACTGGATATTTCAAAATAGGATTTGACAAAACGAGATAAGGTACAAAACGAGATATGGTACAACACTGGATATTTCAAAACAGGATATTTCGACATGTGATTTAAACTTGAAATGATTTTTTAGGAAAGTTTTGGAATATGGCCAATTAGAGAGGAAGTCGGCGAGTTCTTAACCGATTTTGATGAAATTCGATACGTTGGACGAAAATGGGATTTTAAAATGATTTTTTGGGAAGGTTCTGGAATATGCCCAGTTAGGAAGGAACTCGGCGAGTTCTTAACCGATTATGATGAAATTCTATATGTAGGATGAAAATGAGATTTAAAAATGATTTTTTGGGAAAGTTCTGGAATATGGCCAGTAAGGTTCCATATTTGAATATTTCTGAGAAGAGAAATAGAATTTTCCTTCACTTAATGTTTTATTCTTTAATTGTATAATTAAATTTGATTTTAAAACTTTTTTTGGGGAATCCTCTGGAATATGGCCAGTAAGGTTTCATACTTGAATAATTTTAAGCAGAGATAGAATTTTCCTTCACTCAATGGTTTTATTTTAATTGCTGCTTTTCTCATCTTATTAAAATAATCATTGACTTGTTTGTTTGTTTGTTTGTTTATTTCTATGCAATCTGTTTTGGGGCCGAAGCTCACCCAACTCTTTCGCGGTTAATTAACGTCCTACTTTACGCCATTACTAGCCAAATCGAGGACGCGCGAATACAGGTTCGCGTTTCAAATATCCATCTGCACATTGCAGTGCTCCAGCCAGCCTGTACTGGCATGGACGATGGTTCGGCCTATGAATTCTGCACTCCAACGGGGGGTCATAGTTGTGTTCATCGTCATCACCGATCGTAATCAAGTGATGAAAAATCCCTTTTGCAACCCTCCCCCGTTGGGATTCGAACCCGGTACCTCCCGTCCCAAACACCGCAGCTTTAACCACTGCGCCAATTGCTCGGTAATCATTGACTTGATCGAGTTTACTGTCAGTAAAATTTGTCTACATTTATTTTTTATTCTTCTACTTAATATAACTTTTCTTCACTTTGGAGAATCTATGTGAGAAAAATTAATTAATTTTCATCAACATTTTCATGCTACATATCGAATTTCATCATACTCAGTTAAGAACTCGCCGAGTTTTTTCCTTATTGGCCATATTCTAGAACTTTCCAAAAAATCATTTTAAAATCCCATTTCTATCCTACATATAGAATTTCATCATAATCGGTTAAGAACTCACCGAGTTCCTTCCTAATTGGCCATATTCCAGAACTTTCCTAAAAAATCATTTTAAGTTTAAATCACATGTCGAAATATCCAGTTTTGAAATATCCAGTTTTGTACCATATCTCGTGTTGTACCTGATCTCGTTTTAAAATATCCAGTTTTGAATTATCCTGTTTCGTCAAATCCAGTTGTAAAATATCTAGTTTCAACCGGTACCCATATTTTCATAGGGTAACTGCGAACAATTTCATGATTTTTTTTTTTTAGTTTTTATTCCATGCCATCTGTTCTGGGGCCGAAGCTCTCCCCACTCTTTTGCAGTTAACTAAACGATTATAGGTTCGCTTTAAATATTCGACTTCACATTGCATTGCTCCACCCAGCCAGTACTGGCATGGACGATGATTCGGCCCATTGATTCTGCACTTCAACAGGGGATCATAGTTGTGTTCATCGTCATCATAGATCGCAATCAAGTGATAAGATACCCCTTTTTAAACCCTCCCTCGATAGGATTCGAACCCGGTACCTCTCGACCCAAACACCGCAGCTTTAACCACTGCACCAATTGCTCGCTAATTTCGTGATTTACTCGATTTATACAGTCTAGAGATGCGCTGCCAAGACCTTTTGTTAGCGTAAGATGTAATTCATTGATTTCTTTTTTTAAATTTTGGGCAACGGCGAGTATCGGGACCGCGGTGTGGTAAACAAGTAACTTAACCATCGCTATACGACCAGTGACATAGTCTATAGCCAAATTATATTTAACAAATCTGTGTAAAAACATTCTGATTTTCATCTAATTGTAAATGACTGGAACTTCACTAATAATGGGTGGTTTATATTGTTCCATATATATGATGGGGTAGATATGATTTATTTATTAAGGCATATGATTTAATATGCATGGTAGAGCTCTACTTAAAGTTTCTATACAGCGGCTCTATGGTAAGTGATAGAGTCAAGGAAAAAATGTTTACAAGTTTGTTTAGTTCAGCTAACTAAAAATGGCCAAATTTGGGTCAAGAACTGAGAATTGGTCTCCAATTAGGTGGGTAGACCCATTCAGGAAAAGTAAAACGCCCATGAGATCGTCTACAGAAACACAATATCTGCGGCAATCTTACTTCTTGAACTAAATGAGAACCAGTTAAAAGAAAGCAAAAGAATTGAGCTCGAACGTTCAAGTGTTTCAAAATTATGACATTTTATGTGTTTCAGTTAAAAAGCAGATAAACAACCTGGTCGAATATGTGAAGGATAAGAACAATGTGCATGGTGAATAAAGAGGATGGTTCGGTTTAACTATCCTATAGTGAGGTGACAAAGGAGTTTAAAGAAATCAGTGCAAAATTGGGGAAAACTGAGGTAGCTCTACTGACAGGAGAACAATGAAGATGCGGGCAAAAAAACACATAAAGCCGGCCTTAGAACTGGAGAAAGAAGCGGTAAGAGCTAAACCCGAATGGGAAAAAGTAGCACAAATTAGGCGGAAAAGGAATCGCTAACGACCAGCTTGGTCGGATGCGCTTTTTATTAAAAATAAGTTGTATCGTATGCTGAACTGCTTAGGTGGACTCGCCAAAATACGAAGGGAGATCTTTTGCTAGAGCTGGAAAGCACTGGGAACTAACCGTAAACAAAACGTCTTTGGAAGAACCAAAACATATTGTCTCTATAAAAATGAATCAACAGCTTTACATGCCAGAGTTAACCCTTTACTGATCTTTCAGATCTTTCAGACCATATTTTTTTTTTACAATTGGTGATCAGTAGGTGGTCATCCTAACGAACGATTTTACACACTTTTGGTCACGGCGTTGTGGTCATCGACGGGGATCGAACTCCGGACGCGGTCAATACTTTAACCATCACTATACTACCGGTGACAAGGATTGTTTGGGTGATTTACTGAGTTCAAGAAATTAACGAGCCTTTAAGATGTTTCAAATACCACAAACATGTTCACCAAGTTTAACAATGTAGAAGTTTGAAAAATAGGTCCAATATATCAAAAAGAGCTGCAAATAAAACGGAGAAGATGACGTTAATCCAACTAAATTGTAAACACTGTGAAGCTGCGCAGCACCCTTTAACAGCAAACACTGGGTCTGTTGGAGTTTTTCTTTTAAGAAAATGCTAGCGGTACTGAATCTGTTTTTTAAAGATGTAAGATCGATGGTATTCATATCTAAAGCTACTATGCTCATTCCAGTGCAACCTTTAGAGGAGCTCAAAGTCATTTTGGATCGTCTGATGAGTAAAGCACGCACTGCAATATGAAGAAAGTACAACACTTGACTTAGAGAGGATTAGGCAGGAATGCTAACAATTAAAACTGATGGCAGCTTGAGCTGAGCCGACTTCGGGAAGTAATACTTATCGTCGTTTACAGAGGCCAAATGGCAATGGAAATTGGGGATTAGGGTTTAGTCGGTAAGAATTCGACACTCTTGCAAAATTGTGTATAGTCTTTGAAGATTCCCTCTCTCGTGTCTACACTTTATCGAAAAAAATACATAGTAGACATTTGGCTTAGTCCTTTTAGATATGAGGTTGTTGATAAATTTAAATTCTATTTCTGAATGCATCCTTTGTGTACTATACCGAATTGGTAATTACCTGATCAGATTTAAGAATTGGGTTTGCCTTACTTGGCATTTTTTAATGTAGGTTCCAGCAACAGGTTTTTCAGCGATGCCAAATACAGCGTTATCTGTAAAATCATAGATGTGCACCTTTTTGTTGATACTAGCTGTATTCGTTGGGGACTGATCTGATCCCGAACAGGTCATGTAGCAATAAATGACACAAAACAACATACTAGTTTTTACGATTCAAAACCGAAATTGTATCAGTTGCGTCGTCTTTGCTTTCTATGCAATTTGTGATCAGATTTACATCACATATCGTACAGCTCTGTCGATCATCACGATAGTACGTATAGTTGGGAACGAGGATAATGTATCAGTTATTAAATGGCTTTCGGTGAAAAGAGAAGCATTATAGTTTTTAAGAATTTTTTGTAATGTCTCAAAACATTTTATTTTTCTTGAGATTTACTAAGCAAAGTTGGTCTGTCTTACTTGTATTATTTTGTGTGTTCAAGACAATCTCACTCGTAGATCAAGGTATTTAAGTTTGGTTGACTGCAAAACTCGCAAGTAGTTTCTTTTTAGATTTTGGCGAAACCATAGATCAACCCCGGAATTGTTTTAATTTAACGTAATTTAACAAAATCACAACTCCCTCCAAATAAAATTTATTAATAAGTCACTTACCTTTTAAAACGTTCCCATTTGCCTAATGTATCACTTTCGCTTGGTAATGCGACATCCGGAGCCAATCTATCGAATGGATTAATTCGTGGCGGTGGACGATATTCTCCTGCATTTGCTGATGTACTTACTTCACTTACACTATTAATCGATGAACTGTCACGTGGCGTATCGCCACTAGCCGATGAATTAAATGTACCATGATTTGAACTTTGGTCGACGGGATTTAATAGGGGCCTTCGATCATCATCGGTGTCTGACATGCTATCAGACGAGGAGCGTCTCCTTCTTGATCGAGGCTCCCCCCGCGCAAAAACCTTCCGTTTACAAATTGGGCAAACGCGACGATTTTTTGTTAACCAAGGATCAATACATTTTGTATGGTAGGCATGATCACACGGTAATACACGAAGTTTATCACCATCCGCAAAATCATCTAAACAAATTGCACATGTTTCGTAACTATCACCTTTCGAATATTTAATCGTTGGAATTTTTTTTAATAAATTGCATGGTAATCGATGACGTCTCAGTCTCCGTTGTTCACGAATACATTTTACAACCATAAAAGCAATCTGAAATATTAGGATTGTCAAAATGTCAAAATATAAATCTAATAATAAAGGGAATATAAAATATTTACCATTGTAAAAAAACATAGGCCGACAACAATAGAAAATGGTACAATTAAATTAGTATTTATGTTAAATGGTAAATCATCGTTTATTATTACAGCATAATCATCTGTATACTTATAGCTATTGATTAAAATATGGCCGGTTCGTTCGCCAACAAATATCGATGGAATAAATAAACCATCTTCATTTTTTGCCGACATTTGTTCTAATTCGTTACTGCCGACATTATATACTATAGCTGCATCGAAATTAGCATCCTGCGCATTTCTCACTTTCTGTTCGAACGAACAATTATATCGTGATATAATTACGGCCCATTTAATATATGGTTGCGTTGCATTCGGTGGTTCTGCAATCGGTTTGCAAGCATCTCGCGGTTCACTTGGAATAGTTAAATATCGATAGCCTGTTGGCGGCAATGGTGTTCCAAAATGGGCTGGTAAATCACGAAATTCTTCCATTACTTTGGCATTGAGCCGCGAATAAACTATAACATCACAGTACATAGTTTTTATAAATAGAATTAATAGTAAAATTGAAAAGATGTATTTCAACATTTTGACTGATTGATTTTTAATTTACTATTTTATGTCTTGGAGAAATATAAATTAAACTTAAATCCGTCTTGGATTTTTATGCGAATGTTTAATATAAATTTGTTATTATTATTACTGACCATGAAGGTTTATTGAATGATGGATAATTTTAGCGGTCATATAGAAATGGTTTATATTCAACCATTTGAATGAAGTTATTATTTTAAATTGTAAATCTGAAAGTAAAAATAAACGATTGAATTAATGTTTTAGATTAGTAATTTCTAGATTAAAAATAGTGAATAAACCGGTAGTTAGGAAGGAATACTAATGTCTTCTTTCGAATAAAATAATATCACGGTAAATGATTTCTTTGACAATCTCTATGTAATGTTTTCGTCTTTCTCCAATATTTCGAATAAAGGTCATATTTTAAAATTGAAATTAACTGATTTATATAACTCGTCCTAACAGGGTGTTAGGGTGCGCTTTAATAGGAGTTGACCGTCTATAGTCATGACTTTCGTGGACTATGTTCCAATTTTGCAACTATGTAAAGACTATCAAATGTGTAGTATACATCCACATGGTAACACCCGGGCAACATTATTAAACATCGGCTAAATACTAGAGGCAAGTGGATTACACTATAAATATATAATATGCAATGAGTAAAAAAGAAGGAAGCAATACTCCAAGTGGTACACCAATGGAAACATTGGGCAATCCGCTATCCGATGAGACAGGTTCTAAGGATTTTGGAGAGGGCAGATTCTTGCATTCTTGCATACACAAAACAACAAGAATATGGCAATAATAAGCAGCCCTTTCCAAAGGCGAGAAACGGTTACTAGATCTCCTGAGCAAACTTTTAATTTCTCATTTGAAAATCTTAACTTGGAGCAATTCCAAAATAATATGGGCGCAACAGCAGCACCCCAACAAGCAGGTATAACAACTTCATATAATTATACTGAAACATCAATTTTTGACAGTAGTACTTTAGAAAAAGATCGAATGTTATACAAACAATGACAAAAAGTGACTGATGGGAAAAAAAAGAAATGATGCAAATAAATCAGCGTAAACCCCAAGCTAAGCCATTAATGAAGCAGACCCAAAATATCAAATATAATGTCAACAATGGTAAATGTCAAACCCAATCTCCAAATGATACAGAACCAAAACACCAATTATAATGTTAATAAAAACGTTGAATAGCAAACCGAAAGGCAAATCGATACGAGAGGCAGACAAAACCAGACAATGGGCAACCATAGGTGTTACATATGCCGAAGCAACGAGAGTCGTAGTCAATAAACCCCAGCAAAAATCGATAGAAGTAGACACCAGTCAAACATTACAAGATATTCTCATGAAATAATAAAATTTCACGAGGCTACAAAAACTGTAAGATAAAGCATTGGGGCTGAACCCAAATCCACGCATAAAACAACAGCACAATAAAAATCATGTCATGGAAAATCATGCTAATGGTTTGCTCCGGCATCAGCAAGAACTACAAGTAGTCCTCGACATTGAGAATATAGATATGTGTCTTATTTCGGAAACACACTTTTTTTTTGAATTATCCATACAATTCAGCCAGAGGAGGAAGTGCAAAAAAATCCAACATTTTAAGAAGCAAATTATGAAAAAGAAGAAATTCAGGCTACAGTGGTTTATATGAACACTCAGAGGTCTTCAAGCGTCTGGGATAAAGGTTCATAATAGGTGGGGACTTCAATGCAAAGAATACTCACTGGGATTCTACTTTAACTACAACTAAAGGAAAAGAATTACCGATTGTCATTAAAGAAAATGGATGTGAATCCATTTCAACAGGAAAACCAAAATACCTGACCCGATCGATTTTTTTATAACCAAAAATATTTCTTATAATTTTATGAAAGTCGAAGAAAGCCAAGATATGAACTCAGATCATTCTCCAATAGGCCTTACTCTAAGCGAGTATATTATCCAAAAAGGGAATAATCCAGTAATAACCAATAAATATACGGACTGGGAAAGTTTCTTTTAAAAACTATGGATCACCTGGGCATAGAAGTAGAAAAGTTCATTACGAATGTTCAACAATCAGCATGGGAAAGTACTCCAGAAATCAAATCACGGCCAAAAAGGAAATAACTATCCAATAGAAATTAGAAATCTCCTAAGGGATAAACGGAAATCCAGAAAAAATACCACGAAACAAGAGCTCCTCAAGACAAAAAAGACTAAACAGTCTTACTCAGCAATTAACAAGATAAATTCAGAAAATAAAAAATGAGTCAGTAAATTTCTACTTAACAGCTGTGGGGATGTACCAAGCAGAGCAAGGTGCTAAGAAAATCGAAATTATGAAATTTGCTAGAAGTCATGAACAACTTCACCATGTTAACATAAAGGCCATCCAGCTACTGGATAATACGGATTTAGTTAAAAGGCTGAAGTAAGGTTGAACTAAGGAGTTAATCGATGAATGAACCCTTAAATTTCAGTAAAATGTTTAACTTAGAATAAATCTGCTTATTAGTCCTTAGACTAGATTGTAAAAAAAAAAATTTGTCCTAACTGTCCCAATTCGTAAGTGTGCCTTTTTTGTCTGTTGAGAAATTTATATTTTTTTATCTAGTAAGGTCATTAGCAGCAACTTTGTTGACGATCGCAGTCATGGTCTAAATCAGCACTACACATAAACAGTTTTTAAAGTTTTATAGAAAATTTGCATCATTCCATATTTTTATGACGTAGGCCGATGAACATCATCTAAAACCAACATCAATCATCAAAGAACAATATCGTCAAATATTTATAAGATTTATTGAAACGAAGATTCACTTTCGAAAGGATAAATGCGTGATTGGATGTGATGTCGTCGATTTCCTGGGATACCAAAAAGACTCCGATGCTCTTCGTCCTGCGAAGATACCACCAGCATATAAAGTCCAACTTCAGGTTTTCCTGGGACTTTCGATTTTTTCAAAGCATTCTTAAACGGAAAAGCTTACAATTGCAGAGTCGATCATCCACTGTCTTTTAACAAGCTGAAATCTGATCTTACATTCCCATACGGCACCGATATAGTCCTATCAAATAATATGCGTTATAATATAGGTCGGATTGCTTTTATTCTCTAGGATGCTCACTGTTATCGAAATTCCATGATTATGTCAAAGGTTGGGAATTTACGGTCGTAACCGACCACAAACCGCCCCTAGGATTTTTCAACCCTGATAGACCGATAACGGTTGGAGATGAACTATCTTTCTGAATGCATATCATTATCGATTTTTTCACCGTTTTCCTAATACGGTGGCACAAATTATTAACGAGGAAGAGGATGTTAAGCTGATTGAAAAGCACGAACATCCGAACTGGCAGAGTACACCTCTACGAAAAAAGGCCACGGTATTTCAGGTGAACTTACATACTACATGATGAACGGATGGCCTTATAGAAGATGAAAGATCAGTTCAAAATATTTTGGGTCTAACTAAAGTTGCATCAAGTATTGCGTTCTATGAGGCCATGTTACGTTTATTCTTCAATGATATAATTATTGTCCACAGTGCAATGCATACGCAGCAGATCAAGGGATTATCGCTTGAAATCCTATATGTGCTATATGTGGTCGTCCGATCCTTTATATAATGTCATTTCTGAACCCGATTAAGCTTATATGTTTGGTTGAATTCAGTCATTTTGGGAGGAAGTTCATTATCCCAGCAGATATTCTCATTTCAAAAATTGTGGAATAACATTTTTACCCGGATTATTATAGGGTACAACCAATCAAGTGGATCGAATATGCAACTGGCACCCAATAACTCGACGGCAAATTTAAAAAAAGTCACCATGTGGGTCTAATTGTAAACCCGACACACTTTGTAAATCCGCCAGCTCTCCGATCTCTTTAGCTTGGTTTTTACTATTGGCTTGTATACACGATTGAAGGTCTTCACTGTCGGTTAAAGGAATTTACGCAGCTTGAAACCATGATTGTGCAATGCACTACTTATTTGTGTCATTAATACCTTAACGCGTTCTACAGAATTAGCACGTGTAATCCATATCGAGGAATATAGATCGCGCTGACTCTGGCTGGGTAGACTGCATTTCCATTCTAATGCTCCTTAAACTAAGAGTTGCCAAAAACTATACGTGAGCCGTGCCATACGTAAGCGTTTCTAGTTAGAATATGGTTGGTTGATGGTGCCCTCTAGCTCTCCATATAATGGTCCAACCATTAAAATATAATTTAATGATACTCCACTAGATGAACTGCTGAATGCATCAAACACAACCCGTAATTTTGTTGTAGTGAGACTCTCAGTAATGCTTTTGGTTTGAAACAGTGGCGTATTCTGCTTAATTGTTTAGCTTTTCTGAATGTTGTGATTTTAACAATTCCACATTTTTCTAAGGCGTCCTTCGTTATAATTCTTAATATAATTTTATATTGATTGTAACTTGAGCTATACCGAGCAATAGGATCAGTGGTTAAAGCTGAGGTGTTTGGGACGGGAGGTACCGGGTTCGAACCCAACGGGGGAGGGTTGCAAAAGGGATTTTTCATCATCTGATTACGATCGATGATGACGAAGAACACAACTATGACTCCCTGTTGGAGTGCAGAATTCACGGGCCGAACCATCGTCCATGTCAGTACAGGCTGACTGGAGCAATGCGTGCAGATGGATTTAAAATCGAACCTGTATTCGTGCGTCCTTGATTTGGCCGGTGACAGGGCGTAAGGTAGGATGTTAAAAATTAACCGCGAAAGAGTTGGGAGAGCTTAGGCCCCCGAAAAAGATTGCAGGGTTCAAAAATAAATAAAAAATTGAGCTAACCTAGTGCTGGTAAATAAATAAATTACAATTATCGCTTTCTTTAGGACCAACTTTAAAACTTTTACATACGTCGGAATTTTGGGTTATCAGATCTTGCTTGCACCTTGTTTTTAAACCTTCGATATATGAAAATTGGAAACTTCTATTGCCATAAAACATTCGGTGGTTGGAGAAATCCTTATTTGGTGAAATATGAATTACAAAAATGTAATGATTTTAAATATATTTTTGTTTTGACATTTTCACGTGTGGTTCAAAAATTGGCCAAGAAATGGTTCAAATTTTATTCGAGGCAAAATACTTGGAAAGTTTCAAAAATCCAATAAAGAGAGCCAGTTTGTCTGTAATTTTATAAAAATGTCTGTAACTTCTTAGCACTCAATTATTTTCTTTCATATTAACTGACAACGAAATTAACATTTTTTAATGTGCTATTAACCTAAATTAAACCCATTGTTAATAATTAGTGATAATGAAATAAACTAATCAAACAACGATTTTTAGCAAGATAAAATTTGACAACTCAAAAATCCTGTAAGTTTTTTTTTTTAAATATATAATTTTGTTTATCAAAATTTGGCTGTTCTGAGAAAAAACCACTTGGAATTTCAAAATAAAAGTAATCGTTTTGAATATTTATTAGTTATTATGTAATAATTCCCAGAATATGCCATAAAATGTTAACTCAAAATTTTTACAAACTACAGAATTTGCAATATTCAATTTAATAATCAGTCGAGAGATTACTTATAGAACTTATTTTGCGTTGTAAAATCTAAAACCGAAACGGATGTGTGACGCTCTAACAAGTAATTTTATTTTTATGCCAGTAAATTATTAATCAATTAATAATTGTATGGTCTGATAAGTTTTGATTTAATAACTACAACTTTTGAAGTAAAGAAACAAAATAAAAAATCTAAACACGGTTAAACTCACATTGCATCGTAATATCGACCACCTAATTATAGGTGACTTTAAGCAATATAGCGTGAAGGTGTAACTTTGACTAATATGCAGTGAAAACTGTTTGCATTAATTTCCATTAAGTCAAAGGTTCATAATACAGTTTCTTGTTCGCCAGCACTGGTAAAGTGACGTCGTTTTCGAAAGTTTTTGTTTCTTAGATTTGGCTAGGTAATTTTTGCTTTCATCCATAGTTGTTAGATCATTTTTTCATAAAATGCCGTTCACCTTCTACCATTAAACCTTAAGACTACGATTATCCTAAACTTGCTCTCTCAACACATCTTCCATAAAATTGATGTAAGGAAATTGGCCTTTATCTCTATAACAAAAGAAAAGTAAGTGAATCTATTGCGCAACCTGAAATCAAGATCTCCAACGTCGTTCGAGCAACGGGTGGCTTTGAACTATCAGCCAATAAATGTTGTTCCAATTTTTTTTAACCACATTTTGACTAATTAAACGAGTAATACGACAACTTCTTGATACAGGTAAAACATTTAATTTACAGGTAAAAGATATTGTCAGCATAATTACGAACTGCGTAGTAGATCAGCGATAAACATTTGAATATTGGGCACAAACACCACAAAAGCCCATTTTCAGTTACTAGAGCTGGAATCAAGACGATTGAGCAATTGCCGCCGACAAATTCGTAAATAATTGGATGTGTCGATTTTAAGTACAACTAGAGCTACACGCCACTCAATACTGACGGTTTGAAGGTTCGTACATCTAGAGTTATGTCAAGTACTAAACTTCAAAAAGACAAGAACTACACCGAGACAAAAACAGTCAGACAGTATGTTAAAAATGTTCAACAGAACATCTGAAAAAAGAAGTATCAACTGACGCAAAGTTCAAAAGAATTCCTATGTTTATTATGGCGTATCGAATTGCTCTACATGATACGATGAGATATTCACCAGCAATTATCATGTTTGGCAGAGAACTTCGATTGACATGCGACACAACTCAAAGACAGATAGAAAGTTCGTGAAAAAGAAGGTAAAGCTTTAAAGAATTTAGTACTTTCAAGTTTAATAAAAATTACAAAAAAGAGTCAAAATATATAAGCTAAGAGCTTGAGATTTTATGGCAGTAACCAACGCACAAAGTCGAAAGGGGGTCGAAGTTTTCTAGCCATCGAATCGGAAATGACCATAAAATTACTACCAATATTACTAAAAAAATGGGCCCATACAAGAAAGATAATTAGTTTATCTCTAATTGAAACCGGCGAAATCTTTTTGGTTACAGAATATACTTTACAAATCGGTTATCAGATTGATCGGAAAAAATCCATGATATCGTTTTTAAGGGTCACACAGTGAAAGTGCCTAAGATAGCTGACATGGTAAGCATCCCAACCGGCTTTATGCAATATATTTTGCATGAACATTTGAATTTGTGCTTTTTTATTAACAATCGATCACAATCACAGTCGTGCGCAAATTTTTTTCGTATTTGCCATATTCTCGAGATCTAGCACCTAGCGACTACTCCCTGTTCCCAACCTTATAAAAATAGCTTGGTAGAAATAAATTCATGTCAAAAGACATGAAATGGAATGGGAAATTAATGCGTATTTTGGAGGGCTTGGAAAATTGGAATACAAGGATGGCATAATGAAAATGGAGAAACGCTGGACTAAGTGTATCGAGCTAAAAGGAGACTATGTTGCGAAATAAAATGAAATTATGGAAAATAAATTCAGTTTTCATGTTCAGATCGGATATTTTTTGAACTGCCCTCGTATACAAGTTATAGCTTAAGACCCTGGTAGTAATTAAAAAGGAGTTAAATAACTATCAAGATGATTAAACATGAGATCACACAAGTAAGGTAATTTATTCTATTTAATTGAAAATGGCGAAAACTTTACAATTCTTTAATATTTTTCTAATCAGTAGTTTCAGTCACCAAATATAAGCAGCACCACAAAGGACAAGAGCTAAACGCTTTTTTACCCCCAAAATATCGAGCCTGTTGTATCTAAAAATAATATAGCTCTACTAAATTTTTGGCTAAACCGCATTAATAAGCCTGACGAATTTTGGAGGAATATTTTGTAAATAGATAAGTTTTTGGTAGAAGTTTGAATTGAAACACTGTCGGAGGACCACATATCCGAAGAAAAATTTTGTATTTTTGATATTTAGAGATGCTAAATGAAACTGCATTTTTTCCTTCTGCCCAAATTATTTTAATTTCAATTTGTTGGGCCGTGTTATAGTAGATACTGCCTTACTAAAATTAACTAAATTAATTTACTTAATGTGAAAGTTTGGTAAACTAAATATGACAAAAACAGTGACCAAAACTGTACAATGACGTCCAAATGGTGAAAGTAAAGGTTCATACTCCTGACATAAACAAGCTAATGTTAGTAGTTTGGAGCAATGATCAAAGCTTATAGTATCCGAAAATTATAAAACCTCAAACCAAATAAAACGAGCTGCTGGAAAATATGCTGAAACAGTGATTCCTAAGTTCAATAAGGAAGACATTCGTTCTACCGAGAAAAGGTGAGCCGCGATACACGGGCTCAATCGAGTAATTTTAGAATTTTTCAACTTTTCCCAAACCGGTTATTTTCATAAAATTACCAGGTAATATAAATGTACATCAACTTGTCCGTTTAAATTTTAATCCAAAAAATGTTTGGTAACCAAAACAGCGCGGTGCAAGATTACATTAGTTCTAGCCTTAAAATAACGAATAAAAATAGATGCCCTTATTTTTTTCCTAAACAATAATGGTATAATGCCTCAGTACTATAGCATTGTATTTATTCTTTAAAAGTTGCAGATATATGCAGAAGAACCAATGAAATCTAAATGTACAGGACAAATTTGAAAGATGTACTGGAATGGCACAACAATCAACAATAACTAACGAATTACAAACTTTAATTACCCGTTATTAAATGGTGGTGAGGGGTAAGGGACAAGGGGTAAAATTGGTCAAATACCAGTTCAAATGTCAACCGCACATGCAGTACTCCCGGGTTTAACTAAGGAGGCTTTGGCTACCAAAATACGGCGGGATATCCGACCACCGAAAACCTAGTAAATTAAATTCTCATCTACAGGGTTTTCCATTTGGGACTTGACAACTTTGAACTTTCACTGTGAATGCAACCTTAAACAAAAAGCCAACCTGCCAGTGTCAAAACATTCAGTAAAGACAACATTTTTATCATGGTGAAGTACACGAACGAACAACGTTTACAAATAATTATCATAATTATCGTCCCGACCAGACAAGCAATTCATAGCCTAGTGAAAAAAATTGAGACTAAATATTCGCTGCTGGATGTTCTCGTGCTAGTGAGACAACGGGTTGGTCGGGAATATTCCTGCCGTTCAAAAGTCTGTCGCAAACGAACTAAAACAGTCGATTCCACGGCGTTTTCAAGAATTAGGCAATGCTCAGACCACACTGTGGCGAATTTTTCCAAAGGGTCTTGACTTGCACCCTTATAAGATCTAATTAACACAAGAACTAAAGCCAGTCGATTCTATGAAGCGACGTTGTTCTCGGATTGGGCTCTGGAAACTTTGGAAGAAGATTACCAATTTCATCGCAAAATCATCTTCAGTGATGGAGATCAGTTTTGGCTAAACGGCTTCGTCAACAAACAGAATATGCCTTACTGGTCAGGTGAAAACCCTTATGCGCTTCAAGAAACACCACTCCATCCCCAAAAAATATAGGTATGGTATGGTTTTCATGCTGGTGGTGTCATTGGTCCATTTTTTTCGTTTAAATTTAAAGAGGACTTTTTTACAAGCTAAAGAATTTGAGGAATCTCCTCAGGCTTCAGGTATACACAGTTAAAAGATGTTATACTCATGAAGAAGAAAAATAGTTCTACTATAGTAAGGGAAACAGATTGGGTCTTAAAAAATAAGAAAAAAAAGCAAGAAAAGCTTATAGAGCATGTGAAGTACCTAAAGAACTACAAAGAACAAGAAACAGAGCGCTACAATAAAACCATAGAATACCTGTTGAAAGGAAGCCTACTACAAATTTAGATAAAAGAGAATCTTAAAGAAACACGATAAAATGTAAAAAAAACATGCTCACCGATTCTCTAATCCTTGAAAAGATTCTAAGAAGTACAGAAGATTTAAACGTTCGGCTTGTGAAACAATAAGAAAGTGTAGAAGCTGCTTAAATAATCAAAGTACAGTGAATGAAATCATATCCATGGTTTCAACCAGTTAGAATAGTCATCTGAAATGAAAATTGGCTAATGCAACATATTCTAGAACTAGCAATACTTTTAAATACAGAGAAGTAAAAAATAGATACATGCCTAATATTTGAAAGCCAATTTACTACAACTTCAATTGCTAGAATTCGTGGGTTGTTGTTATCCGCCATCCATCCAGCAGGAAAAGCGAAAGAAAGATCAACTATATTTGTAAAAGAAAACATCAAACATCATGAAGGAATGAAAGTTGAAGAAGAAATTATGCAAATGGCCACTATCAATTTTTACCTATAAATAACAGAAAAGAATACCATGTTTCCTCAATTTACTGCCCTGCGCGGCATGATCTAAATAAAGAGGACTACATCTCGTTGTTTAAACCATTAGGATTTAATTTCTTATTGGCGGTAGTTTTAACGTTAAAAATACATTTTCGGGATCAAGACTAACAATTCACAAAGAAAAGGAGATATGTATTCATAGAAGACATAGTAAAGAACTATCGTTAGATCACTTTCCTGTAATTATGACTCCCAGTGCAACGATCGTTAAAGAGTAGTTGCCCAAATTAACAAACAATAAAACTAATTTGAAAATATTCCAGAAACTAGTCAGTGAAAATATGAATCTTCAAGTGCTAGTTAAGAATTCGGCACAATTGGAGGACCAATAAGAACTATTTGGGATAGTACGTTTAATAGTCAAAAAGAAACTCGAACACATATTGACTTCTCTTTGGAAATTAGAGAATTCGTTAGAGAAATCGGGCTCCACAAAGTAAAACAATACTTAACTATCTTAGTAATAAACTAAAACTTTTAATCAATGAAATAAGAATGAATCGATTCATAATCACCCTACTGGCTTTATTGATAAGTCCTTCTCTTTGAATAGCAACAAAAAATTGAAAGAGACCTGCAAATACCTGCAATTAAATGTGATGCTGAAACTTGGGCTAGAAGCGCAAAGGAAAAAACTGATTTGTTCACATCATAGTTTGGAGATACATGCCGACCTTTTTGAAGACAAATTGCAGATAAATACATAACCCTAGTTAACCAAATCGACAGCCAAATCATAAAGCCTGTATGTTTACAAGAGTTAAAAGTTAAAATCAGCAATAACCTAAACTCAAAAAATCTTTTGGCTATGATCTAATTATAGGACAAATAGTTAAAACACTACCCGAAACAGGATTACGAAAGTTATTTGAAAGTTTCATAGAAAAACATTCGATTATAGAATAGGTTTACAGAATCACAAATATAACTGAAGATGTACTGGAAAGCAAAACAATATGTTCCAAGTTTCTTCTCGGATGTAGCCTAACCCTTCGAAAAAGTATAGCACAGACGACTAGAATATAAACTGCATCAGATCTGCCAAAGCAGTTCTATCAGAAAATATGAAGATGAATACTCTTTATTGACGTAAATCACAGCAAGAGTACCACAAGGTAGTGCCTTGTGAACAATTATTTATATCCTATAAACAAGAGATTTGCCAAATACAGATGAAACTCACACAGCAACATTTACTAACGACGCCGCAATCTTAGCAATTGGTAACAATGTAAAAAAAGCAAAGAGAAAAGTGCAAAGAGCCACTAACATATTGAGTAACTTGACAAAGAGAAGACTAATCCAGCTAAATTAAACCAACTCAATACATGTTAACTTCACCAACCTACAGAAACTTCCATAATAAACTGCTGCTATATAGGCAAATCCTAAACCAATATAGACCTACGGTATTCAGCTTTAAGGGTGCGTCAAGAAGACCACTGTGAAAATAATACAAGCAGCATTCCAAAACAAAGTTTTACGAGATATTATGTAAATTGACCATGGTACGTAATCTCCATAGGGACTTAAAGATGGAATACGTCAACGAAGAAATATGGAAGCACGCGAGGAAACACATACATCGTCTTTATCAACATGAAAATGTTGAGATTCGCCGTATAATGGATAAAACAAATTTAGTTAGACGTCTCCTAAGAACAAAAACTCTAGAACTAGGACAGAATAAGATAAACTAAATCGGGACTTACCAATATCGGGACTTATAAATATGTTATATCCCACAAATAGACAAGATCAATTATTAAAGGCCAAAAGAATTGTAATTGGCAATTCAAGGTAGGGTACTTTATTCAAGGCAAAACAGGGACCCCAAAAAATAGTAAGCATGATTTTATAATATTGGAGGAAAAAGGGGAAAAAACTTATAATTTGCAGAATTTTTATGATGTTTTGTAAAGCTAACTTCCGCCGCAGCAGAAAATATTTTCTTCATGTGGCTGGACAATTTTCACTAAAATTAGACGCTAGCTTAGTTTTAGTTTTTAACGCTTTTTAAAGCGTTAGTTGTATTGATACTTTTGAAATAAACCTGGTATCTGGCTATTTTTGGAATTATTCAGAAAGAGAACTATATAGGTATTGAATAATGTCGGGTATTTGCGAACCCTAGGGGTACAACAAAAAGAAGATTACTCTAAGCTTGGGAAATAGTGAATGTTAAATTTATACTTTTGGGTGTATGCATTAAAAACCGGAATTTTTTATGAAATTTGATCCTTTATTGTGAAAAAATGTTACAAGATTTTTTATTCAAAGTATTTCCCATTGCTACCTACTACTTTTTCCCATCTTTCTGGCAATTTATATATTCCATCCCAGAAAAACTGCGCCGGCTTAGCGGCCAAAAACGAATCTAGCCAATTTTCGATACCTTGAACTGAAGTGAAGCCTATTCCTGATAGGACATTCTGAATGGAGCGAAATAGGTGGTAGTTGGGTGAGGCAGAATTTCTCATCGTGATGGAAAATGATTGACTCGTGTCTGGTCGCATACGTTGCCCGCTCTGCCTGGATTTTTCTGCACAATCGGATCAATTGTTGACGATAGAGTTGCATTGATGGTTTGGCCACTTGGTAACAGCTCATAGTGGATCACACCTAGCTGGTCCCACCAAATGCACAGCATGACCTTGGCCCCGTAAATATTCAGCTTTAGTGTCGATGGGCCAGCCTCGCCTTCCTTGGCATACGCTTTTTTGCGCTTGGGATTATCGCAATGCAATTTCCCATTTTTTGGATGAATCCTAAGGCTTTCAAACGTCTGGAAATTGTTGCTTGATCAATTTTCAATGATTCTGCAAGTTCTTCTTGCGTTTGACATGAATCTTGATCGAGTAATACTTTCAACTCTTCATCCTCAAACTTTTTCGACTGACCAGAACGCTCTTTGTCCTTGATGTCAAAATCACCACTTTTGAAGCGACAAAACCACTCAAAGCACTGTGTTTTTGCAAGAGCATGCTCACCATACAAACCCACGAGTAAACGATGACTTTCAGCTGCAGTTTTGTTTGCGAAAAAGTGACTCAACAAAACTTCCAGCAAATGCTGTTTTTTTCGCAAATTTGATAAATTTTCCATCGTTGAAATCGGTTGGATGTGCACAATCAAAACAAAAACTTTAAGCTGATTTTGACAGGTGTTGAATAGGGCTTTCAAATGAAATATATGTACATGATGGACTATAACGCATAAACAAGTAATGACATCTAGTATCAAATTCCGGTTTTTAATGCATACACCTTATACATATATTTATTTTTTTCAAATTGATGTTATTGGTAAAAAAGCTTACATTAAAGGTTTTTTTACATTGAGCATTCACCAAATAGTTTTTCATCATTGCTCGGGTTAGCAACTTTCTTCTAAGATTTTGTTCTATATCCAGAATAGATTGTGAATAAAATGAGAATAAAATGGGTACGAAATGTAAAACTGAACTGTCCTTTTAAAGATAAAATTGAAGAAGTATAAGGTGAAGCCAAATTAAGACACCAACATGAATCATTTATAAAAACAAATCAAATTCTTGGTTATGCAGATATATATGTAGTGTAAAAATACTGTCGATTAAATATCATTTAACCGATTAGTGCCATGATGAACGTACATTTTTTTACCACAAACCGCAATATGAATCGTTTAATTTATTTAAAATGATTGCTTATCATTTAATTTCCCTGTGAATTTAATCAGTCACTCTGAATTATTTAGGGTTTGGTTTAAATCCAATATTATATTACGAGTAATTTAGATTTAATCACAAGCTAAACGGCAACAAATAAATTATACGAATAGATGAAACAAAATGATAATTTGTTAACAACCAATTTTCTTAAATAACGCAAAATGTATAGGATTGTTTAATTGATAAAATAAATTAAAAAAAAAATTATATATATATATATATATATATATATATATATATATATATATATATATATATATATATATATATATATAATATAAATGGCAAGATTACTCTAACCCTAATTAACCTTTTATTTATACAAATTAATTATCAATCATAATTTTAAATTTAAATTAGTAACGAAGTCAATTAAACTCGTAGTGAAAATTCCATATGACAAGTTTATGTTTAAACAATAATTGACGCCCGATTTTGGTTTAGTGTTATCATAAACGAGATATCAAAACTAGCAGATAACATAATAAATATATCACAGTATGGTTGAAAAGCCTTATGACAATAAATGTATTGGTCGAATAGCTAAACTTAAGACTGAGAGTATTTTAAAACAGGGTCTGTGTTATGTTTGGTTTTTATTTATTTACTATATTCAAATTCTGCTAAACTAAGCTACAAAAATAAAAATGAATATAATGTACTTACACAACATCATATTTATAAATATGTTAATATTACATGAACTTTGTTCATTATTTACACTTAAAACTTATAATGGTTTCCCAGTTTATTTACATTCGATATGATAGATTGTATCGTGCGCGCTATTAAAAATAAAAGTCTATTGCATTCAACCGATTTAATCGTATATTTCTATAATAATGTGTTATCAATAATTAATTTTTTTTTTTTTAGGCCATCTTTTTTATAATGCACGAATATTTAAATTTTTCTTATCAACTCACCAAAAATTTAATAAGAAACAACAATTAAAAAGTATAATCTATATACGCTTATCAAAATTTATAATATTTACTTGTGTGCAGATATAATTTCAAAATTCGCGCAATATTGATATACAACTTTAGGATATTATGTAAATATAATCTAGTGGGAAAAATGGGAAAATTATTTGAATAAATTCTAGTTATTTTTAGGTTATTGACCAATGAATTATTACACAAATAGATAAGAAAGCCTTTTATGTATACAAAGATTTTCTGTGGGAAATTTATCTCTAAAAATACACATAAGAGGTATCAAAATAAAAATATTGTAACTTCTGAGAAGGCCATGTTTGAATCATTTTTGCACCATCAATTTTTTTACAGACAAAACTCTGTTATCCGAAATTTACTCAACCGGATTATCTAATACTTAGAAATCTTTTTGTTCGCAAATACTTTTTTCTTTAAATTTTAAGTCGCAGAAAGGCTGGGACTTTAAACCGAATTAAAATAAAGTGTGATAGTAGGCCCAAAAACTTATATCTCATAAATAAAAGCCGAACGAAACCTTAACGAAATATTCTCACTAAAATACTTTCTCATGCAGAAAATTGTAAAAGATAGTAAATCAATGATAATAGTTCGATTTCCGACCTTGTCGTTCTGATCAACGTCAACTGCGTAAACATATTGCTTGGACGTCAACAAATTATTCCTGAAACTGAGTATCTTCTTTGACTATATAAATGGCTGATCTTCACAAATTACGATATTTAAATATTGTTGAAGATCGGCGTGCTTTGCATAATAAATTTATATTACTGCACCTTTGATAATAAAATGTAAAAACGGATCGACACGGAGAATTTAGCAGCCGAACAAAAGATATAATTTAGATAAATCGTGGTCCGATGTGGTCTTAGACCTTCTCTTGAATATTACCAAAATTTGTCGACCCCGTAAACTTAAAGAAGTTAAAAATTACCTGAGGTGTATAAATTTAACAAAAGACTTACATACATAAAATTTGTTTATTGTTTAATCGGATAACTATTTCAGAACAATTAACTCGAGAATTCAGCATATCATAAACCAAAAATGAAACAGCTATAAATCATCGGTAATCTAGTTGATAAGACCTCGTCGGCCACGGCTAGTTCGCAAACCAAACAAATTATTTTTAAACGATTTCAATTTGGTCGGAACAGCATTGATAGAATGGCCAAATCTGAGATACAGATTCCAAGAATGAAGGGATAATTAATAATTATCTATATATCTATATACAGGGTGGCTGAGACCAAGTGTTACCAAATGAAAACGCTGTAATTTTTTTAATTTTGATTATTTTTCATTGAAATTTCGTGGAATATGTTGAAAACATATTACATTTTATGACAAACATGTTACTGCTCGATATTACCTCCTTTGGCTCTGATTATTTGATTCAGTCTTCCATAGAAAGCATGCTGACCGAACGTGGGCTTGTGGAATTTTATTCCATTCTCGAACAAGAGCTGACTTCAATGCATCAACACTTTTGTATTTTTTACTCTCCAAAATGGATCATATGGAGAAATCCATGCGATTTAAGTCTGGTGAATATGGTGGCCATTCTTTCGAAATTGCTCTGTCGCTCGAGCTTAGTGTGACGGTGCCGAGTCCTGTTGGAATGTCCAACGGTTCGTACCAAAGTGTTTACGTGCCCAAGGTAGCAAAGCATCGTTTCGGATCTTTTGGCGGTACACCTCTTGGTTTACCTTGACTCCATGTTCGATGAAAACCAGAGGAGTGCGTCCATCTGCAGTAACTGCAGCCCAAACCATAACATAAGCTGGTGATTGCTTGCGCATGGCAACTCTTGTGTCCAAATTATCGTTGGACTTGTGCTCTAAGCAAACACGATCATTTTGTTTATTCACAAACTGTTGAATGGTGAAAATTATCTCATCAGAAAAGACAATTTTTGGAATCTCATCACGTTCGACCAAGGCCTTCAATGCTCGTGTTCTTTCCAGCCTAACTTTTTTTGTGCCTCCGTAAGATCTTGAACTTTTTGTATGTTGTAGGGCTTCAAGTGTAGTTCATTTTTCAATATGGTTTGAATGCTGTATCGTGAAACATGTAGACGTGCGGCTAATTGATTGGCACTTTGACGAGGATTTCGTTGGATTCGTTTCTTCACCTTTCGTATCATTTCTTTTGATGTTGCTGTCTTTTTAGGACCGCCTCTGTTGCGTTTAGCGATGCTACCAGTTTCGTTGTATCGAGTTATGGTTCGATACACAAACATTTTATGCACATTCAAATGCTGGAGCTGATAAACTATTGCTGTTTGTGAATTTCCACCCAAATACAGTGCAATTACACTATTACGTTTAAATTCCTTTACGATTTTTTTATTAAGATATTAATTTAGAACAATTATTTGTTGACCACATGTAAACAACTAACCAAACTTCAATCTGTCAAAAAATTGACGCGCGAAAATGACAACTACACAAATGACAGCAGAGTGAAGTCAGTAATATTTGGTCTCAGCCACCCTGTATTATCTATATATTGATAATTAATAAACCCAAACATTGTATTCACCGTTGCATTAATAAAATGTGCTTTAAATGTGGGGTTAGGAGTGAAAATGATTTCTAAACGACGTATAAAATCAATTCTGACCATTTACAAAACAAGTCTAAATCATTCTGAAACTTCACGTAATCTGAATTGTTATTGACAGGCCCATCAATTTTAATGTCATCAGCATACAAAAGGCATTGTGTAAAATTAAATCACTCGATCACGTAATTGCAGGTTTCTCCGAGCTGCTTAAAAAACTTACAAGAAACTTTAAGCCGATGTAACTGTCAAAGCAACCATGACTAAGCGTAACAAGATTATACCGTTCATTATATTGTTAGTCTTCAACTTAAGTCTTCGTGTATGTGCCTTTTTGGTTCATAAGACTGTGAATTTTAATAAGTCTTATTTCAAGATTTTGACTTTTATCAAAGTTGGAGAGAACCACCCAAGCGAATCAAATAATTTTGACGACTCAGATAATTGTTTTCGTTAGATCATTTTTCCATTTCTGTTGTTGATTTCAAACGCATCGTAGCCTGGATTCTAAATTAATCCTAATATTTTCACGGTTCCTGATTCGACGTTAGTCTCAAAGATTCAAAGGCTGTCGAACGTGGATAGACACTTTCTATGAGTAGAACTCTCTGGATCGATGTAATTTAATCAGTTGGGGCTCTTTGATATTTTACGATTCTTTCTGAAATTAAATCATCTACGTAGAAATCGATCCAATTTAATTTTGGAAGTTTTAATGTCTTGATAGTTTGCTCAATCAAATGTTGCAGATTCTAGTACCATTCTATATACTCTTGATATTGTTTGGAAAATTCACTAGCAACGTCATACAAGTTAAATGAATTTAACTAAAGCCCCTATGTTTGGACGACCCAAGAGATAATCGCTTGTTTTGGTTGAAAGAAATGTAAACTGAATTTTTTATATTTCTTAGAAATGTTTTAATTGCTTATCGATATCAGTCAAAATAACCAAAGTTTAGAAGTATTTCCAAATATATACCCTCCCAGCTCTATCTGACGTGCTATGGCTTTGCTTGATTATAATTCGGATCTGTTTACATAAAGTAACTTAGTCACTCTTTTTTCTAGTGCCGTTATTCTAATCAGATATTCGATAACGCCAATGCTTTCACTGTTAATTATAAATGGACATGGAGGACCATTGGTTTTATGACAGTTGTGATTTTGTTCTAATGTATACCACATTTTAAATAGTTTGAACGTTTCCTCGGTGATAAACGAAATGTTTGAGCCATTGTCTTTAAACATTCTCGATTCTCGTGGTGGTTGTTTTCCAACATGTATTTCGACCATTGCTGTGGCTAATAATGTACCACTACGATCGTATTAGCTTACGAGGAACTGGTTAACGACCTTAAACCAATTTTTTTTTTTTATTTTTAAATCCCTACAATCTTTTCTGGAGCCGAAGCTCACTCAACTCTTTCACAGTTATTTTAACGTCCTACTTTACGTAGAAATGAACAAGCTAATAAGGCCCTAATACAAAATTTGTATCCATATGTTGATTAAATTGTACCAAAATTAGGTAAAATCTCACCAAAATTAGGCAAAATCTTACAAAAAATCCACTTTTACTTTCAAAATAGAGCTTTAAATGAATGAAAGCCACAAAGTTATACATCATTCTATCAACAGATTGATGAATTCTTTTGAACAAATAAACTTTTAAAACTAATTCAAGGAAATAATCTTCATCGATGGTCGATATCATCATCGACTGATCCCAACCGATATTAAGGAACTAATAGGAACGATTAAACGTATTAGAATCAAATTAAAAACGAGTATGATATACAGGAAATAGTTGGCATCCAAATAAATGTTTTCCATCAGCTGCTTGGGATTCGACAGCATAACTAGATAAGCAAGAAAGAAAGCGGAATGCACAATTGCTGTCAAGAAAATGAGTCAGAAAGAAAGATAATGATGCGGGGGCATCACAACCGTCTATAGCGGAAGATAATCGGAATATTAGACCGTTGAACCAATCGCGGAACAGCATATTCCACTGATACATAAAAGTAATGGCAAGTCTTAGGCAAGAATTAATAAAAGAAATGGCTGAAGAAAAGTGGCCTATTGCCGAATATCGTCTTTTCTAATGAGACTTCACATTGCGCAACGTGTAAACAACATGCATGCATATAGTAAGGAAAAATCGGTGGAAACTGCCCTACATTCCTTCTTATGTCCAAGAGAAGTCCCTCAAATATAAGGAATTCTCTTTGGTGACCTTCTGTGATATTGAGGGTGCCTTTAATAATGTAATACCAGAGGCCATCAAGCAAGCACTTTCAAATTTGGGGGTGGATGTGACACTTAGAAGCTGGATTGATCAAATGCTCAAAGGCAGGGTCATAACGGCGAATCTAGATATATCATCCATCCGTAGATTTGTAAGTAGGGGTACACCGCAAGGTGGTGTATTATCCCCCCTTCTTTGGAATTTGGTCATAAATGACCTGTTACTAACCCAAGAAGGGACTGGCTTTAAAGTGATGGCTTATGCAGATGATGTTGCTATTGGCGCTTTCGGTAAATATCCTTGTATCCTCAGAGATGTTATGCAGAATGCTCTTGGCATTCTAACTCAATGGACCAATAGTTGTGGTCGTATTGTTAACCCACTGAAGACTGAGTTGGTTCTTTTTTCCAGGAAGTACAAACTTCCTCGCTTTGACCCTCCAACTCTCAATGGAGTTGTTTTGAACATCACAGATAAAGTGGGTCTTATTTTGGATAGTAAACTAAGCTGGAAGCCTAATATTCTGGAAAGAGTAAAAAAGGCTACGATACACTCTACTCCTGTAAAAATGCCATTTGAAAAGGATGGGGGCTTAAGCCTCATTTTGTGCATTAGCTTTATACCTATTTAGTTAGACCAGTTCTAATGTATGGAGTTACAGTTTGGTGGCCCGCTTTAAATACAATGGCGAACCAAAAGTTGCTGATGAAAGTGCAAAGAACTGCTACCTTGTGTATTAGTGGTGCACTTAGAAGCACTCTTACTCAAGCACTGGAGATTCTGTTACATCTCATCCCTTTGGATATCCTGGCTAAGCAAGTGGCTGTTAGTACAGCGATAATGCTTAAATCAATTGCTATGTGGTCCTGTAACATTATGGGATACTCATCTATTCTAACGAACAAAGAAATCCCTAAATTTATCGACTCCTCCATCTCGTCATCATACCTCGAAGTTAAATTTATAACTGATATTCCTTCCAGAGAGGACTGGGTGAATGGAACAGTTTTAAAGCTCGAAAATTGATGGAAAGGTCGGCGGAGAAGTTTTCTGCGAAGAACTAAATGTAAATCTCTATTTCCGCCTCCCTGATAATTGCATAAGAGATATTGGCATTTTTACGGGCAGGTTGCTATTAAAGTTTTACAATCAGGCTTTATCAGGTCGAAAGTAGCTCGGAGTTGTCTTTCATCTCTTAACGAAATGGCTGAACAGTTCAATATCCATCTTATATGGGTGCCAGGGCATTTCAATATTACGGGGAATATGAAAGCCGATGAACTCGCGCGACAAGGTATTGCTTGCCTCATCTTACCGTGCAAGGTGGGCATTAAAGTACCACTTGCTACATGCAAATTACTCCTTAAAGAAGAAACTCGTAAAATTACAAACAATAGATGGGCAAATTGCACCTTATGTGTAATTACTAGGCAAATGTGACCTAATTTGAACTTAAAAAGGTCTACTTAACCAGCTAATATCTATGCAACGGCATAATATTAGCACGGTTGTGGGTATCATTACTGGACACTGTCTTATTGGAAAGCATGCCAGTATACTTGGTGCTTTCTTTCATGATTATTGTCGAAGCTGTAACGACGAATTAGAGGAGGAAACAATACTTCATTTATTATGCACCTGTCCTAATCTGTCTCAAAACAGCGTCAAGTTTTTGGGAGATCACCTTTTGTGTGATCTAACGGATCTCAGTAAATTGAGCGTTAGAGATATTTACTGCTTCGTGAGAAGCTCAAATTGGTTACAGTAGGGTAGTGCGGAGAAGCAATTTCTGTGGTAAGGCTACGGACCATATGTGTCTATGCCTCGTCCTTGTGTTGGGCGGCCACCTAAAACTAACTAACTGACGTGAAAACAAGCAAAATGTCCGAGTTTATTGGCCGGATGCTGTGCTTATAAGCCTTGATCACGCAATTTTGGCTGCAGACTCTGGACATTTCAACATGAGTCTGCACCGTCTCATAAAGAACGCGACAACCAAGAATAAACAACGTTCCGCACTTTATTTCTTGAACACAATGGCTGGCAAATTCTCCGGATGCAAATCTAATGGACGTCTCTATCTAGGGTATTTTAAAGTTTTACTCTATTGCTATTTTTTTAGCAGACCTGTTTATGCCGAATTTCATTGGAAAAATTTGAATTAACTCTAGAATTTACTTTTATTGTCTCAATTTTTGACTCATTCAGTAACATACATACATGCACAGTCTCTCACACAGGTTAACCACAGCAGTGACAGTACCATAGAGCAGATACGAGAGATTTAATCTCTTTTATAATTGAGAGGTGAACCACCCTAATCAGCTCATAACGTGTTGGTATTGTGGTTGGATTCTCAACTCCAAATAATCATGTAAACCTAATCTAGATTAGTGAAAGTGAAGCACACGTGAATAATAATTTTAAATGTTATAATAACGAAATTGTGGTTCACTGTGAGTATGCGCCAAAAGATGATAAAAACTATAAATTTGATTACTCACACTAGATAATAGCTAAACCGGATATCATTATGTGATAAACCAGTAAAATATTCGATATTGATGAGATTAATTTGATACTAGATTTTCAGCGAAAAGTAAGTTTGGCAAGAATTATACCAATCACAACGATAACAAGAGTGAGTTTTACCTGAAATTACGTTTTAATAAAATATAATTTAAGCGTTTATCTTGTAAACAAGAACCTATAAAAATTAATTTTGAACTTTCCAGAACTCTAAAGCTTTAAAATCTCAATTTAAAATCTGAAATCGACAGAATAGTTTTACTATAGTTTCAAAATATTTTAGGGATAACCATTTTGGACGTCACATCATTCGTATCGATATTCAGTATACTCCAAATTACCCGATAACGTATATATTAATTTACTTATCAAGAACTGTGATAATATATAAATGGGATCCACTATCATTTGTATATGCGAGCAATACGTAATTAATTGTGATGATACGCCATTCAATATTAAAACTAATCGAATTCCGATGGATTAGAGTGGCGGCATAAATGTCCAGAACAATTTATAAAACTTATCAAGTCACAACATTTCAATTCAATGTTGTTCAATATTTAAAAACGATAACCTATATAAACGAACCTACCTTTGTTATATAATTTTAAAAAAAATTAAAATCGGGTGACTCACCTCGAGCAATATAAATAAAATATATAAATGTTGATACGCTGTACTAAGTATGCGATTATATTTTAGCTAAAATCAAAAAAATGATGAATGACATTTTTTTTTGTACTATACATTTGCATGTAGCAAGATCACAGAATTATATAAATATTTCTCTTAATCCACACGTGTATCTGTACATATGTCGGAAAAGATTACGTATCGACATATCTAGCGTGAACCAGTTAAAATATAGTAAAATATATAGTAACCTAGAATTTTTTGTGTTTTTCTAATTTCTAATGTTTTTCTAACATGATTAAAAAATTTTGTTAGAAAATTTATTGATTATTCTTTATATATTTTTTAATTTAAATCATATCAAATTTTGACCAAACTCAACCAAGCATAATAGGAACTAGGCCAAGGCTAAGTAAAGTAGTTATGTGTTTTAGTGGTGATTTTGCTTACATATCCTAAATTACAAATTATAATCTAGACATCTCCCATTAATTGAACAGCATGTGTTGCGGATTAGACACTATTATGATTATATTTGTATGTAGTACAAAACAAAGCAAGTAAAATCTAAAATTCAATAAAACATTTTAATAAACTAATACGAAGTATAATAATAAAAAACGGTCTGAACATGGCGGTCCCTACCATATCAACCATCCAGCTCCTTAAAATTTGATCTTGAACTACTGTCTTCCTCCGTAAAAAACGACTACTATCGTTGTATTCGAGACTTCATTAAACCTATCCGGTTCTGGGACTGAAACTGAACCCAAAACGTAAATGTTCCAGATTTAGTTTCGGAAACGAATCTGGTTCTGGAACATAAACTGTAGCTGGTATTAGAACTGAAACTAAATCCAAATATGGTGCTAAAACTTGATCCAGAAATATTCCGATTCAGATATGGAAACGTAATCGAAAACAGATCCAGATTTAAAAACGGATATAATACCAAATCGGAACGACTTCGGGAATCAGATCCGGAAACGTATTAAAAAGTAGATTTTAACGTAGAAATAACGTGAGAAACTGTTAAAGAAACGCTCCAAGCCAATATTGCAAATACCGAAACCAGCACAATCACACGAAATTACAGCAGAAAACCATGGATTAGGTACGTTAACGGTACAGTTTTGTCGAACTTCTTTTACTTGTGCCTTCTATTTCAAAGCTGCGGTGTAAGTATAAAAAGTAAAAAAAATTAAAAGTAAAGAAATTGCATATATTTCAATTCCAGACTCTGTGGATTCTCGCCAATTAGATCAGCCGTATCCATTCCATGGCATGTATCCATTAATCAGTTTTTTAATACATTCAAAATAATTGTTAGAAATGGTCTCGGGCCAAAATCAAATATAACTTAAATTGTTTCAATCTTCGTTGGTAAAAATTTTATCTGCAAAAATTGTCAGGTGCCGATTTCGAAATAATCGCATTATAAAATTCGTGTAAAAATCTATACCACAGTATTAAAATGCGCTGATTTGAATTTCAGGAGCAACGTTGTTTGTCCAGTTAACGATCTATTTTGAAACTGTATTGTAATTTCGTATTTTCGGATTACCCTGTTTAGTTTGCATATCACATTCTGATATGGCTTGATCAACGTAAATGTCATAAACATCAAGACATCGAAAAGTGCCTGTTTTACTTAGGCTTTAAATTGTTTTATTTACTTGAAATCTTCATTAATAATTAAGCAAAGTTGATTTCCATTCCGAGCTGATTTTGTCGTCGGCATGTACCTCTATACACCTATTAAATAGTGGAACTCGTCTTCGTTTAGGTTCGGTAAATAAAACATGTCCGACCCAGCTTACTGGCAGTCCTTCTAATTCGTCATACTCTTACGTCAGGATCTAAAATTTCGCACCCATTCATGTTAACAAAGCATATCTTCTTTCATATAATTATCATGAGTGACAAAGAATTCGAGATCTTAATGTTACTTTTACGAAAGGGGAATTCTAGACCGAGACGTATTCTAGAAGTCACTGCAAAACCCCTAATAATTATATTACATAAGCACACAAAATATTTTTAGGTACTACCACATATCTCAAAGCAAACCATCAACCAAAAATTTTAGTGTTGCTGGAATTCCAGAAATACCTGATGTTGTCAGGGGAAATTTCGCATTATTTAAAAACCATCATCCTAGGGGAAACACGTGGATCAGTTACGAAATCTTCTTCATTTCTTAAATATATGACATTCACTTTCCATTCAGCGGACAGAACTTTGCTTTGCTTTACTATTGAATAAGGTTGAAAAGATATTACCACATAGTCTCCTGTTCGAATACCAATACTGAATGATCGTGAAACATGATCCTTCCAAGTGTTGACTACTGCACCTATGTTAACCCGACATTCTGGTCCTAAAGGGTCATAGACTTAGAAAGGCCATTCGTTACTCTATAATTCACGGTTTTTCGTTAACAAATTGGCTTAGCGGGTCTTCTAGCAACGACCACTTTGTTGCTGCGTAAGATTATTAAATGAACCCGCTATTCCCGCTTTATTTGACTGCATTCTGTTGCTCTACAGCAAAAAAAACACTTGCTAAATCTTAAAGGTAGTAGAAAAAAATGTTAACTGCTCTAGTCTTCTATAGCATGGCAGTCTTCTAAGCCCTACTGCCGAAATTACTTGTGCAGAATTTTACTGCACCCTGTTACCTGCAGATAATTGTCTCAATTCGATGCGCAGAATTTCACTAGCAAATTTTAAAGTAGTTTCTCGAAATACTCGTTGTGTAGATTTGGTCACTTTTCTGAGCCCTTGAAGCGAGCCAAACAAAACTAGCTCCCCATAAATAAATAGTGGTAAAAACATTCGTCTCTTAAATTTGCTATCCGTAAGCCCCACTTCCTTATAGAAACATTTAAGCCAAATGTGTTATTAATAAATGACAACCCCTTCTTATAACATTCATAACTTTCTTAGAACTCGACCATAGCATCGTTAGCTTGTCGTACAATGCGAATAAGCAAAGGTTAGATCGCTGGGCAGACATCTTTAAAAGTCACTTCGTTAAAATTATCTGAAAAATCATTTCAAAGCAGTCGATAACCGTATATGTGTAACCTACTTTTACGTCAAGCGATTGCCACTGCAAAACTACGGTGGCAGTTTTCGTACAGGTCAGGGACCACACAAAACATCCTTTACATTTCAACTGCGAAGGTCTAATAAACGAAGATGAGAAAATACAATATCCAAATCTTGTTAGCAAAAGCATTGTGGAAACCAATCACCGTGACGACGATGTAAACGCTCTATCGAAGAAAACTTCTATTTTTAGGTAACTACCAATGAGGGTTTCTTCCGAATTAGTCCGTCACTAAAACGTTTGGTTTAAAATATGTGCGTTTATGTAAAATAACGGTAATCTAGTCACAATGTTGTGTTAAAGTCGAGAGCAAGATACTATCCGTGTGATTAGACTGAATGGCAACGGTATACAGAACTACTGTCACAATTTGTACGATTTTCAGCTTCCGTTCGTCTAAAAATCAATGAATTTTAAATGAATTATATAATCACAGGTTTTAGAGATCACAAGTTAACGATACATAGGATCGTTTGTCACTTAAAATAATAAAAATTTAATTAGGAGTGCGTCGGTTGTACAAGCTCTTGGCGCTACATCCTGGGTAACGTCAAAAGTATATCCACTAATCGCCATTGTAGGCACTGATTGGCTATTTCCTAACGGAATAACCCAGGCATTGTAGCTGGAAATGATCAACGCATGGCTAAATGCATGGGCAAATTTATTTTTGTCATCAGTATTGGATGGGAAACCTAGAACAAAATAATCCATTATGGAGAATATATGTAAGGAAAAATCGTACGATACAGGGAACGGAGACACAATACCGGCGGCTGTAGAGAGTGCCAACGGACTCTCAGACATCGTTATTTAATGACCACAAAGGTTCAGCAGTGGTGCACTTGGCAGCTGAAACTGATAATAAAACAAGCGCTGCTACAATAACAGTAAATTTTACAAGGGAAAACGAGAACCAAGTTTTGAGGGGTAAATAAATATTGAGATCTCCAACTATTAAAAAGCCAATTCTAAATAAAACTATAGCTCAAGCATAGAGAGTGAAAACAGAAATTTCTACGCAAATCTAAAGATCCTAGAAGGAATGGTGACAAAGCTGAATAATGAAGTTATCTTATTAAAGAAAGAAAACGAACCTGGCTGACATGTAAACAATAAGCATATGAAGAACTCGAACGAGAAATCAATCCGGATAAGAAATCCGATAGTTATCCTTATTGGACACCTGTGGTGAAGAAACCCAGAAAAAGAACAATAAACATGGAAGTTATTGACGAAGACGAACCACCAAGTGAAACTGCTTCAGCATTGGAAAAAGCAAGGCCATAAAGAAAAGAAAAACAGAATCATCACCAGAGTATATTGCACAACGCGAGTAATGATAAAACTCAGCATAGTGAAAAACAAAAATAACCAGAAAATATTGAGCAAGTAACCCGGACATCTTTATCGGGTAATGCAACAAATCTGTACAATAAAGATCCTAAACCAGAGAAGATAAATCAGCCATCACATATTAATATAGTTGGCGTCAAAGACAACTCTACTATCAATATCTTAATGAAAACTATCACGGATAAGTATTACGAGCAGGTAGCACTAAACAACGTTGTCTGGAAGGTAAATGTACCAAATTCAGAAACATATCGTGCACTAACCATGAAGCTTAACGCTGACAAGTTATAGTGGAATACTTATCAAGATAAGCAAACTAGACCAATTAAGGTTAGGGATAGTAGAGGGCTTCACCATACCTGTGAAAGCAATGACAAAATAGCCGAGTTACACCATAAGGTTTAGATATTCAGGATGCTGTCAATATTATGAAAAAAGACAGAACTGAAAACGATACAAGGAGCCGCGTCCTGGTAAGAAGGGGACATACATTTGAAAACATAAATATTTTTCCACATTGTTAGTAGATCGAAATTATTAGATCTAAGGCTCGTAAATATCGTCAAGATATGCTACAGGTTACCAGCCCAGCGTGTGAAAGAAACCGGGAAATAAACTGCGAAATTATTAAAGAATTAATCACAACGGAGACACGAAACAAATCTTACATGTGAACAATGGCGGAAGTCGTGAAACCCAAATTTGTTAAATTAAACGACAGCACTTATGCGAATTGGAAGTTCAGAATGGAATTGCTGTTTCGAAAGCAAAATGTACGGAAAAGGTGATACTTTGTGAGAAACCATCATCAAAACGGATGCTATAACTAGTAAAATAACCAACAAAAAAAAATCGACGATTGGGAAATGTGTTTGTCTGTTGAAGATAACCCAGAACACATTTGTACAGCAGATACAGCAAGAAAAACATGGGACGCGTTGAAAAATTACCATGAGAGGAGTACGCTTGCTAACAAGGCATACTTGGTGCAAATAATTTGTGCATTGAAACTCAAAGATGGTGGTGATGGGAAAGCACACATAAATCGAATGCAAGATCTATTCACGAAATTGAGCGATTTTGATGGTAAAGGAACATTGACAACTTTGAGTTCGAAAATATTTTTAGTCGGTAGTTTGCCAGAAAGATATAATATTTCTGAACTTGGAGCGCGTGATGAAACAGAGATCACACTTGATGTAGCATGTAGTCAAACAACATGTGATTGCTGAATACGAGAGGCGTGCACAAAGTTTTGGAACTTCAAGTGATTCAGTTATGAAGACTGTAGCCAATCATCAAAAGAAAAATTGTCCAAATTACAAGGAATCGCTTGTAAAAAAGAATAACGGTTACACAAAAAGAAGAGCACTGATGGCTAATCAACTAATAAGCTGAATAAGATTCAAAATGCGGATGTTTTGATTTTGTGATGCAGGCGCAACGAATCATGTTATCATTTTTTTTACTGAAATTGATGAATCATATAAAAGTTCAGTTGAGCTGGCAAATGCTGAATCAGTGAACATCTATCGAATAGCTCGCGGCAAATTGACATTTTACGACGAAAGTGGATGCATTCGTAAACCATTTCTGTGAAAGTACTATTTTTTGGTGAAAAATAGTCTTAAAGTCGAATTCAACGATCGAATTTGCGAAATCAGGCACAATAGTTAACAAATCGGTGTGGCTAGCATAGTTGGTGGATTGTATATATTCCGACAACCAGATTATCAGTTTGAATGGCATCGAAAAATGGGACATCGTGATCATCAGAACGTATAATTACCACATTGGAAATTATTAAATGCGGAATCAAAGAAGTTTGTAATGTGTACATGAAGGGAAAAATGACACGGCTACCATTTCCAAAAAAGACCAGCGAGGGAGTCATCGGTGGTATTGGATTTAATACGTACGGACATTTGCGGACCTATGCGTACATTAGGCACACCTCGTGGAAATCGTTACTTGGTTATCTTCACTGACGTTTACTCACTTTACTCGCACTTTAATCGAAATGGCTCTTTGCATGCTCATTGACGCGAAGTTACCAAACAGTTTTTTGGGTGAGGCCATTGTACCGTCAATTTCATTCAGAATCGTGAGTGATAACAAGAACAACAAACATGACACCATAACAACGGTGGAATGGCATAAAATCAGGTACAGAGAAATTTCACACATTTTGTTCTAAATGTTTTGTTCATGTATATAATCAGCAAAAAGAGGAAAATTGGACCATTCGGCAGCTGAAATGATTTTCCTGGGACATGTCATTCGAAAGCTTATTGAAATCCGTCAACGTAGAAAGTAGAAGCCAGTCGAGATGTTCGTTTTGGGACACTAAATGTGACTGACAGCGAAATTTTAACTGATTTGAGTGAAAGACAAAACATGACAGTATCTATGAATATATAAACGCTAAGGGGGAGGAGGAGGCTTCAACAGAAACACAATAAATGAACTGAAGAATTATGATAAATCCATTAAAAGCGACGAAAAGATGCAATGGCTTACTGCGATGCAAGAAGAAATTGAAGGACATGAACACAACAGTATATGGAAACTTGAACATTTGCCGCCAGATAAAACAGTGTTCAAGGTTGACACAAAGCGAGACTCGTGGCACAATGATTTTTACAGAAGTACGGAGACGATTATAACGAGGTGTTTGCATGTTAGTGGTGCATCATAATATATTCAGAACGATGTTATCAGTAAGCGCAAAAAAGAAAAATGTTTGTGCATCACTTCGACGCTAAGATGGCATTTTTTAATGGAAAGTTAAAGGAAACCATCATGAACCAGCCACGCGGTTTGACGATGATAGTTCGAAGGTATGCTTGCTTAAGAGAAGCATTTATGGTCTGAAACAAGCACTTATCGAAGCTGGATTTAATCAAATAGCTATAACGATCCTTGATGGTATTCGAAGAATACCATCAAGGATCGTTATAGCTATTTGATATAGCTATAACGATAGATGGAGGTTACAAAAGATATCGATGGAAATTTTGAATTGAATCAATTAGTAAACACCAATGGATACCAATTACGGAAAGTCTGAAATATCGATCACTGATTGGACGGTTGTATTTATCAGTGAATTCAAGACCTTCGGCTTAATATGTTGGCTCAAATGTCATGGCCGAGTATAAAAGATTAGAATCAACTCCAATCTTTGTGAAATATTTGAAGGCAACCTATCCACTGAGATTTAAGATGAGCAACATCAAATCGAGCACAACATGGGCCAATGACAAAATCAACTGTAAATCAAACAGAGGTCGTGTAATATAATTCAACGGCGGGACAATAAGTTGGTCGTGTAATAAGCAAGGCGCAGTTGCAGTGCCGTCATCAAAAGAGATCAAATGGTTGCGACAATTGTTGGCAGAAATACGCGAACAATTTAACTCTTCAACAGTAATATTTGAGACCATCAAAGATTGAAATTATTAGAACTAAGCCAAGTAAATATCACCAAGATATTGTACAGTGTAACCCTACATTACGCATACGATTATCGAGGTCATATCCACAGTAAAGCAACATATAGCCTTGAGACAAATGGTCTCTACTTTTTGGCTATTGAGTTTTTTGGATTGTATCGTAATCGAAACTCTTTTAAATCATGGCTAAGATAAGGCTGACATAAAATACTGTGATGTAATTGCACAGATATCATGCAAGTACCCCTTTACCACAGGCGCCATATATAATATGTCGTTTATTAGCTTAACACCCACAGAACTGCTTCACGTATAATTTAAAAGTTATAAATCACATAATGACCTCAATTAAACTTAAATCTTTAAAATTATGTCTCTTCCGCAACATATTGGAAACACTAAACTGTATTATAAATCCAGACGAGGACTTACTTAATTCAATGAAATGAATAAAAATAGATTTGAGACATAAGACTATACCTATGATCTAATCAAGACCATAACAAAACATAATATTCACAGTATAGGAATTGAACACCTTTTGTTTGGAAACACTTAAATTCACAAATTAAGAATATCAAACCTAATTGGCCACCAAGGTCATTAAATTTATAGAAATATATATTGTTATGAATATTTTATGTATTGTTATTTACATTTCTAGAAAATCAAACGGACGAACGAAGACATTTTAAAGACACACGACTTTTATTAACAATTTCAGCGAGTGTGTTGTTGCTTGTTGTTGATAAGTAATAAATTTTTCGCAATATAAATTCATAACAAAAAATAATGAGAAAATTGAAATAAATAAAAATGAGTATATAAATAGTTTTTTTTTTCACTTTAGTTACTTACGAAATATATTATTACATTTTAAGTTTTGTCTGGTAGTTTTATTATGAGTATGCAAAAGAAACTAAAAACAACAAAAACATTTGTAAAATCAAAACAAGATTTCGACTTTATTTCGCGTATGCGATTTATGTTTGTTTTTAAAACGTCATTTTTGATTAGAATCGGATCCGACTAGTAAACTTTATTTTTAATTTAATTTTTCTAAAAACTAAACTATGTACAATACAAAACTATATAAAATCTTTTTTACTACTGACAAATTTTAAATTGATCGTCGAACATTCAAAATTCGATTCTTAAAAGAAAAACAAACAAAGAGTCAAATAATTTTTATGTGACTATATTTTGTTTTACGATATCGTAATTTTGTTTCGCATACTTTTTTTTTTTTTTTTTTTAAATATAAATTTTAATTTCACTTACATGAATCATAAAACAAGATATATTATTTAATTACTATTTCAATATGTATATATTTAGTTATGCACTTCGTAATTTACGTACTATGACGGGTGTTGATAAGAGTTGGGCCTCGAAGAAACAAAAAAAAATTTTTTTTTTTTTAGAATTTATTATAACACTTTACATAGTATCGTATTTGATGTAATTCCAATTATCCATATACACAAAATAGTTACACGATTGTTTATATTTTATTATCACGTAAATTGATTACAAATTTGTATTCTTTTTATTAGTTAATTTAAATTAATTAAAAATTAAAAAAAAAAAGTTGATATATTTTTCTTGTGTGAAAAAGAAAACAAGATTATAAAAAAATAATACAAATTGACATTTCGATAGATGAAGTTTTGACGTCGACATCTGTCGGACGATGATAAAATTTGTGTAAAAAGTATTGCCATACTGTATTTATATACGTATGGCAGTTGTCAATAAGGTAGATATGTAATTTAACCGACCAAACAAAAAAATACAAACGAAATAAAGCCCAGTTTATATACCTCTCTTGACATGAAACTAAACAAAACTTTTTCATTGATTAATCCGAAATTATTTGATTTTTTTTGTATAAAATGTATTATTATCGGAATAAAATAATAAATATTTATTGAATAATGGAACGTGAATAATAGCTTTTTTATTTCTCCGATGATTTTTTTTTTCGATATTTTCTTTTGAATACAACTCGTTAAGTGTCGTCATCGTCGCGTTTGGGGCCATATATCGTGCGCATCATTCTTCTCTCAAATGTTATAAACCATCTCTCATACTCACCCGTCAGGGTCCAACTCTTACACACATATATGACAACGGGTCTGATCAACACCTTGTACAACTTCAGCTTGTCGACATTTGCAGGGTATTTTGATTTAAGTAACGGACGTAAGGCATGCATACAAAGCACAATTGCCTGCGACAAGACGCGCTGTAATATCCCCTCCCAAATAATTATCATGAGTGACAAAGGACCCAAAGTTCCCTATCGGAAACTAGTCTCTCCTTCAAATGTGTGATCAGTACTACTAAAATCCATTGTTCCTTGGTCTCTAAAACGATCATTTGATACAAACGGAAGCCGAGAATCATACAAGTGGATCCAGTAATTCTCTGACACCGGTGTCATTAAATCGAATTACACAAATATCATCTGCATATGCCAGACGGTTAAACAACATCTTGTGGTTCTGAGGTTTTACGAAAGATAAATTCTAACATGGGTTTAAAGAGTATCGGGGACAGAGCATCTCGTTACCGTGCCCCTGAGATAATTGTAAAAATTCCTGATACCTTGTTCTCAACTTTGATACAATATTGTGACTACATTAATGACATTTTACACAAACGCACATATTTGTCAGGTATTGCCAGACATCGCAGGAGCAAACCATATGCTATCCCGATGGATTGAATCATATGCTTGTTGGAAATCCAAGAACATCTGAGTTCATCACGAGATATCTCGTAATATTTAGAAAAAATCATCAGCTAAAAAACTTGAGCAGTGACAATATTATGTAATTTTTATGCTGAACAAAGGAGAGCTATGCTGCGATAGTTTTCACAGGTTGAGCAATCTTCTTTTTTTTAAAGATAATGCACAACCTGGCAACCTTCCATTCATCAGACATAAATTCGCTTTGCCATACTAATCGAATAAGGTCGAAAAGATAGTATCACAAAGTATCCCCGCCAAATATGAAGAGTCCGGATTTAATACAACCAACCCCAGGGGAACGGTTTTTTTCAGTCCGCATTGTAAATTCCTCGTAGGATGTGTTCTCGATGCACATCTCTGCAGTCTGTATTTGTCGGTATTTGTGTCGAGCCTCCATCAATGTTAATAGGAGGCTTCCATCCTAGTCCCGAATGGTGATAGACCTAGGTCTGGAGGTATGCTGCAGTTGTACTCTTAAGGCCTTAGGCTTTCAACCATTCACACTTCTTCCGTCTACAAATTCGCTTTGCAATTCTCCTAGCAATGACCCCTTAGTTCTTCCATGCGATCATAAAACGCATTCGCGCTTCTTTATAGAGGCTATATTCTGTTGCTTGACAACATGACGACACTCCTCATCAAACCAATAATTTTTGGGTTTAATTTTTTCCCTTAGTTAAAGTCGCCTGAGCAGCACTGAAAACCGAAGTTTTCAAAACGTTTCATAGAGCGTTCACTCCATCAGAAGGGAAGTTAGTTTCCATAATGCTACAGCTAAAAATATTCTGATATTGGGCTTTCTCATCTTCGTTGATCCAACCTTCAAAGTTGAAAAGTAAGTTTCGTTTACCTGCGATCCCCAACTTGTACGAAAACTGCCATCTTAGTTTTGCAGTAACCAATTGATGAGCACTGCGTACATATTTGGCAGACCACCTATAGGATCACACATCTTGGATGACCCGAGAAATTAACACAAGGTCAATTTGACTTCGAGACGTCTTAGGGTGTGTCCATGTTTCCATGTGGATATTTTTATGAAGAAAGAAAGTGATAGACATTATGAGGTCATGCGCGACCACAAAATACATCATTCTTTCCCCATTATCGGTTGCTAGATCGTGTTGGGAATACGGCCTTATGTATGCACATAAGTCAGTCTGATTCACTATTCTGACATCGTGTTCCGGTATAGATCCTATAGGATCATCAAAATTGTTGTAAAATGCGGTTTTACCTTTGGTAAAAACGGCTTACATTAGTGGGCGTATGAACACAAATGATCGACAGGTTTGTCAATCTAAACCAGTCCATCTGCTTTGAAATCTAAAACAGCCTTTTTCACCTGAGGCCTAAGGAGACAACTAGCACCAAGAATGCCTTCATCTCTACTGTGAAGCAATGTATGGCCTTGGGACACATGGTGTTCACTTTTTGGCCTTAAAGTTTCCTGGACATTAACGAGTTCAAAGCGATACTCTTTCATGGCTGATATAATCAAACTCGCCTGGTTTAAACTGCGTGTCCGTTAACATAAGCGGGTCCATCGATTCAACCTTTGTTTAGTCGCTTCCTTCTACAAGCCAAGGACGCTGTGGTAGAATTCTAATTTTGTACGACCTTGTTTCATAATCGTTTGCCCAATAGCGCATTCAACCAACCCCTATGGTCACAGGAGAAAAAAGTGATCCATCATTTCAACACTCTAAATTCAAGGAAGATGAAATACCGTACGTTACGCGTCAGAAAACCACTTAAATGCGGACATTCCAAGTTAACTGAAAAATATTTAGGGGAGAGTTAGAGAAATAAGGAATAAGGAGGATTAGAGAATAAGTTCATATAATTAGTGTCGGTAGAGAGGACAAAGTAAAGCAAACGCAACGATGACGACACGACACTTCTCTTCAAAGATTAGATCAGAAATCTGATGAAAATTCCGGATGGTATTTATGAAGTAAAAGAGCATCGTTTGTTTGATCAAATTCTTAATTTTACCTGCTTGGAACTCGTTACTTATCTACCAAAGAGGCTTTTGATTTCATTTAATATAGATAACCGTTTGTCTGTCCGCATCCTGATTCCAAATGGCAATAGACATAGGTCTGAAGATATAGTGCAGTCCGGTGCCTCCTTCAAAGAATTTATGAAGTGAACGCTTATTGCTGAGTTGTCGTACTTTTAAGACTTCAGCCTTCAACCACTAAAGGCTGTATTCTGCTTCTCTAAAGGCTGTATTCTGTCACATCATCAGGAAGGTGATTACTATCCATAACTCTAATGCTAATAATATTTTGACATTGTGTTATCTCATCTTCGTTTATTCCATCTTTTGAAGTGACCAATTGATGGTCATTGCCTACAAATGGGGTAGCCGTTACCATTATCGGTCCCAACACGAACTAATGACCATTATCAGTCATTAGTTCGTGTTGGGACTAATACGTACCTTTATTTTAACATAAGTCAGTTTGATTTTTGTCAACTTTGGCATTACAATCACTATCTTAACATCGTGTTCCGGTATGGATTCCGTGGGCGAATGAACATCCGTGGGGGAATGAATGCAAATTATTGAGAGGTTGGCTATTCGCTTGCCTAAATGGAGCTAACATTTATGGATATCAATTGCATTGAAATCAATTTTACAAAAGCGGAACATTAAAGCATTCAGTCGGATCATAATCGGGACGGCTTGCAATCCTAATAAGTGTTCTAAATATTGAAAATATTGTCCGGATAGTCGAAAATATGCTTTTAAGAAAACAATCGTTTCAAATTCTTAATTAAATTTATAAAAAACCTTTTCGCTTCTGTAAACATTTCAATGTCAATTAAGCTACCAACATAACAAAACTTAAGAAAATGTTAATAAATCAGTTCGCTCCCCTGACCATTTCCAAATTTTGCAATTTTTGACAGATTTACATTTAATTATAATTTTTATTTAATGTTTAGCCTATTTATTGTTATAAACATATTTTAATAGTTCGCATATTTTAATTTTATTTGATAATTTAATCAAAATTATTAATTTTTCAACTCCCGCGCTCTTTTCCACTATACAATTGGTTTCAGTAGTTTAGTCGCAAATGTCCGTTTCTTTATTAGCCCGCTAGATGTCTTTCATGCGGTGTCAATTCGCGATGTGTTTATAAACTGGTTAAATAAGAAAAGAGAGAAAAAAGCGAAATATTAAGAAAAAAATAATTTTTTTGTTTTATAATTTTAAACATTTTTATTTTTTAATTTAACTATTTTAACTAATCTAAAAGTTATATTCTATAGTTTAATAAATCAATTGTGCAATAAAAAGTTTAATTTTATTGTTTATTTATTCAACAAAAAATACAATAATAATAATAATAAAGTGATTATGTTTTAAAACTTAACGTCAAAATAGAAAATCGTCGAAACGAAAAAAAAAAAAATACATATAGTGTGTGAAGAAAGGAGGGTTAGAAATTATAAAAATCTTATTCATCTCGTTCTAATATAAATCGAGTTTCGCAAGTGTTAGACAAAGACAAATATACAAGAAAAAAATATATATACATGGCCGTCCCTATGACATTTTTATTTGAGGTTCGATTTACATTTTTTAATTTTCTCAACACAAAATATTCATTAATTATATTCAAATATGAAAGAAAAATTAAAATAATTAAAGTTTTTGTTTAATAATACAGTTTTGCATAATTTTATAAGCTTTAATTTGACAATTAAAAAACGAAAAAAAAACGCACACAGTCTTAAAACAAAATATAAAAAAAAAAAAATTTCTATCGACATCTGTCAAAACATGTCAAAAAAGCTTTTTCATTCATAACTAAAAATTTGTTGATTTTTTTATTTTTATTTATAATTGAAAATTATATTGTATTGTTTTATTCATATAAGTGTATTTATAATAATCAGATTTATAAGATTATAGTGTATCTTAGTTAATAATATTTTAAATTAAAAGATTAAAATGTGAGCATAATACAAAAAAAAATATCCTTCAATTTTTTTCTAAATAACAAAAAAAAAAAGAAATTAAAAAAAAAAAATGTGCAAATGTGTTTGTGATCTTGTTCATCGTACGAAAATCTTATTATTATTCTTCTATTATTTTAGGTGTCAAAAAAATCCTGGCCAAAGAGTGCTAGGGTTCATTGAATGTTAATTTCTAGGTTCTTAAATCACAATGCAAAGTTTGAATTCAACATGTCAAGAAGCTGACGTAAGAATAACATGAGATATATTTTTGGATAATCCAAATATTTCTCAACAACATAATACACAATAGAAAATGTGGTTGCTAAATGTATCTTTATTTTCTTCTTTTCATACTTATATATATATGCATAATTTTCAATTCGACAACAAACAACACAACATGAAATATTTTTGTAACGCAGTATTTATTGGGCGATGGATTTTGTACATTTAAAAAGCCTGCATTAAAGCCACAATCAAAACTATTAGTAAAGCGATATTCAAATGTTTCTAGTCTTCCACCTCCTTCTATTTCTTCATCATCTTCGCCACAATCATCTTCACTATCTCAACAGCAATCTTCATCGTCATCATCGCCGTATGGATCGAGTAGCAGTAGTAGTAGTAAAAATCATAGTCAAAGTAGAAGTTCAACCAGTAGTAAAAATGGAAAGAAAAGTGGTTCAAATAGTAGCACATTTGGTGGATCGCCACCAAAGAAAACGAAATTTTCCAGTTCAACATCGACTTCAGCTACTCTACCTATAAACTCATCATCATCATCATCATCGTCTACAAATGGAGGTGGTAGTACTAGTTCTTCACAGACATCAACATCGTCCTACGATATCCATGACAGGCTTAAAACACTGCATTTGGAATTATTGCGTGAGGATAATAGTCTAAAGAATATGGTGAGTTAATTTTTACATTTTACTTTCGACAAAGCTGTATATTAAAACCTGAAAATTGAACAGCATTATCGAATGAACTATAGCACTTCTTAAAAAACTTGCATTCATATAAATATTTTGGTCTCGGTAATTATTTCATTTCATAAATTTTACTAATTCATTAATCTGTCGTTATTAAAGAGGGACACAAAATTTAACGTTTTTATGAATAAGCCCTTGTCGTTTTAATTTCACTTGTAAGGTTTTCTGTTATAAATCGCCCTTTTTAGTATATAGGTGTTAGTTCAATAATCAATGCAATCTCCACATTGTGCAGGACAGATACGTAAAAAAAATCGAACAGACATATAATACGGGTAATGTAAAAATGCTTCAAGGATTCCTTACCATATATAACATTTTACATTTCACGATGATTTCCTAATTTTTCGTTACATATGTACCATAATTTGGTAATAATAAAGGGTAAGTGCTTTAAAAAATGGTCCATCGGTTGCTTGATTTATTGTAAACAAATGAAAGCTCTAAACTGCTCTAAGCTGGCCCGTACCGTATCAACTATCTAGCTCTATCGGTTTCATCGAATTCCTGATCCCATGGTTGAATAAGATTCGGTAAGTATCGCCTTCGTTGCGCTTAGGATCATATATCATGCGCATATTACTCTTCTTTCAACCGTCAGGATCCAACTCTCATACTCATACTTGAAAACATGTCTGATCAACACCTTGTACACCTTTATATAGTCGGTATTTGCAAAGTAGTTAGATTTTAGCAGTGGACGTAGGGTAGTTGACTCACAATCATCCTGAATTTGTACGTCTTAGCCAAAACCAATCAACCGATTTGTTTGGACCTAATAAATTCGATCTGATTTTCAAAATTTAATTAAGTCTGCTTTAACTTACGTTTTTTCGACTTTACTCATTTTGAATTAAAGACGTTTCGAACTAATATGTCGATATATATTGCTTTAAGCTCCAGTAAAATATAGATTAATAGAATTTTAAGTACAGATAACTTTTGCCTGAATAGTTTTAAAGATAAAGTTAAACTATTAATTTAGCAACTACCTTATTATAAATTATGTATTTTTAAATACTAAAAGTCTTTATTTATTAATTTCGATTAATAATGAATTAAACTTGAATGTGCGACTGAAATTTGAATCAAAATTTTAATCAACGAAAAATTGCACACCTACAAAATAAGGTCACAACTCGAAAATTATCATTTAGCAGTATTTTACAAATAACAACTGTTGAAGTGAAAAAATGTTTATTTGGAATTTTTTTTAAAAAGTTCACTAATTTTAAGCTTTCGTTGTTTCTACTCTAAATAAGCTGTCGTTGTTTCTACTCGAATGATTTTAAATTTTAAATGTTATAAAAATAAAAGCTCGGAATTATAACAAAATACCAGGCCATTGGTATTTGATCCCAAGCTTGCTATTCACATTCTTCTATACAACCAAAAGAAGCCAATTTGCTCTCTACTCCGAGCGTACTCACTGTCCTTTTACTTCGTGTAAAACATCAAGAATTTTCAAATTCCTGATCTCGTGATTGAAATTTAGTTAATTGTAACTAAATTAAAGTTAATTGTATTCATGGTCGCCTTTATGGCCATATATATATATATACTGCGCACGTAAAAATTACATTATATTTAATTTTCCAGCAATCCTCATAGTTTCACGTAAAGATATTTGCTATATAGTTTAGTGATACGATCCAAGATTCCGAGATTGTAGTGCTTTATCTTGAACTAAAATGTTTATAATTTAATTAGGCCTTAGATCAGTTAATCCCTTCCACCTTTTTAAGTTCGAAATTTTAAAAATTATAAAAAACTGTAATAATAATAATAATAAACGGTTATTACATGCCATTACTGGTCCGTATCATATGAGAAACCCAGCTCCATCAGATTCGCTCCTTAGTTTGCTCTTTATATTGTTCTAGACAATCTAAATTCAAGTCGTGCTCTACTGATTGATCTCGTGAATAACAACTACTGAGTTCTCGATAATTGCCGTACATTTAAGAGTTGAGGCAGGTCCTAATCGGGGTTTATAGCAATCGGACCTTTTCGTCCTTTGCTCGTAAAGTCGGGGATTATTATTATTGGGTAGTATTCGAAGAAAATCGTCTATACCACATCTAAAAGATAATTTGCCCGATAATTGGCAGCAAACTCTAATTTTGCTGATTCTAGCTTAACAGTCCCGATTGTCTCTCTAGCCAGGTCGTAGATGAGCTGCATTAGATTCAGGCCTAGAGTTTTCGCTAATGTCCCTGCTAAAATTAACACAAACAAATCAGCCGGTCTTCTGGCATTTTCCTCTCAATCGGGAAAACTGCTAACGTACTTCTTGTGCTAAAAAAAAGTGCAGCAAATCGGACCGTTCGAATTATCGTCCAATCGCTATCGTCGGTGCTTTCAAAAGTGCTTGAGACAATAATCAATTTCCTGTTGATAAAATATTTGAAACCATCTAACTTCCAATCAGGTGACTTAATCTTGCCACTGAACAATAGAACAGGAGCATTCATCAGTCTGGTAAATCACTGCGCTCATATCTGGAAGGCGTTTGATCGCCTGTTGCACAAGAGTTTGCTGTGCAAATTGAAGGGCAGTCGGCAGTTAAACGGTTCACAGTTCGTTAATTTTATGAATTAAGAATGTTCTTCTTTGCCGCAAAATCCAAGTAGTGGTGGATACCGATCCTTTCGTTCCACATTTTATAAAAGTTTAGGGATCCGTCCTTTGTCACTTTTTTCGATGTTCTAGCAAAAAGAATGGCTATGAAGAATCGCCTTAATACAATTGTTGAATGGGATGAAGCCAACAGGCTTTAATTTAATCCCATCTTCAATCCTGCGTTTTTTCTGGCAGAACTAATGGCTATTATTAGCTTTTCTAACTGGTGAAACCAGCTTGCCTAAGTCTAACACATTTGAAATTTTCAGCTTAGACAAAGACTAATTTGGGCTGAACAAATAAACAAAGCAGTAATTGGTGCAGCCAGATGTCTTGAATTTTTGATGTCTTATACAGGGTGGCTGAGACCAAGTGTTACCAAATGAAAACGATGTAATTTTTTTAATTTTGATTATTTTTTATTGAAATTTCGTGGAATATGTTGAAAACATATTACATTTTATGAAAAACATGTTACTGCTCGATATGACCTCCTTTGGCTCTGATTATTTGATTCAGTCTTCCATAGAAAGCATTGCATGCTGACCGAACGTGGGCTTGCGGAATTTTATTCCATTCTCGAACAAGAGCTGACTTCAATGCATCAACACTTTCGAAATCCATGGGATTCAAGTCTGGTGAATATGGTGGCCATTCTTTCGACGAAATCAGCCGCGGAACGCAATTTTGTAAAAATTGCTGTGTCGCTCGAGCTTTGTGTGACGGTGCCGAGTTCTGTTGGAATGTCCAACGGTTCGTACCAAAGTGTTTACGTGCCCAAGGTAGCAAAGCATCGTTTAGGATCTTTTGGCGGTACACCTCTTGGTTTACCTTGACTCTATGTTCGATGAAAACCAGAGGAGTGCGTCCATCTGCAGTAACTGCAGCCCAAATCATAACATAAGGTGGTGATTGCTTGCGCATGGTAACTCTTGTGTCCAAATTCGTTGGACACAAGAGTTACCATGCGCAATATCGTTGGACTTGTGCTCTAACCAAACACGATCATTTTGTTTATTCACAAACTGTTGAATGGTGAAAATTTTCTCATCAGAAAAGACAATTTTTGGAATCTCATCACGTTCGGCCAAGGCCTTCAATGCTCGTGTTCTTTCAAGCCTAACTTTTTTTTGTGTCTCCGTAAGATTTTGAACTTTTTGTATCTTGTAGGGCTTCAAGTGTAGTTCATTTTTCAATATGGTTTGAATGCTGTATCGTGAAACATGTAGACGTGCGGCTAATTGATTGGCACTTTGACGAGGATTTCGTTGGATTCGTTACTTCACCTTTCGTATCATTTCTTTTGATGTTACTGTCTTTTTAGGACCGCCTCTGTTGCGTTTAGCGATGCTACCAGTTTCGTTGTATCGAGTTATGGTTCGATACACAAACATTTTATTCACATTCAAATGCTGGAGCTGACGAACTATTGCTGTTTGTGAATTTCCACCCAAATACAGTGCAATTACACTATTACGTTTGAATTCCATTACGAATTTTTTATTAAGATATTAATTTAGAACAATTATTTGTTGACCACATGTAAACAACTAACCAAACTTCAATCTATCAAAAAATTGACGCGCAAAAATGACAACTACAAAAATGACAGCAGAGTGAAGTCAGTAACATTTGGTCTCAGCCGCCCTGTAATATACAAGACCTATATAAAACCCAGGTTGGAGTATAATTCTCATATTTGGGCAGGTGCATCGAAAACTCATTTAACTGCACTCGATCGGGTCCAAACCCGAACATGCCGAATGATTGCAGCTGTAAATTTTTTATACCATCTTGCTTATTTTCCCGATAGGCGTAATGTGGAAGCCTTATGGGTGCTTCACAAAAATGTATTTTACGGCCATTGTTCATCTAGACTTTTTCGATTTATGCCTGGTTTGTCACGGCTCGCGCGTAATTTAAGTACACAGATACAAGCTTGAAATCAAATTCGCCAGAGCCAATAATTTTAAAAACTCGTTTTTTGTTCGGAGTGCATGAATGTGGAATGAACTGAATGATGAAACGTTCTACTTGGTATACAATTTACAGAGATTCCAACGTACTATCAAAAGTAAAAAACTAGAAGACTGAAAACTTTTATTCCTTGCTTACCTTATTCCCTCCTAATCCTTCCTTTACCTTTTAGTAGCGCTATGTGATTTTTGTACTAGAACTTTCATATTAGGGATATACCATTATCATAAGTGAACAAACAAACAAAGAAATCCTCCCGTTTCTGGTCATTCATCATGCGAATCACTCTACTCTCAATTGTTATCGGCCATCTATTATACTCATCTGTTAAAGTTTAATTTTGAACGGGCCTAATACAAGTTCAGCTTGTCGACATTTGCAATGCATTAAGATTTTAGAAGCATACTTAGGGTAAATAAATAACTATCACATTTAATATTTGGTTAGACATTTCCTCGTTGTCATCTTCGTTGTTGTTCGTACTTATAAAATTACAATTAGTAAAACTTTAAAACTTTGCATCAATGACCGCTAATTTAATAAATTTCTTCTGACTGATCTTAGAATAGTCACTATTTATCCAGTTTTCCAGTAATCGATTGTCCTAAAATAAACGCATGATGTAATTTTGCTAGAACACATAGGTTTTTAATTATTTTTTTTTAAATTAAAGAATACAGTAGTATAAGGTTAGGGAGTAGAACATCACATAAATCGCTTCCACGTCTTTATTGGTACATACGCACTCTTTTATCGTTATTTTCCATGACCATTTTGCATAAATTTGGCCGAATTTCGATAAAAAAAATACGTTCAATTTCCTCCTTCAAGACGTAGGTAGTCCTGTGCTTGTGGTATAAACCTAGACTTCACAAAATCAAAACGGGAAATTATGCGATACAGAAATTACTCATGCTGGAATTGAATTGTTTCGTGGGCTGCATGGGATGTGGCACTGTCTTGTTTAAAACTCAAGTCGTCCAAATGCATATTTTGCAATGTAGGCACAAAAATAAAAAATTATCTATTATTGCGATGATGCCCTACACCGAAATCCGCACCAAACAATGACACTCTATTGATGCATTTATTTCTTACAATCCCTCTTGGATTTTCTGAATCCCACAATTTTAACGATTAAAGAAGCCATAATATGGCCAACTTTGCTGTGCGTTAATTGGCTTCACCCTGAACTGTCTGTTGTAGCGCTCTCTTTTTTTCATTGGTATCACTTTACCACACAATGAAGCAAAAATCAAATCTTGTGTGAATTTTGGGACACGCTTTAGTTTCACGCCAAAATGTTTGCTATTTAGTTACATAAGTAATATGATCCACGATCCTGAAATTGTTAAAATGTAGGACTTTCACTGCTATTTCGTTTCATCAATTTAGTTTTTAGAACTACAATTGATGTATGTTAATTATACTTTAGACCAAGCATTCCTCACCTTAAATTTTATAAATTATAAAGGCTTATCAATAGTCCTTTGTTCTTTTCATATTGATTGTGCTAATAAGTAAACAAATATAATCAATTGCATTTTAACGAGGTAATAAATTCATCGATATTTTGCATTAATCTAATCTATTTGATCGGTTTTCCACTCGTAGCTTAAGTATGACCTAAACTTAAAACAATTTAAAAATTCCTTTTGCAGACAAAATCAAACTACGATTTTACAATGAGTCAAATTCTTCCTTTAGTTAACAGAATTTGCATTTTTAGAATATTTCAAAAAATTTGGTGCCAACTACAAATATTTGTTACTAAATAATATTAAATTTCTATTAAAGTATACTAAAGTATAATTTAAACCCAACTAAATATTAAAATTACACATTATCATATTTAATGCAGCAAAAAATAACTAAATGTCAAATCTCTAAATTGTGCCCTTCTGTCTTAATGTTTCTAATTGGGTTCTCTTCCTAAATTGGTTTAAATACTTATTTTTCGATTTATTTATTTTCATAAATTAGGACTTTAATTTAGCAGTTTAATTTTGTGATATTATTTTGTCAAAATAAAATCCAGTAATTTAGTAATGGTATTTGGAATTTTGAGAGCAGAATCATGCGCATAAAATATGGCCCCAAACGCAACGAAAACGACATTTACCGAGTTTTATTCAACCACGAGATCAGGAATTTCATGAAAATTCCTGATCTCGTTCATGTAATAAAAAGGCAGCGAGTACGTTAGCTCAGTCACGTTCAAAGCAATCATCTCTGAGAGGCGACGACAGTTCTCTACCCTCGAGAGAATGGCACCGAATCAAATGGAGCTAGACTGTTGACTCAGTAGGGGCCAAGAATGTCCTGTAAAAGCTGTTTTATTATTATTATAATTCGGAAGTTTGACCAGTCAAAATATACAATTATATCTAGGTATCTAAAACCTAACTGTTTCAAGCTTTTTTTTATAGTTATGAAGAACCTCGTTTTAAATATTAGCGTACCTTACAACAAATGTGAAGAATTTAGGTGTCACTGCATTAATTTTGTTAGTTCAGTGATCGGAAATTTACATAAAACAAATTCGACGTAAAATTGTGAGATCTCATCTTGTTTTCATCATAGTTGAGGTTTGATCTATCACTTTGAGCTTTTCATGTTGGAGTATATTTAGTGAAGGATTAGTTTAAAACACTTGTTATAAAAATGTTGTCTTTTAAAACTACTAAATTATGTCTAGATCATCTACAACTAAGTACATTTTTGGAATTTAAAATTTGTCGAATTAGAATAAAAAAAAAAAATATCCATAAATTAATATTCTCACCTACATTTACTAACAATTTATTTTCTTTCTATTTTCAGTTAAGTGTGCGTTGTACATCATTTTTATTAGAAAAGTTAATTGCAAAAGATAAATTAAATACATTAATATTAAATTTGTATCCCGGCAATAAAGGATATTCATTAGCATTTAGATTAGATAAAAAGACTACAGAACTAACAAATTCTCAAGATAATCCATGTGGTGGATCATCATCAAATTCATTAATAAATAATAAAAATGTAAGTAAATGTGTAGACTAGCCAAAAATTAACGTAGAAACATAAAAAAAAATGTTAAAATTATTTGTATAGACATCAAAAACTGGTGCTGCATCCTTATCATCATCATCATCATCAAATAATAAGCTTAATAGTAATAATAATGTAAATATAAGTAATAATGAAAATCTTCAGGAGACAATGAGGTGGCCTTATGAAGATGAGGATCTACTAGAATCGATAGATAATGAAGAACTGCCGTTAATTTTAGTTGATATTATTGAGAAAAAATGCCCACATTTATTTTATTCGGGTTGCGTTATTGCTGAAATCAGAGATTATAGACAGTCGTTTCCAATTTATACCTGTGATACTTCTCATGTTTTATTAAAACCCACCAACCAAACGCTATTTGCGGATGTTAATTTAATTACATCAGAAGGCAATTGGAGTGCTGAAGATAAATTACGTTTAGAAAGCCAACTTGTATTAGCTACAGCACAACCGCTATGCTTAGATCCAAATCCAAATGTAGGCATTTTATCCATAAACCATCAGCATACTCGAAATTTATTAAACACACCCTCGATACGACGCCAATCAAAGAAATTTTCACAAGTTGCAATCAATCGAAAACGAAAATTAGATCAGTTTACACATAATTACGGCTTAGAACTCAGTGATTTTATGCAAAAATATCGAAAGCGATTATCAAGTAAACAAACGTCGAGCAGTACTCCGAATATTGGTGCATTAAATTATCCTAAAAAACCATCTGATATTCTACCCATTCGAACGCCTAATCTTGACCTTCCGGCAACTTTAACGATACCCGAAGAGATAAACGTTGAAAAATATGCAAAAACATTTGAAAGACCAAGAGAAACAAAAGACTGCCAACCTCAACTAATTGAACAATACATATTAGAAACAGATCGTGCCGATAAACAAACCTATCACATAAAGTTGTCACTGTATCAACGGCCTTCGAATTATGAGTTTTTAGGTGAATTATATGTGGATAAAAATCATCGTGACGGTGAGCGAAATGGTGAAGCATGTCAATTTTCGTTAGGCACTCGGGCACATGCAAATCGTTATATTCAACAGTTTACGGAAATATTTACGGAAGAAGGACGAAAATCGGTTAAAATTACACATTATATACCTGGTCAACCGCCTCGAATATCATGTACGGCGCGAATGTGGGAACACAGAATACAACAGCAAGCGGCAATTCAGCAACAGCAACAATTACAGCAGCAACAAGTTATTCAGCAGCTAAATCCCATTCAGCCTCAGATAAATAGCGCAACACCTACACCACAACAGATTATATCTGCCGGTCCATCGACTAATATAATCAACATTAGACAAACACCTCAACCACAAGTTAATCCTCCAGTTTATCAAAATTGTACTCCACAAGTCATTCAACAGCAGCACCAGCAACAACAACCACAACAACAACATGTGCAACAACAACAAGTGCAACAACAACAAGTACAACAACAACAAGTACAACCTCAACCACAACAGCAGCAGCAACAACAACAACAACAGTTGCAGCAAACTACGCAAATTACTGCATCGTCTGGGACACAATTGGCACAAATAAATTTAAATAATAATCGACCAGTTCTTCTAGTAAAGCCACCCGTAGGGAATATTACCAATCTAACGATAAACCAACAAGCAAATCAACAGGCTCGAACCAATATGGGAACTCCAGTACCAGTTTTGGTAATTCTGAAATAAAATGTTTTTATAGAATTTATCTAGCTTATATAAAACCAAATTTCAGCAAGCACAACTTCAATCTCATACAATACAATCGCCACAACAAATTCAGCAAATTCAACAACAAACTCCAGAGCCTCTAACACCTACAATTCATTCAACAAATCCAGAAATAAATGCACTCGCAACTGGTCTTATGAATTCAGCGAATCAATTTCAACAGCGATTTGCTGCAGGTATGAATGTTAAATCTGTTAGTATTCCTGAATATAAATTTATACTTGTAAATTTAGCGAAAAGTCGACAACAACAGCAGCAGCAACAACAACAGCAGCAGCAACAACAACAACAACAGCAGCAGCAGCGCCATCAACAAAATCTTGGTGGTAGTAGTAATGCGGCAATAATTAGTTTATTGAATAGTGCACCAGCTGCAATGACCAATTCTCCTGTATTAAGTAATAATCAAGTAGCGGTTGATAATTTAATGGCGCGGAAACCTACCGTTGAAAATACAATATTACAAACACAACAATTGCCCCAAAAACTATTTAGTACAACACCAGGTAACCCAACCAATGTTAGAAAATTAAGTACAAATCTCCAAGTGACCCAACAACAGCAACAAGCAGGGCTAAGTCGAATACTTAATCATTCTAATTTAATAGCCGTAAGTTCTGTAGGAAACCAAACTCAACTCATAAATGTACAGCAACAGCCAGATGGTTCGTACCAACAAACTGGCAATGATCGAGTTAATTTATCCGCATTGGCTAGCCAATTGGCATCGCCTCCTGCCATTATGACAAGTCCCATTTTGCAACAAACACAAAATATTCAAAACAATCAAAATTTTACGGTTAATAGTTTTCCACATCAAGGTTCAATAACAAAACAAGTGTTGATTAATAGTGTAAATCCTCGATTGATAGCCACACAAGGTGGAAACGTAATACATCATCGAGAATCTTCAGTAACATCGCCTGGTAGTGATTCAAATGCATCGTCATCGTCGACAATAGGATATTCAATGCCGGGCTTAAATGCATTACTAACAACATCACCGTCGCCAGTATCAATTGATTTGAATTCCAATAATAGTAATTCGGCATTAATTGAACGACTAACGAGTCCTTCATCGACAATAAGTGGCCATTTTACCGCACCATCACCAAAGAATATAAATATTCAGCAGCAATCACAACAACATCATATACAAATTCAATCACCTGCTTCTATAAGTCCAATGTCTAGTCCGCCACCGCCACAACAACAGCAACCTCAAACAACCACATTAAATCTTCAAGGATTAAATTTGGCTAGTTTACAGGGAGCAATATCAACAATACCCGGATTACAAAATGTTCAAGTAAATGTCTTAATATATTATGATTTATTGAACATGTCTCAATAATAAAATTTTGTTATTTATTAGGTGCAAATACCAGGAATTTCACAACCAATTTCGCTATCACTATCTGGGCCGACAAACACAAATGCCACATTAAATTCGCAACCAACCAGTTTACTTGTTTCTGTTCCAGTGACAAATACAACTCAAGTAAATCAAATGCAATCGATGCCGTCGAGCGGTGGAACCCAGACCGTAGTATTAACCAATGCCCAACCAGGTGCGGGTGGCGGTTCTAATTTATTATCTTTACCTATTGGTATGTATCTAAGAAATTTACGATGTTATAGAGTTTTGTAGCATAATTTATTTTTTTTAATGTTTAGCTCAATTCGTAACGACGTCAAATGTTAAAGGATTAAATCAACAGACAATACGAACATCAAATAGCGGTAATCAACCATTTCAATTGGTCGGTACTATACAAAGGCCTAGAGGGATACAAGTTGCTGGATCAAGCTTGGTTAATACTAAACAATTAACTGCGCGTGCTCTAGTTTCAACACCTCAGCGAGGATCAACATTGAAAATTTCAACACCAATGAGTGGTAAGTAATGTTTATGATTTTATGTGATTTTGATATGCTGTTAGAAATTTATCAGCATTAGTTATAATTTAGGAATAATTTTCTTCAATTCATTTTTTTTAATAATATAAAATGTGAAATTTATAAAATAATGGACATTTTAAGAAAATCAACAATACATCGAAGGATATGCTTTCTCCAAACAATAATAAAGAAATCATTTGCGGATTTCTTTGGTTTCCTTCTGGTTTTCATTAATGTTAGTTTTACGCCGTGTTTGGATGCCTAATTTTTGTGCATAATTAAATTAATACATTGAATTAACATATTTAGCCTAAATTTTTATAATTAACAGATTCGAAAAAGATACAATCGATTAATATAAAATTCTCAAAAAGATTGCAGTCAAATGAAATGCAATTGCCAAAACAAATTGACCATAAAAACCATCAAAATAAAACTGAATTTAAATTATTAAAAATTTGAATGGAATTTGAATAGTTTCAAGTTTAGTTTTCAGTTTTTTATTTTATAATTCAAGTTTTAATTGATTGAAGTTCATCCACTCAGTTTCGATAAAAATGTGAATAACATTATAGAGTTTACAAAACTCAAAAGCTAGTCATCTACATACATTTCAATGAAACTCAAAGTCATTTTTAAGACAATGGTTACCATTCAATATGAACTGAAATTATTTTAATTATAAAATCAATCAAGTTGTAATAAAATTATAATTTTGTGTGATTTTACAAATTTTAGATTTGTGTAATTTTACAAATGTTAGATTTGTAAAATTTATGGCCAAAAAAATTTGATGTAGTTATTAAAAAGATTGACCAAATAAGTTGGATTGAAATCCCCTTTTTTTAATATTTAGATTTAAAGTGATTTTTAAAATATAATAAGCGTTTTCGAATAACCAAAAAGTTGCATGTGGCCCGAACTTGTTATGCGCTGACAAACTACTGCGGCTAATATTTTGCTTCATACTCGAAAGATAATTTGGTTACGGTATTTTAAAGTGTTCTTTGATTTTGATAATACAAGGTATGAAAACCAGTCGGAATAAAGCTCCCGTTTTGCAATACTTGTTTTCACATACCTCTTTTATGCTGAAATAAGCACTGAAGTTTTGCAATGGACATGCCGGCTATAATTACACTAAGTTTGATGATTCGTTCTGTGATGGGTAGGTAGATCGCACAGTTTCCTGCTCTGAAAATTCGCATTACTAATCTACTTGTACGAAAACAGTAGAAACAAATGAAGCAACATAAAAGTTTTAAAGAACATAAAAAACATAAAATAGCGTACATACGAAATACTGGATTCCAAAACCCTGTTGTGGTCTGTATCCTAATTTTTCAAAAATTAATGATTTTTAAAATCTTGGTTCTCGAAAAACTTGGTTTTCCGATGTCAATATCCTGTGTTTGCAAAAAAAAATTGGATTTTAAATTTCTTGTACAAAATTACAATAACGTTTTATAACGTATTGTACAACATGCACCACGCAGTGTATCATGTTGGCCGATCTCAGCTTCTATCTGCCACTAACTTTTTTTTTAAATTAAGAAGCCCAGTGACCCGCCACTGCATTTTTAATTTTAATAATCCGCAGCCAAACATATAGCTTAAGTGATTTTAGTTTTGGACGTATTAATAAAAATACGTTTTTTAAAACAAAATTTTTGAAAATTAGTCTTTTAAAAACCAGGATTTTGAGAAACAGGGTTTTAAAAACCAGTATTTTTGTGATCAACAAATTTTATAACTACTGCCGTGATTACCAGTTTTATCCTTGAAGTGCCAAATGGGACATACCACTAATAAACGTGTAATCATGGATCCAGCAAATGAAATTTCAAAATTATGAAACTGTCGTAGTCAACTCAGATTGGGCAACAATATTTTACTTTCAAAATAATAACGAACAATTTAAACTAAAAGGTGGTTAAATTTCAAGGGCCGATGTTGATTTTGAATAAAACACAAATTATTACGGAAATTATTGTCAATTCTTTTTATTATAATAATATGGTATGGTTCAATTATGTATGAAACAAAATATCGGCCAAATGGCCGCCGCGACCTCGGCGGCACACCTCCATCCGATTGTCCAAATTTTCGATGACGCTTAGGCATAATTGAGGTTCTATGCCGTTAATGTGCCGAATTATCTCATCTTTTAGCTCTTGAATTGTTGCTGGCTTATCGACGTACACCTTTTCTTTTAAATAACCCCAAAGAAAGAAGTCCAACGGTGTCAAATCACATGATCTTGACATCGCCACCACGTGAGATAATACGACCATTGAAATTGTCGCGCAAAAGAGCCATTGTTTCGTTAGCTGTGTGGCAAGTGGCACTGTCCTAGCGAACACCATTCACAGTAACTGCCTGACCGGGCTCATTTTGGTAAAAATACGGCCCGATGATGCCGCCAGCCCATAAACCGCACCAAACAGTCACTCTTTGTGGGTGCATTTGTTTTTCGACAATCACTCTTGGATTATGATTCGCCCAAATGCGGAAATTCTGCTTATTGACGAATCCACTGAGGTGAAAATGTGCCTCATCACTAAAGATGATTTTCTTCGAAAATTGATCATCCACTGTTGTCATTTGTTGCCACCATTCTGACCATTGACGACGTTTGGAATGGTCAAGAGGCTTTAGTTCTTGAGTCAATTGCACCTTATAAGCCTGTAAATGGAGGTCTTTATGCATAATGTTCATCAACGACGAGCGTGAGAGGTGCAGTTGTTGGGCACGACGACGAGTTGAGGTGGACGGCTCTTCAGCCACACTATCGCGAACAGCAGCAATATTTTCTGCAGTACGAGCTGTACGAGTGTGCACTGGTGTTTTAAAATCTCCTACAGATCCGGTTTGCTCAAATTTTTGCACGATTTTTCCGATTGTACGCACATTTGGACGATTAAATTGAAAAAATCACGAAGTGCACGATATGCATTTTGATTTGAACGCCCATTTTCATAATAAGCCTGAATAACTTTAACGCGTTGCTCGATTGTGTATCTTTCCATAGTTCAAATCGAGTTAGTCTGAAATTGAGAAATGTCAAATGAAATGCAGAAAAAAACTTGACGTTTAGGTGTGGTTCACATTCAACATCGGCCCTTAAAATTTAACCACCCTTTACATATTGCATTTATACATGAAATTTTGTTTGGGGTACTGAAACATTATTCTTACTTCACCTTATCTACATAATTTTATTTTTTTTATGTGCAATACAATTTTTTAGGACCACATTTTACCAGTTCATTTTTTATAGCCATGGTGGATAGCAAAAGTAATATTCGAATGTTTCATTTTAGTTTTATTGTAGCAAAGAAAATGAATTCACCCAAACTAGTTTTTCTTTATATACGACGTTTTTTCCAATACCAGACAAAAATGACCAATGAAGAGGACTATAGGCTATCAGACAATGTATGACAGCAAGTTCTCAATGCTGATGAAACTAGTCTTTTCTAAAAAAAAATATGCCTAGCCGTATCTTAATATCACAACCTGAGAAAATTTCGTGTATATTCAAAGCAGCTAAAGACCTCATCACAATTTATGTTTAAACGCTTCTAGAGATAGTATTATAATTAATTTATAGAGCTCAACGCTCACGAGCAATGAAAGGGGTTGATTTAAATAAATTACTAGCGCATTGGAAATTTACTAAAAAGGCGTAGATGCGGCAAAAATGTTTGCGGAATAGATCCATTATATGATTATTTCTGAAGTACAAAAATATTTTGGAAATAAAAGGCTACCATTTACAGTCCTATATTGATTATTGACAACGCATCTGATCAAAATTAATTTACGATTAAATTTTTATTGATTTAGAATCTGGTGTAATTTTTATTAAATATTTTTTTGCACTTTGGTATCATATAGTTTGCATCTCGTTTCAGGACAAAAACATCGATGATGCAACGATCAATCGCGAATTATGGCTTAAGTGGGACACAATCTATCCAAAATTATTATTCAATGTTGATTCTCAAGTTTGATTTTGTAAAAGTGCAAAAAAAAACAGATAATATTTGTAATTAAGTCGAATGGTAACCTTGTAAATAAACTACAAAATCTACTTGTGCGATTTTAATTTGCGTTACCATCGAAATCAATGTCTTTAAAACTAAATAAATATATGATCTCTGGGCTTAAACAGCAAGATGCTACTGAACCACACATTTGAGTATTACAATTTATGTGCATGTTTACAATCCTAAAATATTCGAAACACCATGTTTAAAATGTTGTAAAATGTTGCTTGAATGTAGAAAATATGGCTCATGAAAAATAGATAACTAATAGTTCAAAGTAAAAATTGAGTTTTTAATGTTTTAACTGTAAGGCAATTTTAACAAATTAGCAATTATTTGTTATAAAAAATATTGACAAAAATTGTAAAAGCGTTCTGTCTTTGTACCTTTTACAAATTTGCGTAAAGATATTAAAAACTTACCTAGATCAATATGTTAAGTGGGTAGGAGCAAATATTATCACTCAGGCCATTGCTTTAGCACAGACACTGTTTAATATTTTTTACCACATATTTCACATGGCACATAAGTATGAAATAGTAATATAAATTTCGTTGAAGGAGAGTAAGATTTCGATGAAATGAAAATCAACAGTCACATTCAGTAATTCAATTTTATTTTTCTAATTATTATAAAGCGAGGTTGTGCCTAAAAAATAACAATTAGAAACGGTATTGACCACAATCAAATTAAAAATTAAGAAAGCTCCTTCTTAAGTTTATTATATTAAGCAAACATTTGTATGTTTTATGAGTTAAGGCTTGATAATCTTTATTCTGACAATTTATTTCGGTTTTTGGTCTTAATTATTTTAGTAAGTTATGGGATACAAACTTATGGTTTGTTCTCGTTGAATAAGTTAATGCCAAATCACAATTAAAAGCAGTGCCGTGTTCCGAGAGATTGATTTTAAAGATCTCATTGAATTAATTCAGGAATAATATGATAGAAAATATGATAATATGAATAGTATGATATGATTTTTTATGTACTAAAATTATGCACAATATCGTTATTACTTAACTAATGCATCTTTACCTTACTCCTCGAACGTTTCACTTTGTTTGCATTTGTTTTGAACTCAGTTTCCAGCATCGTGATACATTTGTTAATTTCTTTGGGATATCCATTTCATTAAGTGTCTGCCTATTGTGGCAAGTACGAATTCGAAATCAACGAAGAACAGCTATCATGAGTAATTGTGATAAGCCAAATTTAAATATTTAAAAAAAAAAAATTTTTTATGATTAAATTCAATTATAAATAAGGATATATTTGATATAATTTTTAGAAATAAATTCATAATGGTTTTGAAAGTAAATTTAATTAAAGTTGATGCAAAAGTATTTGTGATAAATCACGGATGAAACCCAGTGAAATTTGACTTCAAATCTGGATCAATTAATCCCACTAAGAGAGACAACCTTAAATCATCAGATTTCTTCCACTATCTTGTTGCTTTGGGGCTTAAATTCGAACTTTTTCATGCACTGATATAGATAAGATAAATGTCTTACCCTAAGTATCATCAAATGAAACCATCATTAGTGAATAATATATTCTTCCAAAAGGCAAATATATAATGGATATTCGCTTCAGGAAATTGAAATCTTTTCGACAAAATAAACCGCTTCATCGTGCAGACATAAATGCTTTTACTCCGGTTTTATTTAAAATACGACACACAGTAGACTGATGCAAAACGCCCAACCCATAATTTTTTAAGCGTATGGCAAAAGCATAACTTGTCGTAAACCATGGCTCGAATGATAAAAGCATCTTGCGTTTTGGGATGAGATCGGGTCTTGATCGTAAGCCAATATTTCCTACAGTATTATACATTTTTAATTTCCGGGTTTGATATAAAATGGAGTTTATGAGGCAATCATATTTTCTGGCCAGTATTTTAAATAGCGAATTATTTTTATATTCGGCTAACATGGCTGACCGTTCATATCATCTTTGTCAAAACACCAAATTTCAAATTTGCAAAAAATGGCAACCAAACCACAACCACCGACGCAGAAACATCTGGCAAAACATTTTAACACAAAGGTTGGAGTCATACAATATACTCTGAAAAAAATATTGGGACTAAGACTTTTGAAGAAGCCGAACCGTCACAATATGCCTGTGCAAGCAATCAACAAAAGACATCAACGGTCCTTGGCCGTTTACCGAGTACTGAAAGCCGATAAATGGAAGAAATATTTCACAGTCGATGAACCTGGTTTTATTTAACAAATGCTGATGCTCAAAGAAGTCTGCAATATTTGAGTCGCGAGCAAACTAAGACGGAATTATTTCACTTCACAAAATCGTCTCATCCGAAATGTTTTATGGTATTCTTAGAGATATCAAATTTTGGCACAACAGTAACCATTTTCGTTCAGCTAGGTGCTAAACTAAATGCAGATTACTACATAAATAACTTTTTAAAACCACTTATCGAAGATTCAAAACGCTAATTTCCAAATGGTAACAGGATATTACACCAAGACTCATCTCCGTCACACACGGCAAAGAAAACACTTGCGTTCCTCCAACAAAAGAACGTATCATTTGTTCATCGTAATTTATGAACTCTCATCACCCGACTTAGCACCATGTGATTATTTTCTATGGGGCTACTTGAAGTCACAATTGGCTAGATCTAAAGTTGATAATATTACGCAATTACAAAGATTGATAAAACGAAAGATTAGGCATATTCCTCTCGCAATGATTCAACGAGCATTTAAATCTTGGTCAAGTCGGTGTTTGACTGTTTATAAAAACATAAACTGATGGCGTTCCTTAATTTTCTTCCAAATATCAACACTGATCTATGGTTTATTCTAAGGCCGAACGGCTAGGCAGTCTTGATGTAGGCTTCTTAAGTTAAGTTTTTTAGTTGTTCTATACTGGTGGCTTCATTTCTATGGAGATTGAGTTCAGAACTTCAACGTGATAGCTTTTTATATTATCTTCTCTACTTGTTCTTCTAGCCTTGGCTTTTCTCTTAAAATGATGATGTTCTGATTCCCGGGAAATTTACGAACCTTAAATTCTGATCACTGAACGCATCTAGTGCTTCAAAGTGGTATTTTTACACTTATTAATAAAACTGTCAGTGGTAAAATTATAGTTATTAGTTACATCTTATAATGCTAGTCTAACAAGACCCTGGTATATGCAAAAGATATCGGTGTGATTGGACCTTCTTGCCTTCTTCTGGATGTTTATTACATTACGAAGAGCTTTGCATCGAAATTGATTGATTTTAATGTTACCATATTATAAATGAACACATAATTGTTAACCCTCAAGAAGCGTTATTGTGAAACGAAGAACTATTTGTACTATCGTCTTTTTAATGTGCCAGTAGAATTTTATTTTACCAATAAATTTTTTTGTTTAACTAATCCATAATTGCATTTTTTATTAACAGCGACATCACAGCTTCAGGCTAATCTTCAAGGTAATCATATTGTAATGGCAAACGCTCAGCAACAACTTCAACTAAAATTACAAAAGCAATTGCAACAACAGTGTAATAATGCTGCCGCTGCAGCTGCGGGCATGTCACAAATTATTACCAAATCTCAAGTTGGAACACTAACCACAACAAATCAAGGTAGTAATGTTGGTGCTATGAACGTTAATAATAATAATAATAATAATAATACTAGTGTTATAACAGCTGCGCTCCAAGGTAATCATCGAAGAAGATCTGGTACTGAGACAAATAAATAAACAAAAATTTAAAATCCTATAACAAAATAAAAAAAAAATAAAAATAAAAAATAAATAAAAGTTATATATAAAATTACAAAAAAGAATTTATTTAAGTTTATAGACTTTAAATTAATTAACAAGAATATTAATTATGTTTAAATTTTGTATATAATAATTTAAATTATAAGAAAAATAAAATAAAATATTAAAAAAAAAAAAATTGTTAAGACCGATTTTATTCTTTACTATAAAAACTTATATATATAATTTTCATTTATTTTTCTTTAATTATATTAATTTATATATTATTATTTTATTATTATTATTGCTGTTTACTGTAATTAAAAATATTAAACACAAATTATGTATATTTTTAGTCATTTTAAATTTTGTACATTTAAAAATGATATTTTAATATTTTTTCTTTTGTTTCGTCAACTTTAAACTATTTGTATTAATTAATTAAAAAAAAAAAAAAAAAAACACTCACAACAAGTAAAAAGTGTATTAAATACATTTAAAATGAAAAAATAAATGAAAAATTATCAATGAATTAATAAAACGAGTTTTTTTTTGTGTTGAAAAGTTACAAATAGAATAAAGTGCACACCCATGTAAATTTTTATTTTATTTTATTTTTTTTAGTTACTTAAAAATGCAAAGTAAAATTAAAAAAAAAAACACTTAGTTGAAATAGATTATTTTGTAAATTAAATTATATATAATATAATATATTAATATATTATAAAACAATTTTTTTTTACTTTTTAATTTTAGTTAAATTGTTTAAAATATATTTTATATATATATATATATATATATATATATATATATATATATATATATATATATATATATATATATATATATATATATATATAAATATTAAATTTTTTAATTTTTATTATATATTATTTGATTATAAGCAAGAAACAAAACAAAACTGACCTATATTAGGTAAATAATAAAAATATAATTTATTTTTTAAAAAATAGTGAAAATTAAAGATACAATACAAAAAAAAAACACTTTTTATTTTTATATAATTAAAATTAAAAAAAAAAAAATAATAGTGACTATTATATATTATAGTAAATATAATAATATATATACTAGATATATGTATATGTAATAATATTAAAAAAAAAAAAACATGCAAATTGATGGCTTTAAATTACTGATTTACTTTCCGAAATAAATTTACCTACATAATATACGAGCCGAACGAATATTATTGGACATACATTTTAACTAAGTTTGACTTCTATTAAAGTTTTTTTCTTGTTTTTATGTCTTTTTAAAATCATGTTTAGCTTTAATTGTATAAAAATATAGGATATAAATAAAAAAGCAAGCTTAAAAGCAATACAAAATTTTATAAAATATAATAATTTAAAAAATGGTGTGCATTTAAAATCGAAATAATGTTTAGTTTAGTTATTTTTTTTTATGATTTTCAGAAAGTTTATTAGTATATTTAACTAAATTATGTATTATATATATATATGTATATACACATATAAATATTATTATAAATAATATAATGATAGCCTTCCAATATTTCAATAAAATATACTATATTATATATATATATATATATATATATATATATATATATATATATATATATATATATATATATATATATATATATATATATATATATATATAAATAAATTTGTTAAACAGATAATTAACTGCCATCAAAAATGTCATAAAACATTCATATTTTGTTTGATAATTTTACTAATTACATAATTATTACATAACATAAACTGTTATACTATTGAAAATTTAAGCAAACGTTTTATAAAGTAGCGCTTGATTGAAGTTGATCAATTTTTGTGCTGACATTTAGTCCGACAATAAAATAATGCCACGGTTAAACAGCTAAATTTGAACTATAAACGATTGTTAATAATTTAAAATTTATTTAAAATGTTTGAAGCAAAAATTTGATGAGAAAAGCTAAAGTTATGCTGATTCAGCTTCTATCTAATCGTGTTAATGATAATTTTTGGGTTTTCATTATTTGGGCTATGATTTTGAATCGAACAGATCTATTTAAAACAAAATAAATAAAACATCACTCCTAATCTACAGATGGCAATAAAATCATATCATCAATTGTAACATAATATAATTAAATTAACCTTTTAATTCGTCTTACACCGTTTTTCATCTTTGTATGTATCAATACCTAATTTTATTTTTTTCTTGAAATAAAATGAAAATATTTTTTATTTTATTTTCAATAAAAATAATTAAAAACAAAAAAAAAATACTATAGAATATAATTAAGTACAAAATGTTTTTATTAATTAATTTCGTTATAATATGTATTAATATTATGTATAAACAAAAAAAAAATCTATTTTTATTTTTATTTTTTTGAGTTGATTAATAAACTAAATATTTTCGATAAGTTTTAATACATAATTTTAAAAGAAATAAAAATTAAAAACGGCGTTTGTGATTGTAGAATTAGGAAACCAACAAAAAAAAAAAAAGGAATTTGTAATTCTTTTTTTTTATTGATTTAGTTATATAAATTTGATTATCTTTATATTTTGTTTTAAAAATTAATAAAATAATAAAATAATTACCAATTTATTACATAAAAAAATTATTACTTTATAATATGTGGTGAGTTGTAATTCGCAGCGTGATATAATATAACGGTTTTTAACGACGATATATATATATATATATATATATATATATATATATATATATATATATATATATATATATATATATATATATATAAATTAGGGAATTGATTTTAAAAACGATAAAAAAATCGAAAATTGTCTTTTCGTTTCCGGCTTATTTTGAATTGTTTCAATAGATTCTACCTCAAATGATGGTTAACACGCACAAGTAATAAAATTTTAATTTAATAAAAAAACTAAAACGTCTCTTTACTTAAAATTAGTTTAGATCGCTATCCTTAACATACTGAAAATCATTCTGTCGTAAAACTAAAAATTAAAAATTAAATATACGAATTTGCCTTATTTATATATTTCACTTACTAGAACCGTTCGTTTGCTATGCTAGAAATATTGGTGCATTATTATTGTCAAAGTCGCTTATCACTTTGATATTTTTATTTATTTCTAACTTTTTGGTTGCAAGTGTTTTTCTATTAACATATTAAAATTAATTTACACATCTAGTTAGGCACCAAAATTCAGCAGCATAACAAAAAAATAATAATTTCTCGTATGTACGAATTATTCAATTCAACTTAAAAAAAAAAAACCGTTGTCTGTACATATTCATTATTGAATAATAAATTAAAATATTATAATAAAATTAAACATAAATAATTATAACAAAAAAAAAAAAAAAAACGTAGTTAGATTATTTATTTAACAAAACAAAACATAAACAATTGACTGTTCTGTAATTATATTGAAAAAACAAAACACTTAAAATAAAATAAAAAAATAAAAATAAAAAAAATAATAAAATAATTAAAACAAAAAAAAAAGGGAAAAAATAATAAATTTGTATATTACTATATTATAATGAATTAATTAATTATTATTATTATTAAAAGTTTATGTATTATATAAATGAAATAAAATTAATTTTGTATATAAAATAAAAATGATAAATAAAATAATATTATTTATATAAAAAAAAAAAACAGAAAAACTTCTCACAATTATAAAATATTTGGCGAACGAGTATGTGATGATAATTAATGCCATATGTGACATAAATAAAAAAATTTAAAATAAAAACAAAAAATCAAATCATACCTATAATTTTGTTATAAATAAAACAATTAATATTCAATTTTAGTTTTACTTTATAATTTATTAAGAAACATCCAGATTTTTAGAAATTTTAGGCGACACTACTATATCGTCTAGAACTAGTCAATCGGTGACCCGCATTCATTGAAAATATTACCTATTTAAATGCTTTTTGTTAATATAATATAATTTTAATGAATAAAAATAAGATTCATAAAAATATTATTATTTTTTTTTACCTTAGTCGTTTCATCTCCAAAGCTGAATACCGTAGTTGCTTTTTGGTTTCAGAATAATACTGGCTATAAATTGGCAGTTAATTACTTAAAGTTAGCTCCGAATTTCTAACTATAGGCCACTACATTTTTTTTATATATGATGTCAAGCTACTATTTTTTACAGGCTCGTCTACTTAAGCTTAGCGTCATTTGTCTAGACTAGAAATTTATCCATATTTACATATGGGATTTGCTGGAAGTTGATTTTTACTGGTAACAATTAACCTTATTTGTAAAATATAGTTCCCTCATAATGCGGTCAACGTACACAGTTTCACGGTTTATTACTTTATTCTCGACTTCAAATATTTTAACTAAATTTTCTAAGGAAAAAATGCATTTGTTTTCCTAACGTACTGCGGCATTTGTTTTCCCAGCGTACTGCGGTTTTGGCAAAACACTTTTTTTTGTCGACAGATTAATCCTATGCAAGCATACACGTATGCAGATTTGATTAACCTTGAAATGTAAATGGCCAGAAAATTTCTTTACAACATAATTATATATCGATATTTATTTATTTCGATACACGGATTAAAAAATAATTAATCCATCAGATTAAAATTTTTGTAAAATGCATAACCCTAACTATAAAAAACATTAATCATATGTCAGCTCATTTCTCTTGATCTCCATCTAGATTAAAAAAAAAAAAAAAAAAACAGCGAGGCGAAGTATTTTCTTGGAAAAATGTCAATCGATTAAATCACAAACTAAATGTACATAGTCTATAAATATTGCAAATAATAATTAATCGTCTTATTACATCAAAATATTAACTAAATAAACCCTTCAAGATTGGTAACACCCTAAGTATACCAATTTATAATTTGAACGCCTTTAAAAAGTGTTACACTTTGAATTTTTTTTTCTATATACACGAATATATAGCGGATATATTATAGCCACTGTGGTCGGAGGAAATTTAATTGTGAAGGCTATAGACTTTACATTTGACCTTACCTTACCGAAATAAAAATGATTATTTTTTAAGATTGGCTTACTAAAATCGTCTTAACTATCCTATGAACGAAAAACCACATTAAATCCAATATTAACGGAGTATGGCATCCTAAAATTTTTATCTTAGTACCCTATGTGATTTTCGTAAAGGGCGACTGAATTATTGATTAAATCGATTTAATCGCTGGGTGGACAAAAATGGCGGTTGAATCGTTCCAACATATATAATTTGCTTAAACTCAATAGTTTTCCTATATGTGAGGGTTGTCAGGAAAAAGTATAGAAGTGATGAATTTCCGTAAATGAGTAAAATAGGAGCAGCCATCGAAGCAGAAAACTAGAATAGTTATACAAATATATAGTATCATGAAACAAACTACGGAAAAGACGGTGACCGATTATGTTTTGATGGTATCCGTTTTTCCTTTGTTTATGTTTGTTTCTGAATTATTTAATTTCCAGATTTGGGTTGATTATACCTGCATTGTATATAGTGTAACCTTAAGGATATAACTCATTTATCAAAGATGTTCCAATTTGAGGTGGATTTTCAAATTGTTAAACGTATTTGTTCTACTTCAGATATACAAGGCTATAGACTGTCAAAATTTGGATTTTTTATTTTCGAAAAATCAAGATTTTTTTAAACGTAATTTCGGTTACCTAGAACTTTTTAGATCTTCCAAAAAATCTAAAAATTCACTCTAAGCTCATTATGAACACAATCCCACTCATTTTGCATCAACATGAATCCGAAAATTTTAACTCAGATTTTTCGAAATATACAAGACTAGACTGTCAAAATTTGGAATTTTTATTTTCGAAAAGTCAAGATTTTCTTAATCGTAATTTCGGTTATCTATAACTTTCTAGACCGTCCTAAAAATCCTAAAGTTCACTCTAAACTCCATATGGACGGAATTCCACTCATTTAACATCAAAACAAAATCGAAAATTTAACTCAGTTATCTAGAACTTTCTAGACAATCTCAAAAATTCAAAAAACCCTCCTATACTCATTAAGGACGGAATTCTATTCATTTTGCATCAAAATAATTTTTAACTCAGATTTGCACAAATATACAAGGCTATAAACTGTCAAAATTCGAATTTTGATTTTTGTCAACGTAATTTCGGTTATCTGGAACGTTCTAGACCATCTTAAATATTCATAAATTCATTCTTAAATCATTATGAATGGAACTCCGCTCATTTTGCATCAAAATAAAATCAAAGAAAAAAAATTTAAAAATGTAATTTTATCTAGAACTTTCTAGACCATCCTGAAAACCCACCCGAGACTTATTATGATGTTAACAAACCCAATACACAATTCTATCTGTGTCTGCATATATTTTCTAATTATTTTTCGTGGATTTTCCTCACTCCTAATTTGATAATAAATTTTGATTGATTTTTTGATTGGCCTGTAAGACCAAGCTCTAGGCTCATCTTCAGGGTAACGCCAATTTCTACATCAATTGTAGCCGGTATCCGATGGATCATCGATGTATATCCGATGATACATCGGATACCGGCATCAACGATGTGGCCACCAATGGATACGAAACAGGGTTAACATTAATTTATTTAGGATATATAAATTATAGATTAAAAAATAAATAAATATAAATGAAATAACCGTTAAACTGACAAAATACCAAGTAGTGTTTAATTGCGCTCCTTGATCAGGCGCCCCTGTTCATGTTTAGTTAGAAGTTTAATTGTAGCTAAGCTTGGATGTGATAAATTGTGAAAAGATTCCAAAAATCGATTTCCGAAATGATATTGGAATAAAAGGTCTTGATATACCAGTTGAAACGTCACAACAGATAGAATTTATTAAATTGAACGTGAGAGAAATTTACACCAATTTTTATGTTGTTAAATTATTACATAAATTTTGTAGTTCGTCATCTTCGTTGGAGCGCATGAGAGGTTATTTGCAACGACGAAATTGGCTGATGAAATTAGGATGATTAACGAGGTGATGCTTTTTCCGGATTTTGTTCAAATGTGAAGATATTAGTCCATGTTCTTTCAATTTCTGAAAAATAATTTGGTGTTGTTCTAAATGTTCATTCATTGATTTAGATGCAATCGACGATGGAATGCATGAGTCAGTGAAAAGGCTTGTACTGCATTCCTATGTCCGAACATTATTGTTGTAATTTTAAACAGTTTGAAAGATATGATAATTGCCGTTCTTGGAATGTTCGTCGGTTCAATAGGAATTTGGTGGTACGCCTGGACAAGGTCTAGTTTCGAGAAAACTACAGTTTTTCTGTTGCCATCAAATTTTCAAACTCCTCTTTTGCTATCGGCAATTTATCGAAAGCAAGCCGACAAGTTTTAAATAAAACTATTGATCCGATTGTTTCCAGTCTTTGTGTAATGTTATGTTGGACGGAAGAGAATATTTTAAAATCTTTATCAAGAATTTCTGGAAATTTAGCAGATAAATTTTGAATTGTAATGTTAACTGAATTCTTGTTCGAAAATAATGAAGCCGGATTATACATAAAATAAAAATCAATTGTAGAAGTGCTACATTTGACCAAACTGGAGGTTAACAGATCTACAATCGTCTGTCCGTCATCTATATGTTGTGAAAGCTGGGGTGCCATTTACAGGAAAAATAATTTATATGACGAAATATAGGATTCGAAATGTGCTATAATTGAACTGGAATAACAGGTCCCGTATCGAATAAAAATTTGAATTTAGAATTCAGCTCAAAAATTAAAAGTCCACTTGTGGTTTGACCATCAACACCAATCGATAAATGGTGCATAACCTAAAAATTTTGTTCAAAAAATTTGCTACCCAAAATACATGTTTGATTTTAGTGCCGTATTTGAAATCATAAAAGCATTTAACTGCAAAATTTGATTGAGGTCAATTTTGTTGTCAGTTTCAGAATTACAAGTACGAATTTGTCTGCGTTATGGTTTCCAGTAAAATGTCTGCTCTAACAGCTAGAAGTGCTGTTAGTAGTACGTTATTCATAAAAGCTATGTCTCATTTGCACTTGTCATAGAAATCGCTTTAACCAGAGTTGCCGAAGAGTATTGTCATCGACAGCCCGTCCAGAGTTATGTCAACATTTATTTGGTAATTGTGAATGTTTTTGATCACCAAGAGTAAGTCCGTGTAATAAATTATGTAACGTCTTTTTCAGAAGTGGAATATATACGGTATCAGTTCTTTGTCCTGCTAGAGCATGCGCATATTTAGATACTTCTTGCCGAATAGTTGCCCAATTAAATGACTGCTTTAATATAATTGACCAAACTTTAAATCATAATTGAAACATTTACTTGCATCATGTCTGTCTGGCAAATCGCAACTTACTTTGTAGCTCTACATAATGCGTTAGCTGCGCTAGTATCACTGTAATTGGTGTAGATGTATCTACTCCTGATGACTCCCCAATTTATTAAAAAATTTCGAAAGTACAACAAAATTGACCGAAAAGTCAACGACCGAATAAAACCAGCAAGGATTTGTATTTTGTCGAATGAGCAAAATCGCCAAATGCCGAAACACCCCGATTGGTAGGAAACAAAAATAGTTAAACTAAATTTAAAATTAAAATCTCGTTCGTAAAATTAATTCTTCCAGTACCGCCAAACCCTCCTCGCCAATAACAACTAATTCATTATCATCTGCAATTGCCACATCGTTGGCCGCATTTATCCAATAGTCACACAACCGCACTTTTCTAAAAACTGCAGTGGAGTTTTTTCCATTTTCTACTACAAAGCCTCAAGTGTTCAAGTTAACGTTAAATCATTTAGATAACGATTATGATAGAGTAATTATTAGCGAGACCTGGCTCACTAGCAGCATGAACTCGGGGGACTATTTACCTTCGGACTATGTTGTCTACAAAAAAGACAAAATTTCTGAATTTCCCTCATCTGACCTTTAAAAACTTAAGGCCAGCTCTTCCCTGGATATATGTATATTGTTTGCCATCTTTTTTGCATCTGCGTTTACGATCTCACGCCACTACTCGTTAGTTTTTCACCTAACTCACGCAGCTTTCCATCTAGCCATACACATTTTTCTGTGGAGAGGTTCGAGATTGTTTATACCATCGCGCTATTAATAAGGGTGCTTTGAATGATGGCCTTCCCCTCATTTTATTTAAGAATTGTGCGACAAGTCTGGCATCGCCGATTGCTCTTTTACCTAATTAAAGACGTTTTGTTCCAAATCCTTGGAAAATTTCAGTTATTTGTCCAATTTTTAAATTAGGTAAAAGAAGCAATGTGGAAAACGACCTTGGTATTGCTATTTTGTCAGTCTTGGTTAAACTCTTTGAATCCATGGTATCAAGGATTTCGCCCATATCCATATCCGCCCATTTATCTGTGCCGAGCAACATAGTTTTTATATCAGTTGGTCAGTAAGTCGATGTTATTTTCACTGACATTGCCAAGGTCTTTGATAAATTCAAAGGCAATGAATTGAGTTTATTTCCATCATCTAGCTGAAATATTATCTAACTGATCGATGGGATTTTTTTCGAGCAGCGAGCGTTGTCCCAGATTTTTCAATCGTACTTTCTTCTTGGTAGTGCGGTAAAACAAATTGATTGTTGGTCTGGTCTTGGTGTGGTCTTCTCAACCAACCATACTTTTACTATACATATTGATCATATTGTCAGGTTATATGATGTTGGGCTTCATTAAACGTAATTGTCACAACTTTTGCGATCCATTTTACTCTTAAGGTGCTGAATGTGTCCTTTGAGGTACAGTTCCTGTGCCTGGTTTACCTTTTATAAGTGCCACTCAAACAGAATTGAAAGCATTCAGAAGCAATTCGTCCTTATGTACTTCAACACTTACAGCATACAAGGAACGATCTGTACATATTTACTCCTTATCAAGATCACTATAATTTTTTAGGGTTTCAGCGCCTGGACTACTGACGTGATGTTGCCGTAATAACTTTTGTCCGAGAAATTTATTTTTGTGGTAGAAGTGATAATAATACAAAACTTTAACGACAAAAATTGTAATGCCCGATTTCTTTGCTTGCAACAATTTAAAAATTATTCGAAAAATGGCTGCTTAAAAGGCATAGTACGAAGATGCAAGCATTCAACTATAGAACAAGTTCACAGAAGCTCAGTCAGAATTGAAGATGTGATGGAAAGCAAAAAGTCCTTTCTTATATCCTCTTTAATATAGCACAAGCCTTTTCGATAAAGTATGGCACAGAGGACCAGGGCAATTCTATCAAATTCTTTAATCCTGCATAGCTGACCGACATTTGCCAGTAGTGCGGTTTTCTTAACATTACAATTTCCCTTTTCTAATTTATATCATCACAAGTGTTTTATTAATAAGCGAAGTTGGCGTTTTTAAATTATGGAAGAGCCTTCCAATAATTTTTTATAACCGCAGCACGCTGAAAAAACAAATGTTTTGCTTTAGAAAATTTATATATAAAAAATGTGTAGTCAAGAACAAACCGTGTAACCAGTAAAGTCTACAAATATATTATAAAGTTAAATAAAAAATATAAATTAAATGAAATCGTTGATCTCATTGTGAGGAAACTTTCATTTACCCTCGTATTTGGTGAGCAATCGACATGATATTGATTTAAGTAATACAACAACTTTGCTGGTGACACCACCAGCGTAATTGACTAAACACGATTTCATTGGCCACACCAGATTAATTAGCCACGTAACACATTTTTACTTAGCAGCACATCAACCATAATGCCTGAGAATCAGCCAGATAATCTCTAGCCTCATTTTTGCTGTATTTTTCGTAGTTTTTAATAATATTTTTCTCCATTCGATGCATCAAAGATGATGATAATCATCAAGTTTGCTATCGCCAGAGAAAAGTAATAATTGACGGATGAATCAGACAACATCAGTCTTTATCATCAGTCGGCCGTATTAATGAGTGTTAGTGTTTTATATTAGTGATAATAACTGGTTGTTATTGGCGAGGAGGGTGTGGCGGTAGTGGAATAACACGATGAGTCCGACGTTCGCGAAAATTCTCGTTGTTAAACTGGCGATTAACTTTTGCATAAATGGATATATTTTTGAGCTATTCCTTAAATTCTTAAAGGGAACCATAAGCTATACTCCGATGGATTGTCTCATACTGTATACGCCTGCTGGAAATCCACCTGATGTATTACACGAGATGATTCATAATATTTGGAAAGTTTTATCTTTAGTGAAAACTTAATCACTGAATTGGTCTTGTAAGACAGTAGTTTGGATGCAGTGCAAGAGAGTGCGGCTACTCTGCGATAGTTTCCGTATTTTGAGCGATCCCTTTTCTTAAATATAGGGCATAATGTCAAGTTGATACAATTATTCCTAAAAGTTCGGTTGCATTATTGTCTCTGCCAGGTTAGAGTCAATGTATATTTCTAAAATTTGTATTTGTCAACTTTCAGCAACTTGTAAAATAAAGAAAGATACAGGGTGGCTGAGACCAAATGTTACTGACTTCACTCTGCTGTCATTTGTGTAGTTGTCATTTTCGCGCGTCAATTTTTTGACAGATTGAAGTTTGGTTAGTTGTTTACATGTGGTCAACAAATAATTGTTCTAAATTAATATCTTAATAAAAAAATCGTAATGGAATTCAAACGTAATAGTGTAATTGCACTGTATTTGGGTGGAAATTCACAAACAGCAACAGTTCGTCAGCTCCAGCATTTGAATGTGAATAAAATGTTTGTGTAACGAACCATAACTCGATACAACGAAACTGGTAGCATCGCTAAACGCAACAGAGGCGGTCCTAAAAAGAAAGCAACATCAAAAAAAATGATACGAAAGGTGGAGAAACGAATCCAACGAAATCCTCGTCAAAGTGCCAATCAATTACCCGCACGTCTATATGTTTCACGATACAGCATTCAAACCATATTGAAAAAAGAACTACACTTGAAGCTCTACAAGATACAAAAAGTTCAAAATCTTACGGACGCACAAAAAAAAGTTAGGCTTGAAAGAACACGAGCATTGAAGGCCTTGGCCGAACGTGATGAGATTCCAAAAATTGTCTTTTCTGATGAGAAAATTTTCACCATTCAACAGTTTGTGAATAAACAAAATGATCGTGTTTGGTTAGAGCACAAGTCCAACGATAATTTGGACACAAGAGTTGCCATGCGCAAGCAATCACCAGCGTATGTTATGGTTTGGGCTGCATTTACTGCAGATGGACGCACTCCTCTGGTTTTCATCGAACATGGAGTCAAGGCAAACCAAGAGGTGTACCGCCAAAAAATCCTAAACGATGCTTTGCTTCTTTGGGCACGTAAACACTTTGGTACGAACCGTTGGACATTCCAACAGGACTCGGCGCCATCACACAAAGCTCGAGTGACACAGCAATTTTTACAAAATTGCGTTCCGCGGCTGATTTCATCGAAAGAATGGCCACCATATTCACCAGACTTGAATCCCATAGATTTTTCCATATGGTCCATTTTAGAGAGTAAGGTGTCCACTAAAAAATACGAAAGTGTTGATGCATTGAAGTCAGCTCTTGTTCGAGAATGGAATAAAATTCCGCAAGCCCACGTTCGGTCAGCATGCAATGCTTTATATAGAAGACTGAATCAAATAATCAGAGCCAAAGGAGGTCATATCGAGCAGTAACAAGTTTTTCATAAAATGTAATATGTTTTCAACATATTCCACGAAATTTCAATAAAAAATAATCAAAATTAAAAAAATTACAGCGTTTTCATTTGGTAACACTTGGTCTCAGCCACCCTGTACAATTGAAGTATATAGAGTACCACATCTGTAATAACACGCAGATTTTTAGCATGGTGTCGAATGGCATAAAGCCATCCAATCAACAATTGTTGAATTTTATTTTTATCATACCGAATGTATAGCCCACCAAAAGGATATCATGTTTTTATTAACCCAACTCTGTCCTTTTGACATTTATACTTGGTCGAGACACTCTTCATGGTTTTACATGGGATTGTTCCAGGTTTCAAAGTGCAAAGAACATCAGCCTTTTCCAATTACCAGATAAAATATTTTCCAGTTTACGCTTAATGCAATGACTACTAAGATGTGGTTATGGATCCCATCAGAACATCCAAAATATTGTAAAAGAAGTTTTCGGCGCAAGAAAATATCCAGCTCTTTTTCCCTTATATATTTTTTGAAAAGTATATTGAATTCCAACCTGGTACTATTTTTTGGTTAAAGGCCTGAAAAGTGTTTCGTCTTCCACCGAGACGGTCTAGATAGAGTACAGACAAATAACCAAAAACTGATTAATTGAGTTTGGGAGAGTATTATGTTTCTAGCAGAAGGTCACATCATTCCACTAAAGTCATTCAGCATTCTTTGCACGATAAGTTACTATTCGATTGTAAAGGCTTTTTGACAATGATTTGAACTCCAGTAGAATTATTGCTAAACAAATTGTAAATTCGAAATTCGAGCCTGTTTGTATATCCTCACAAACAGGCTCGAATTTCGAATTTACAATTTGTTTAGCAATAATTCTTATTGGAATATTATAGCATAATTCTTATAGCACTTTTTAATATTTTAGATTTCAAAAATACAAAAAAAAAAATTCCAAATTTTATTTTTTATACAAATAATTTAATGATTTTTATCATAAATGTCCAGAGCTGTATTATTCACCACAGCCCACTCCCATCTCATATTTATATTATTATCATTACATGCATTAACATATACCATATTATTGTTACCGTCTGCTTCCAGACATCGATTTTTGTACAAACCTTGCATGAGCCATTTATTTTTTCGATCGTAACGCCACAGTTGATTTCCTTGAGAACCATGGCAATTATACAACATTACTCTTGAATTTTTAACATTTTCGGAAACATCCCAGCATATATGATCGAATTTGATTCGAATATCTTGAGCCCACGATAACGAAAAATATTGATTTTTCTGAGGATTTATTTTATTTGGTGCGCACGAATACAACCCAATTTCATTTTGTAAACCATGGCCGAGTGTATCAACGCATAAGTTAGGAAATCCTACACTCTGGATAGCACCCGATGCATAATCTGGTGGCTCAACAGGTGGATACTTTTCCACCAAATCATATGCTACATTCTCTATAAACCACTTGAATGGTTTACATTGTAGTTTTTCGCGAATCGCTAATTGATTCGTTAAATCTCCCGGGTGAACATTTTTGTATCGATCGGGCTGTCGATCGTATATATACTGTTTGTACTCATCCATCCATACTTCGGCCACTCGTTTAAAATTCTAAAAATCAAATGTTAGTTGTTAAATATCAATCTACGTGCATATTTGAATAGTCAGTTACCTTTGTTAAAAAGTCACCCTCGCGTGCTTTTTCATGGTCCCGTGGTCCTCTATAAATATGTCCCACTCTAGAGCATGGCGCATCATACATTTTACCACCACATTGCCATATTTTAAAACTTAATTCGTATTGTTCGCCACCCCAAATATCTAATCCTTCGTCGTATCCACCAAGTTCCCAGAAAAACTTAGAACTTATAGCAAATAGACCACCTGCCATGACTGGACTTTCAAAAATTTCGGTCGGAGTGTTTTTATAATAATCCGGTGGTAGGACAATTCGTTTGTACATAAAAAACCAATCAAAAGCACCACGAGCACCTTCATCTTGCGCTCTATACTCAAACGATGTGTGCTGAATAACATCAATAAACGGACAAACGCAATGTCGATAATCACTTGCGATCGGTTCAAGTAACGGTGGTAACCAATTAACATTTGCTTCGGTGTGTGAATCTAAAAATATTAATACATCGCCGGTGGCTTTTCGTGCACCAGCCACACGTGCTGCAATTAATCCTTCACGTTTCGGTAATCGGACAAGCTTTACTTTGGGTAAATTTTTTGCAATATATTGATCCAATTTTGATTTAAGGAATTCTGTTATACAAAAAAAAAACCGGTAAATATTTTTGTGAATGTAATATCGGATAAAATGTCTACTCACCAAATGTACTGTGATCATCAACCAAAACAATATCAGCAATTAGTTTATCTGGTGATCGATTAAGCACACTATATATCGTTCGCAACAATGTAGTCCAATATTCGTTATAAAATGGCACAACTACGCTAACCGTTGGCAATTCGGCATAATATGTTTTTTTCTGACAATCCTTGTGCCGTATATCAGGTACCGAACGATTCACTGATATTTTATCGCTGAGGTACGCATTAAAACCATTTTTACGAAAAAGTTTATCCACTGCAGCTTTTTCACTTTCGTCTGTCTTCTCGGGTTTGCCTTGTTCGCCGATACCATGCCGTTGTTTTTCCATATCAATATACCGATAATCGTGCCAATCGATTTTCGTTAAATTTTTGTATCTCTTATCACCGGCAAAATATGATATAAATCGTCGCGGTCGATCTTCGTCGATTGGATTATCTCGTGCAAACATTCCATGATCTTCAAAATTATTTAGCACACTCGATTCGGTCATCACTTGAAATGTTCGATACATCACAATTGTAATGCATACCACGACAAAACAGAGTACACCAAATTTAATGAAGCTTTTCGTGTTGCGACGCATTTTCCTATCGAGAATAAAATACATAATTTATAATTTTAATAAATTAATTTTAATAAAAAAAAAAAAAAAAATTAATATTTGGTTAATAGTATTCTTGTTGCCATTGCGGTTAAAACTGATTGCGGAAGTTTGTTGTGTATTTTCTATAGCAAGACATAATGTAACGTATTTTTACAATATCAGCATAATAACACTCATGTGTAAATAAAATTATGCTGGTAATGTAAGTTTTTTTTGCATAAACATATTGTACAGCCGAAATATAAATATAAACACAGTCGAAACATAAAGTTTACATTGCAATTAGGTAATAGTGGTGATAAGATATTCTGTACAAGTAATTGTAAATTTGCATATTATCTCTAATGCTTGTAATGTCAGAAGATTCATTAAAATGAAAGAATTGATTTTAGATACCGAATAATTGGTAATTGGCTGATATATAGGTATTTTTCATCACTTTATTTCGACCGGTAATTTCAACTATGACCCTGTGTTGGAGCGTGGCATCCATTAGTATTATGCATTGGGTAGCGCTTGAAGTGGGCTTACAGTCAGATATGTTTGATTTGGCTTGCTAAACATTTCCTTACAAGCTTGTAGCGGTGCACATTTCAAGAAACAGGACTAATGATACTTGGATGAAGATATCACCAAAGCCTCCTATACAGGGTGTCCCAGAAGTGGTGGTACAAACGAAGCAGGGTGATAGCGAATTACAATTTCCAACCAAAATAGCCAAATGAAGTTTTATCGAATTGTTGATGGTTCAAAAGTTATTCCACTTTTAGTATTTTTTGGTGAAATCGCATGCGCAGCCACTAAAAAATTAATTTAAAAAAACTAACAGTTCTTTTGTTTATCTTTCTTTTTTAATACGATCTTGAAGAGTGTGCATTTTCGTTGATATTTAAGTGACTCTTGGTTTCGACCAAAACATCGGTTGTTTTTTTTTATAAAGGGATATATTTTAATTTTTTTTATGTATGTGTATTGAAATTCTATGTATTAGAATTATAAATTTAAATATTTGAATTTAACCGTTGATTTGTTTCATAAAAATTTATTGTAAATGATTGCAAATCTAAAATGTTTAAAATTTAATAAAAAATAAATGGCTATTAGTGTTTTAAAGAAATAAATAACTTTTAAATTTAAATCGCAACAAAAATACATGATAATGACATTTTTGAAATAAATGAAGGGTTGTCCATAAAATTTCCTAGAGGAAATTTTATATTTTAGTGCCAATGTAAAAAAACAACAGCAAAAGTTCTCTTCATTAGTACAAATCGGTTGTTTTTTCTACAAATGGGTTGTTTTTTGTTTGCATGTGTAGGTAATAAATTTTGTGTTGAGACGCAATTTTTTTGAGAATGTATACCATCCGTGTTAGGTGCGATGTAAAAAAAAACAACGAACTTTTTGGTGTAAACGTACACTGACTCTGGCGGAAAAACTATGCACTACAGAAAGTTGACCAATTGTCAAAAATTGACAGTTGGATGGAAGAAAATTAAATGGTCATCGAAGCATCCTGATCTAAATCACTTAGAAAGCTGGTCTAGAAACGAGAAAATCAGACCGAGCCGGAGATACGGCAGCGAGTAACCGAAGCGACAAATATTAAGTATAATTATACACATTTGTGTATACAACTTAAACCATATCCACCCGACACAAAAGTGATCATATTTCAAACACAATTGTGTAGGTAGCTTTAATTGCAGTTTAAAAAGTTTGAAAGATTACTGAATTTTGGTCATAAATGACCTGTTACTAAGCCTGGAAGGGACTGGTTTTAAAGTGGTGGCTTATGCAGATATTGTTGCTATTGGCACTTTCGGTAAATATCCTTGAATCCTCAGAGCTGTTATGCAGAATGCTCTTGGCATTCTAACTCAATGGATCAATAGTTGTGGTCTTATTGTTAGCCCATTGAAGACTGAATTGTGTATTTTTTCCAGGAAGTATAAACTTCCTTGCTTTGACTCTCCAACTCTCAATGGAGTTGTTTTGAACATCGCGGATAAAGTGAAATTCTTGGGTCTCATTTTGGATAGTAAACTAAGCTGGAAGCCTAATATTCTGTAAAGAGTAAAAAAGACCAGTTCTAATGTTTAGAGTTACAGTTTGGTGGCCTGCCTTAAATAGAGTGGCGAACTAAAAGTTGCTGATGAAAGTGTAAAGAACTGCTACCTTGTGTATTAGTGGTGCACTTAGAAGTACTCCTACTCAAGCACTGGAGATTCTCTTTCATCTCATTCCTCTGGATATCCTGGCTAAGCCAGTGGCTGCTAGTACAGCCATAAAGCTTAAATCAATTTCTATGTGGTCCTGTAACATTATGGGACACTCATCTATTCTAACGAACAAAGAAATCCCCAAATCTATCGACTACACCATCTCGACATAATACCTCGAAGTTAAATTTATAACTGATATTCCTTCCAGAGAGGACTGGGTGATTGGAACAGTTTTAAAGTCAGGCTTTAATAACTTTTTACAGATGGCTCGAAAATTGAGGGAAGGTCGGCGGAGGGATTTTCTGCGAAGAACTAAATATAAATCTCGCTTTCCGCCTCCCTGATTATTGCAGTATTTTTCATGCAGAGCTTATAGCAATTAAGGAATCCATAGACTGGATGAAGTAGCAAGTAATATCTGTAAGAAATATTGGCATTTTTACGGACAGTCATGCTGCTATTAAAGTTTTCTAATCAGGCTTTATCACGTCGAAAGTAGCCCGGAATTGTTTTTCATCTCATAACGAGATGGCTGATCAGTTCAATATCCGTCTTATATGGATGCCAGGACATTTCAATATTACGGGGAATATGAAAGCCGATAAACTCGCACGCCAAGGTATCACTTGCCTCATCTTACCGTGCAAGGTGGACATTGAAGTACCACTTGCTACATGCAAATTACTCCTTAAAGAAGAAGCTCGTAAAATTACAAACAATAGATGGGCAAATTGAACCTCATGTGTAATTACTATGCAAATTTGACCTAATTTTGACTTAAAAAGGTCTAATCAGTTAATATCTATGCAACGGCATAATATTAGCACAGTTCTGGGTATCATTCCTGGACACTGTCTTATTGGAAAGCATGTCAGCAGACTTGGTGTTTTCTTTCATGATTACTGTCGAAGCTGCAACGACGAAGGAGAGGAGGAAACAATACTTCATTTGTTGTGCACCTGTCCTAGTCTATCTCAAAACAGACTCAAGTTTTTGGGAGCTCACCTCTTGTAAAGTAAATAGAGCGTTAGAGATATCTACTGCTTCGTGAGAAGCTCAAATTGGTTACAGTAGGGTAGTGTGGAGAAGCAATTTCTGTGGTAAGACTACGGACCATATGTGTCTATGCCTCGTTCATTTGTTGGGCGGCCACCTATAACTAACTAACTAATTACTGGATTTTTATGATATGTTATAGGTAAAGGTTAATAATTTTCTATTGTACTAATGGTATTTTGTGATGCAATACATTCGAGATGATAGTTTCATTTTTTGAGCAACATATGCAACGTATTGTGCTGACCTGAAATATATTATCTTATGTGCGGGTAGTTTTAAATCTAATATAGGTTTGTTTACGTAGGCTTTATACCCGGATTTACAGTAAACTTCAATTTTATCATTCTGATGTACACTTAATTCTGTTTGTATACTGTTTGTAGTACGACTCCAGAAGAGCAACATATGGACCCAGAAGCATAACTTTTAGTTTATGTATTAATCCCTTATGCTTTACCTTATCAAAAGCTGCTGCCACACCCAGAAATAACGAACAAATTTGTTTATCTTCTAATGCCTTTTCTATAATGTCTGTAATTCTGTGAACCTGGTCAATTGTTGAATGTTTACATCTGAATCCAAATTGGTGATCCGGTATTAGGTTTCTACTTTCTACTATTGGTGTCATTCTTCTCAGTCTCTCCATTAGCTTTGAGATGATAGGAAGCAGGGATATCGGACGATATGATTGAGCTTCATTTGGCGGTTTACCTGGATTCGGTAGCATAATAATTTCTGCAACTTTCCAGGCAGAAGGAGATACAATCTAATTACAGCATTAAACAAATGGGCTAGTTGAACAATAGCTTTTTTTGGTAGTTGCTTTAGAACTTCTCCTGTTAAAAGATCATATCCAGGAGCCTTTCCGGTCTTGAGATTGAATTTTATTTCACTATTAACTTCTATCTGGGTTATTAGAGGGATTCTGCCCCATAGTCGTTGCTTCCATTTTCGATTATAATATCCGATTCGGTCTCATTCGGTTGGAAAATACCAGCCAGGTGATCAGCCAACACTTCAGCTTTTGATTTGTTATCCCTGGCCCACGAGCCATCATTTCGCTTAATAGGAGGGATCTGCATGATTGGGGTTTTCATTCTTTTGGTTGCCTTTCATAATGAGTAGTCTGTATTTTCATCAGCCGTCAACTTTTCAAGAAACGAAGAAAACGATTTTTCATTTAGCTTCTGAATTTCTCGCTTAAGTTGCTATTATTTGTTATTTAGGATCTTGTCTTGTCAGATGCACTCCTCGTTTGTTGCCATTTTTTCCTAGCTTTCCTTTTTTCTAAGACCAGGTTCCTAATTTCTCTTGGGTAGCTTTTACCAGTAGTTTTGGATGCTGTTTCTTTGGTGATATTCCACGTGGCTAATTGAATGATATTTGTGAAGTTTCAACCTCTTCCTCTAGCTCCATTGCCTTTTTTAATTGTGTTTGTAGGTTAATATTGCTTTCTAATTCAAATCTGAAGCTAACCCAGTCAGTTGTTTTATTGACAAGAGTTGGTCTTGTTTCCTTCCTAATTATCTTGTCGCTTATTGTAAGCTTTGTACTTCAATAAAATTTAATGAAACTTGTTTTGATATAAAGAAATCCAGTAGATCAGGAGTTTTAACTGCGTCCGTAGGCCAATATGTAGGCTTGCCAGTGGGATGTAAAATCATCTCCTAATATAAATCTACCATTGAGCTGTTGTAGGGTATTCAAGTAGTTTGATTTCTTCAGGTTGTATCTAGGTGGAAAATATACCACTCCTATCTGAAGGCGTTGCTTGGTAGATGTAATTTCTACGGTAAGCTGGGTTTCAGGTGATTAATAATCCTGGCATTCATAGTGTTTAATATAGTTTTTTATTATAACAGCGGTTCCACCTCTTGCTTGGTTATCCGGATGAATTGCTTCGTAAAGTTGTTAACCCTGAATTTTTTAAGTAAGATTGTCTTGTTGAGTGGGTTTCAGATAACAGACACACATCCATATTTTGCATTTTTAAAAAGTATTCCATGTAGCAATTCTCAATTTTTCTTGGTACATCATTTTGGGAGAAATATTTTGAATAATAAAGCAGAGTTGCCCTGCTCCAATCTGTGTAGCCTTTCAGAAAGGTTGCTTATGGCATTGAAAACATTCTGCACCATTTCCATCAGAGTAATCGGATGTGTAGGGTTCAACACTGATCCTGACCTGACATTTCCTGTCGCAGCCACCTGTGCATAAGATATACCACCTCTGACATGATGACTAAAGGATTCTGTTGGTTGACTCTTTTGTAAACTCATTGGTTTATTTTGATTATTTCTTCTTTTTTGTTTAGTTCTTTCGCTACCAGACACCCTCGGTAGCTTCCAGGGTGGGCCTGTGCACAATTTGAATACTTTACCGCGGTGGTCCTGGGTTTTTCACAAGCAATAGTTAAATGTTTCTCAGCACATTTAACACATCTAGGTTCGTGTTGGCAGAATTTTTGAGTGTGGCCATATCGCTGACAACGTTTACATTGTGGAATTATACGATTACTTCTAACCGCCTCGATCTTTAATCCCATATGGCACATATGTTTTATTTCGTAAATTTTTCTTATATCTTCTTTGTTATCGAAGGTTAGCATGAATAATGGAAGAGGAATTCTTATTTCTTCATCCCCTTTCTTAAACTTTTTAATTTTATTGACGACATCAAGGATTTTACAACCCCTTTCGCCATGTTCACTTTTAATGTCTTCTGGGTTGCATGATTAGTGTAAATTTCTATCCATAACCCTTATCAGTCGCGTATGCTTATTTTCATATGAATGCCACTGTTGCTGCTAACCGTTTAAATATTCTGTTAGATTTCTATAATCTGTTCCGGTGTCTATATTTATTTTCAGTTGATTGTTGTTCATCATTCTAGCTTGAAAATTGATGCTGTTATCTTGTAATGACTTGTTAATGACTGAATAGTTTGTCACATTGCTAAGTATTACGGGGGGAGGATTTTGCTTGCTTTTTTTAGGTTCTTTAGTTTTTTGAAAATTTGTATGGTTTCCTGGTGTGTTATTTTTTTCAGGCTGAGATTTTGTTTTTGGATTTAGATGGTTATCTGTTTTGTCTAATGCAGTACCTGCTTGATTACCTTTTTCTGATTAACGCTTCCTTTTTTTGGATTTTGGTAGTAGCCATGCTGTTTCTTGTGCTACTATGTCTTCTTCTTCGCTCGAATCAGGTATAGTATAATCATTTTTTTGTGGCTGACTCTGTTCTATCATCAGTTTTAATTTTTGGATCTCATTTCGTGCTTCCTTTAATTCAGCTTGTAATGTTTGGATTATTTTATCATTTGAATCACTCCCAGATATTTTTGAGAACTACTGTAACTCATCTGCCGAGGATCTCATCAATTGCTTGCCCATTCTGAATGGGTTGTCACTAGTACTTACCCTCATAAAATTGCCTGAGCCAATGGCATCATGTTTGTTTTGCAATGATTGACCCTCCCTAGAATCTATGGGGTCAACCTCCGTACAGGGTGGATTTTCCTGCAGTGCAGGTCTGCCACCTGGGGTATTATTTCCTGAAGATAGAAATGAGAGTGAATAAAGAGTTGGCAACGAATAAAGACGGGTTCTGATGAAGAGACATAAAAGATCTTTTGCTGTCAGAAACAATTGTCACATTGGTTTGGAAGCCAAGAAGTTCGTCCTTTTTTAGAAATTTAGCTATCCATCCTATATTCAAGCAGAAAATACGTAGCCCTTATCAATAGTTAAATGAGAGGTAAATAGTTCATCTAACCATGATGATGGTTAATGTTCTTTTATATGTTTGTAACTTCTTAAAGCCTTCTGTTTGATGGAATTTTCATCTACTAGTATCATTTTTTGCTTATTATCCTTTATCCATATTACCATCTTTTTTCCATTTTTTCTTTTACGGAGTCTTTATTGTATGATGACGACTTAGCAGATAGTTTGTAGCGACTTCGCTACACAAACACAAAACAATTATTCAGATATTTGGTGCACATTCATATAATTCGCTAATGCTACATGTACACTGTACATAAATATATATCGAGCGTAAAATAGCGTTGATTATAATTAAAAAACGTAAATCAGAGAAAATGTATTAACTATATAATCACCGCTTAATTCCTTGTTGTTGTCCCCTTTTGTAATGGAAAATGATAGAAACATTTTATTGTACTACGTCGAGACTTGCACTATTGTTTTTTTGTGTTGTCTTACACACGAAAAACGTAATAGATGCAATTGATCGTGAAAGTACAATATGCGTGCAATTGTATGTGCGCTCACGATAGCTGGTAGTGACATTAAAGAGTTTGAAAGTTGACTAAGATGTTGAGGTAGCGATTAGAATGCAACTAATGATGTTCTAACCGCTACAGCACCCCGCGACAAATGATTTCCCCCTTAGGGAATGATTGACATAAAAGTTAGTGAGCAATACGTACATGTTTGTGTGTTCCTGAGCCTAAGTTTGATCAGTGGAACATAGTATGCCATATGCAGGTTTTAATCTGTCAATTGAAAAGTTTTGATTTTTATCAATGATTGAAATGATGAAGTGCTTTCTTAGTCGTATTATGACTTTGTACGGGCCTTATATGGCGGTGTTAACCCCGTGCGTACCCTCATGAAAACAAAATCACAATTGTTCAGAGATTTCGGGACAAATATGTCATTTTGCTTGGTTGCATACGTGTGCTTGTGGGTTTAAGGTTTTGCATAGTAGTGCGGAGTTGGTCGATAACTGTGTCCGAATGAGGTGAAAGAGGATTTTCGATAAAGAACTCACCGGGCAGCTTGATTGTCTGTCCATAGACAAGTTCAGCTGGTGAGCACTTTAAATCTTCTTTTACAGTTGCTCGAATTCCAAGTAAAACAATTGGGACTTCGGAACCTTAATGAATTGTATTGCCTCTGGCTTTAAGATATGTTTTAAGCTGGCGATGGAGACGTTCCACCATGCCATTAGATTGTGGATGATAGGAAGTTGTGCGAATACGGTTTGAGCCCAGTAGCTTTGTCAGCTCTAAAAAGAGTTTGGACTCGAACTGGCTTCCTTGATCGGTAGTGATACTAATCGGTACTCCAAATCTAGATATGTAGTTTTCTACAAATTTTGTAGCAATAGTTGTTGCTGTTATGTCTTTAATACAGTAAACCTCGGGCCATCGGGTAAAGCGATCGACACAAGTTAAAAGATAAGTATATCCATTAGACCGAGAACGTGGTCCTACGATGTCTAAATAAATGTGTTCGAATCGACCTGGTCGAATATCGAATTGTCCGTGTGATGATTTTGTGTGTGTTTGTATTTTGCATTTTTGGCAGGATAAACATGATTTTGCCAAAAATATCGAGAAGTGATCAATTTACGAGAAGCACGGATACTTAGATGCGAAATATTGTGGAGTGTATTGAAAACAATGTGACGTAATGATTCTGCAATGCAAGGACGATTGCTTCCAGTTGATAATTCGCAGTCTATTTCTAAGCCAGGCAATTTGAAAAGCTCTAGTTTCATAGACGAACTAGTGTGACAATCGGAACCAGAAAGTATATTCTGAAGTTCTAGGTCTGCTTTTTGTGCCTTGATGATGGTATAAGTCTCGACTGCGGCAGTTTTGTGATTCAGTTTTCGTGCGAGATAGCGTATCAGCGACCACATTGTCTTTGCCGTGAATATGTTGAATATCCGCAGTAAATTGAAATATGAAATTCAAGGGACGTGATTGTTTTGGGTTTTTCTCAGTTTTTGACTGAATGGCTTTAGTGAGGGGTTTATGGTCAGTGTAAATAGTGAAATTTCGACCTCCGACAAAATATCTAAAATGTTTGATTGATTGATAAATTGCGAGTAATTCCCTGTCAAAAGCAGAATATTTTTCAGCTTCTGACAATTTCTTTGAGTAAAATTCCAGTGGCTCCCAAACATTATTAGTATACTCTGGCAATACTGCTCCGATTGCAGTGTTCGATGCGTCAGTAGTTAAACTAAACTTTGAGTCATTCAGTGGATAAGCTAATAACGTAATTCAAGAGAAATTCTTAGCGGTCTTGGACAATTTAAGTAGAGCAGCCAAGTGTGAATGAATTGGGGCAAGCATTTAAGCAATATTTGATATAAATCGATGATGATAGTTTATCATGCCAATGAATTGCAGAATGCGTTTTATTGAGTTTGGAGCTGAGAATTCCGTCAGGCATTAATTCGTTCTTGAGAAGGCAGAATACCCTTAGGAAATATATGGTGGCTGAAGATGTCAAGAGTGCTTACACCGAAAATATATTTCAAGCTCTTGATTTTAATATCAAACTCTGATAATTTTTGGAAGAGTTGTTCTAAATGAAGTTTAGGTTGTTCCTCTGTTTGTGATGCCACCAGTATGTCGTCTATGTAGACGAATACGAAATCAAAGTCTTGTACAATTTCGTTAATAAATCTTTGAAACGTTGGAGCAGCATTTCTGAGACCAAATAGCATTCGGGTGAATTCGAATAGCCCAAATTCACAGAGGAGTACTGTAGCGACTTTGCTACACAAACACAAAACAATTATTCAGATATTCCATTATAACGACGGTGGATGTTGTGTGTCATTATTTTAATTATTCAGATGTAGATGGTGTGCAAAGCAAAGCTCAGTTTCGATCTGATGAGGAATCGTAATTTTGTTAAAAATTATTTGTCATCTCATCAGGCCATGGCGACCGAGTGCTATGTGTAATTGCTACTTTACGCTCTGAATATATATATATATATATATATATATATATATATATATATATATATATATATATATATATATATATATATATATATATATATATATATATATATATATATATATATATAACGAATTATAAGGGTTTGCACGAAATATCTGAATAATTGTTTAATTGTGTGTGTAGCGATGGTCGCTACAAGTTTCTTTCCAGAAACAACATATTGTTTAATAGGAGCTTTATTTCTCTTAACAGTTCTTACTGTATATTGTGAATAATTTATCAATACTACCAGGGAAGTTTCCATGTAAATAAATAAGGTCCCGATTTATATGCGCCCGCAATGACTCATAGTTTTACTGAATTATGACTATAAGCACTTGTTACAGTTGATATGCTATTATCAATCGATTGCCGGCATTTTAATGATACGTTTTCTTTATCTTATCAGGAATTTAAAACTTGTTCATTAAGTTTTTACTTTAAATGAACGGAAGTTATTAAAGATTAGAACTTTTTCGAATTATACTAAATAATGGGTGGTAATCAGACCCGTCGTCATTTAAGGATGTATGGATGTGAGATCACGTTCTCTATACACGGACAGCAGTTTATAACACCTGCAAGCTCAAAAACAAAAGTGTGGCATTACAATCAGAAAATTGTATTGGTATTAATCAAAATAATATCACATCTACAACAAAAAACTTTTATTAAAATCATTAACCAATATTTGATCATTTGTATAGTACCAAACACAACAGAGTAAATACTCGTATTGCAAATAGTAAATATTGTCATGGTAATTTGCTGCCAGCAACAAATATTTATTGTCTTAAAAAGTTGATGTGCACTTGTTATTTGTTCATTACGATCGATCAGTAGTAGCTTGTGGTGTGCTGCTCCAATCTCAATGTATTAGTTTTTACAGAAATACAGAAAAGCACATGCAGATATAGTGAGCTATTAAAATCTTGAACTATCAACAACTTCTCTGGAATCTTGAACCGACATTATATTGCAACATTGCTCCTCGGCTATTCCACGCAATCTTATATGCTAACACAACTCTGTCACGACTGTCGACATTTTGACCAGTAACATCATTGTCATATTTTTACTAATAAGTGTCCCGTTTATGTCTAGGAATTGGTATCTCCTAATCGATCGTTCGTGATATTCTTTCAGTATTTTAGCAATTAGACTCTTTCGTATCACTATAACAGTAGTTGCATAACTTGTTTTTCTAAGTGGACTTTTAGCACCCACTATGCTCAAGTGCATGCGTTCTGTACCCGAAAAATGTGCAATTTGTTTGCAACCTCACTTGATACTGGCCATTGTTTCATTAAAGTAAACAGGTAAGATTCGCAAAAGCCAATGATATTTACATATCGATAATGTTTAATTTCGAACCAGTCGAAATGTTTGATCTTAAAGTTAGACCCACTAGACCAGTAAATGTTTATGTTAAATTTTTCAAGCTTTCCTTAGCCCTCCTCTTTATTTCTTTAAAATAAAGAAATAAAATAATATTTTGTTAAAATATATAGGCATATTTTCAGTACAGTGCTTTTAGCATCCGCTCGAACAATCGTTTGAATGTTACAACGGAGTGCATAATTCAAAAGCCCAATGGCTATTAAGCTTTCATAGCTACCCGAAAATGTTTCTAGAGTATCTTCTATGAGAAGTAAAGCGGGTAGGTCATTGCCGTTACAGCATTTGATTAAATGTTAAATGGCCAACATTTGATTATTCTCGAACGATACTTAAAATCATGCTGGTACTTCCATTGCTATCTAACGTATTGCAGAAAATGGCCATGTACTTTTGCGTTAATTGCTGCGTACAGAATACTTTCTTGCAGTATATCGTTGGTCCATTTATGAGGGTTTCCACCAACATTTTGTTACAACAAACCAACAGGTTTAGGGCAAACTATTTTAGTTGCGAGACCACCTGGTTTATAGTTAAATTGTTGATGCTGCCATTTGGACCTTTTTTGTAGCATAGCTAGGTTTTGTGAATGCCACGTTTTCCAAAATCCTATTAGTTTCAATGTTTGTCTTCCTTGTGATTATCCGTTACCTCAAGTAATGGAGAACCAATTAAAAAGTGACCTGACGTTATTATATTTAATATTTAAAACCGATGTGGACTGTCCTTCCACCCTTGAGTAATGTTTTATGTAATGTTAATTGCTGTTGTGGCAAATGCTAATGCGATTTCTTGCGATTTATTCGACCTCGATTGCATGCTTAAAGTGTTACGTATTGATACTTTTTTCCACAAACACCTGGTGCGTCGAGATAAAATCATCTAGATGTATTTGTAGACGTATTTAACCGTGCGAAAATATGTACAGACTTTAACGGTAATACGATTGTGCATTGTTCTTTAACGCTAAATAGGGATAGTAGGGAACAACATTACGACTGTCCATTTGCACATCTGTGACTTCTGCTTGATCAGTTGATTGATGTCGGTATAACTTTGAATTCTTTTAGGATATTTTTCGAGCTTTTTCCATCAGCCATGCATGGCACGTTAGGATATCTTGGCCCACATGGACCATGCATCATACATTGCAGAACGTTCTCTCTCAAACGTGGATTACTTTTTTGTGATGGTATTTCGGCAGAGAGTTTATGGTTTGCTGCAAATGTCATCAATGAGAGAATCCATTCTCCGCAACGTAAATTTTCTGCGATGCCATTCCACTTCGGGTTCACAATGAATGTGATGAATAAATCCGGAGTATCCAATTTGGAAAATATGGACATAGAATCACAGCATCTCTCACGCACCTCTCAGTTTTTCAGTGAATAGGATAAAATTGATCACGAATGGATGTTAAGACACATTGAACTGCTGATGTTGTCTTGTTGAAACGACGTTGATCCGATTGTCTATCACAATGGAATGTCATGCTGACGATGGGAATTTGTAGGCTACAATTATTATAGGGTTACCCAATAAGAAGTTTCATTTTGAATAACCTGCTATTTAGCAGCTGTCAATTTTGAAGCTGTCATCTTTGGAAATTCCACAAGAAAAAACTACGCCATTACTACACTACAGAAATGGTGAAAATTTTGCAGTCACAGTTCGCAAAACTAAAGCACTTTTTGGTCTTCGTGAAGCACCTTCTCGGCCGGCAATAGTGAAACTGATGAAAAAATTTGAGCTGTTGGGACAAGTTAGTGATGTGAAGAAACGAAACCTTTTGCGTCGCTCAAGAACTACTGAGACTATTGCTGATTCCTCGTCGATCTTTGGAATTAGACATTTCACAAACGACATTACACCGTATTTTGCATAAAGACTTAGGTCTTAAGGCTTTTAAAGTTCAGTTAACACAAGAACTCAAGCCGGTCGATTACCATAAATGTAGTATCTTCGCTGATTGGGTCCTTCAAACGCATCAAAGTGATCCGGATTTTCATCGAAAAATCATCTTCAGAGATGAGGCTCATTTTCATCTCGGAGGCTACGTTAATAAGCAGAATTGTCGCATTTGGGGCTCAAACAATCGCAATTTTGCAAGAAAAGTTTCCTGGCCGTGTTATTTCTCGTAGAGGTGATCACAATTGGCCACCGAGATCCTTTAAGCTTTTTTCTTTGGGGCCACGTGAATGCCATGCTCCACAATCAATTCAAAACCTTAAAGATGGAATTCGGTTCAACTAAAATCAGTCGCAATATTTGCCGATCGTATCACCGTCAAAAACAACAAATCTAGTGGAAACCTTAAAACAAATGAAATGTAAACGGAAAAAATAAATCGAGAGAGATCACGAGGCAGATCGCCAAATCGTCAATCATCACGCGGGCGTTTAGGAATCCGTCTTTGATAATTTAACTAAAATAATTTCTAGTAGACAGTTCTTGCCTAGTAGACATTTCTGCCTACGATTACCGAACGACATAAACGTTTAGCAGCAAGTAACACTTACTTTAGTGAAGGTTATCACCCGAAAAGCTTAAGGTTCAAGAAGAATTTCAATTTATTATGGATCAGGAAATAATTCGGCACTCGAAAAATAATTTTTCAAGTCCCCTATACGCATGGTGCTAAAAAAGACTAGAAACTTCTGGGCTTGCGGAGATTATAGGGCGTTGAACTTAAAAAATTCAAGCATCAGAAGACGACAGTAGGCTGATAGTAGGCAACAAGACGGATAGTAGGCAACGACAATACCGAAATTTTATGATCAGATAAATCAGTTGCCGCATTCTGGATCCCCCGATGCACGAGGCAGTAAAATACTTTCGGCACATGATTGGAGGAAGAGATTTCTGTATTCATAAACCACTGGTCTGCGCATGTTTCAAAAGAATTCTAGAGCTTAGGAATCTGAAGTACTAACTACGCTTTATAGTTTGGTGTCAGAGCTCCGAACAAATTGTTACGAGAAAAATTCTTTTGACCATCGATGAGCAAAGTTTGCCGTAGCTTCGACCGAGCTTGTTTATCTTGACAGTAATCAAAGTACATCGGCATTATAAAACGCCAGTATCTGATTTCATCATACTAGACAACAGGTTTCAGCCTAGGCAATCGTTATAATTTAGTTACGATTGCCAGTAGCGCATCCAATATCTCTGAATTAACAGCTAGGACAATAATTCGAGAATCAAACGAATGACTAGATCGATGACAAACAATTTTGCTGGGGTAACGAATTACGATCAACATTCAAAAAAGACAATAAGGCTACACCGTCGAATTGGTATTTGGGATGTCATTCAGGTTACCTGGCGTATTTTTTACGAAATTCCAGAATTGATGAACAATGATGGGCTATACGAGGTCGCACAGTGAAGAACAATCCCCATTGATCGACTTAAAGAAGCGTTTTTGCTCTTAAACAAGAAGTTCGTCAAAGTTTCGGCGGAGGAATAACAACACAATGATCAAATTACGGGAGCCACCGCTACCATGAGATAAAAATTCTTGATATCGTTCATGAAGTAAAAGAACAGCAAATTTGCAGGCTTGGTCATGTTCGAAGATAAGTCGACATTTGGCAGGTGCAGAGTTCTTGTTATCTAGAACAATAAGAAAAGCTATCTGTGAATTATTTTATCTGCACTTGAAATTAGTTTTCACCGATGCCCAAAAAGTTAAAACTAATCGATTCCGCTCTTATTTTCGAAGGAAGTTCTTTGATTTGATGCAAATGCAATATGTATGCAAGCCTAAGAGGATTAAGAGGTACTCGGTTCGAATCTCAACGGGGGACGGTTGAAAAAATGATTTTTCATCACTTGATCTCTTTTTAATTAAAAAGGTTTAATATCTCTGAATCTAGAAAAAAAAATAAAAATATTTTCACCAACTTGCTTATCACACTTATCAGTTTTAATTCCAAATCAATAATTAAAATTAAAAATCCACATTATTTCGTTAAATTTTATCGGTTACATAGATTAGACACTAGACAGTATAAAATTTAACTTTACTTTTATAGCGCATTGTAAATACTTTTTAACGGCCTCAATCAATGTACGAGTGATATGATATGAATATGATGTGATGATAGATCAAAAATTATAATGCTTACACGATATGTGGCAAAATATGGTTCAGTTGCGAAATCACGGGCACACTATAAAATACTAAAGCCGGACCAATGTAATTTTGTAACCACAGTAGTAACTCGAAAGGTATATAAGTATAGTTAGAAGAAGTAGTCTCACCGTTTTTTTCAAAGTTTCCAAAATTATCCAAGTTTCACAATAGTTTATAGATTTGTTGTATTATACCAATTATTATTCGATTTTAATTTATAATAAATCACTAAGTGTATTCTAATCGGTCGAATGAAATTATAAGAATTTCCACATATGTACATATATACTTTTCACTATTCAGGTGTACATCATATCAAAGCAAAACAATATATTACCGTGTTATGTATAGAGTTAAATAAAATTAAAAAAAAAAAAAAAAACTTTTACCGGCTATAATATCATAATGATATATAGTAAATTTACATTAACAAATAACGAGACACATATCCATAATACCGAACAACTATCACTGTGCACACATTTATTTCACTTTCGTATAATCGAAATTTTTATCTACAACTGATTATACTAATTATCAAAATTGAGATATAAAAATAAATATTTCCTAATAAACGTGATGAGTACATATATACATATATACATATATATATGTACTCGTATGTACATAATTAAAAGACAACAGTGTTTTACAACTCGAGTGCCGTGGATTGAATTTGATAACATTTATATAGTGTGTGTGTGTGCACAGTGTATTAAAACAATAATTTGCATTCGACTAATATCTGTAAAATGTAACACACGGTTTAGATGTTTGTGTAATAAAAGTTATTGCTTTATTGACACACGCGTTCAGTCAACCTAAAATATGTAATTGTTTGTTTGTTTGTTTACCTTTTTTTAAGAACATTAAAATTGTATTGTATTTTAGACAGTTATTTACCGACTTAAACTGTGTAAATTTGAACTTTATTTTCCAGAAATCACGGATTTTTTTCGAATGCCCACTCGAAGTCCATTTTTGATGAATTTACAGCCATTTAAAATCAGATGAAAATCGAAATTTTAGCAGCATATTTTAAAAAATTTGTAATGCCACAGACTGACAAAATTTACACTTTTTGTTTGAGATAATAGAATTTTTTTTTCGGAAATCTGGCTATCAAAATCTACTAGGTTATCCTATAAAACCATAATTTCTACATTTCCGTAATTTTGAGGACTAACCCCTTGTCTGATTTTTCTAGTCCAAAATGATTTATTAAAATGTATGAATATTACAATGCAGTATTTATGCTTATGTTGAGAGCTTTCAATAAAAGTATCACTCATCAAAATCGGGCTATACTTACGTGTTTTATTGCAAAATCATAATTTCTGGATTTTCGAAATTTTGTGGGCTAACCCCTTGCCTGATTTTTCTAGTCCAAAATGATTTATTAAAATGTATGAATATTACAATGCAGTATTAATGCTTATGTTGAGAGCTTTCAATAAAAGTATCACTCATCAAAATCGGCCTATACATACGTGTTTTATGGCAAAATCATAATTTCTGGATTTTCGAAATTTTGTGGGCTAACCCCTTGCCTGATTTTTCTAGTCCAAAATGATTTATGAAAATGTATGAATATTACAATGCAGTATTTATGCTTATGTTGAGAGCTTTCAATAAAAGTATCACTCATCAAAATCGGGCTATACTTACGTGTTTTATTGCCAAATCATAATTTCTGGATTTTCGAAATTTTGTGGGCCCTTGCCTGATTTTTCTAGTCCAAAATGATATATTAAAATGCATGATATTACAATGCAGTATTTATGCTTATTTTGACAGCTTTCAATAAAAGTATCACTCATCAAAATCGGGCTATACTTACGTGTTTTATTGCAAAATCATAATTTCTGGATTTTCGAAATTTTGTGGGCTAACCCCTTGCCTGATTTTTCTAGTTCAAAATGATTAATGAAAATGTATGAATATTACAATGCAGTATTAATGCTTATATTGAGAGCTTTCAATAAAAGTATCACTCATCAAAATCGGCCTATACATACGTGTTTTATGGCAAAATCATAATTTCTGGATTTTCGAAATTTTGTGGGCTAACCCCTTGCCTGATTTTTCTAGTCCAAAATGATTTATTAAAATGCATGATATTACAATGTGGTATTTATGCTTATGTTGAGAGCTTTCAATAAAAGTATCACTAATCAAAATCCGGCTGTACATACGGGTTTTATGGCAAAATCATAATTTCTGGATTTTTGAAATTTTGTGGGCTAACCCCTTGCCTGATTTTTCTAGTCCAAAATGATTTATTAAAATGTATGAATATTACAATGTGGTATTTATGCTTATGTTGAGAGCTTTCAATAAAAGTATCACTCATCAAAATCGGGCTATACTTACGTGTTTTATTGCAAAATCATAATTTCTGGATTTTCGAAATTTTGTGGGCTAACCCCTTGCCTGATTTTTCTAGTCCAAAATGATTAATGAAAATGTATGAATATTACAATGCAGTATTTATGCTTATGTTGAGAGCTTTCAATAAAAGTATCACTCATCAAAATCGGGCTATACTTACGTGTTTTATTGCCAAATCATAATTTCTGGATTTTCGAAATTTTGTGGGCTAACCCCTTGCCTGATTTTTCTAGTCCAAAATGATTTATTAAAATGTATGAATATTACAATGCAGTATTTATGCTTATGTTGAGAGCTTTCAATAAAAGTATCACTCATCAAAATCGGGCTATACTTATGTGTTTTATTGCCAAATCATAATTTCTGGAATTTCGAAATTTTGTGGGCTAACCCCTTGCCTGATTTTTCTAGTCCAAAATGATTTATGAAAATGTATGAATATTACAATGCAGTATTTATGCTTATGTTGAGAGCTTTCAATAAAAGTATCACTCATCAAAATCGGGCTATACTTACATGTTTTATTGCCAAATCATAATTTCTGGAATTTCGAAATTTTGTGGGCTAACCCCTTGCCTGATTTTTCTAGTCCAAAATGATTAATGAAAATGTATGAATATTTCAATGCAGTATTTATGCTTATGTTGAGAGCTTTCAATAAAAGTATCACTCATCAAAATCGGGCTATACTTACGTGTTTTATTGCCAAATCATATTTTCTGGATTTTCGAAATTTTGTGGGCTAACCCCTTGCCTGATTTTTCTAGTTCAAAATGATTTATTAAAATGTATGAATATTACAATGCAGTATTAATGCTTATATTGAGAGCTTTCAATAAAAGTATCACTCATCAAAATCGGCCTATACATACGTGTTTTATGGCAAAATCATAATTTCTGGATTTTCGAAATTTTGTGGGCTAACCCCTTGCCTGATTTTTCTAGTCCAAAATGATTTATTAAAATGCATGATATTACAATGTGGTATTTATGCTTATGTTGAGAGCTTTCAATAAAAGTATCACTAATCAAAATCCGGCTGTACATACGTGTTTTATGGCAAAATCATAATTTCTGGATTTTTGAAATTTTGTGGGCTAACCCCTTGCCTGATTTTTCTAGTCCAAAATGATTTATTAAAATGCATGATATTACAATGCAGTATTTATGCTTATTTTGACAGCTTTCAATAAAAGTATCACTCATCAAAATCGGGCTATACTTACGTGTTTTATTGCCAAATCATAATTTCTGGATTTTCGAAATTTTGTGGGCTAACCCCTTGCCTGATTTTTCTAGTCCAAAATGATGTATTAAAATGTATGAATATTACAATGTGGTATTTATGCTTATGTTGAGAGCTTTCAATAAAAGTATCACTCATCAAAATCGGGCTATACTTACGTGTTTTATTGCAAAATCATAATTTCTGGATTTTCGAAATTTTGTGGGCTAACCCCTTGCCTGATTTTTCTAGTCCAAAATGATTAATGAAAATGTATGAATATTACAATGCAGTATTTATGCTTATGTTGAGAGCTTTCAATAAAAGTATCACTCATCAAAATCGGGCTATACTTACGTGTTTTATTGCCAAATCATAATTTCTGGATTTTCGAAATTTTGTGGGCTAACCCCTTGCCTGATTTTTCTAGTCCAAAATGATTTATTAAAATGTATGAATATTACAATGCAGTATTTATGCTTATGTTGAGAGCTTTCAATAAAAGTATCACTCATCAAAATCGGGCTATACTTATGTGTTTTATTGCCAAATCATAATTTCTGGAATTTCGAAATTTTGTGGGCTAACCCCTTGCCTGATTTTTCTAGTCCAAAATGATTTATGAAAATGTATGAATATTACAATGCAGTATTTATGCTTATGTTGAGAGCTTTCAATAAAAGTATCACTCATCAAAATCGGGCTATACTTACATGTTTTATTGCCAAATCATAATTTCTGGAATTTCGAAATTTTGTGGGCTAACCCCTTGCCTGATTTTTCTAGTCCAAAATGATTAATGAAAATGTATGAATATTACAATGCAGTATTTATGCTTATGTTGAGAGCTTTCAATAAAAGTATCACTCATCAAAATCGGGCTATACTTACGTGTTTTATTGCCAAATCATAATTTCTGGATTTTCGAAATTTTGTGGGCTAACCCCTTGCCTGATTTTTCTAGTCCAAAATGATTAATGAAAATGTATGAATATTACAATGCAGTATTTATGCTTATGTTGAGAGCTTTCAATAAAAGTATCACTCATCAAAATCGGGCTATACTTACGTGTTTTATTGCCAAATCATAATTTCTGGAATTTCGAAATTTTGTGGGCTAACCCCTTGCCTGATTTTTCTAGTCCAAAATGATTTATTAAAATGTATGAATATTACAATGCAGTATTAATGCTTATATTGAGAGCTTTCAATAAAAGTATCACTCATCAAAATCGGGCTATACTTACGTGTTTTATTGCCAAATCATAATTTCTGGATTTTCGAAATTTTGTGGGCTAACCCCTTGCCTGATTTTTCTAGTCCAAAATGATTTATTAAAATGTATGAATATTACAATGCAGTATTTATGCTTATGTTGAGAGCTTTCAATAAAAGTATCACTCATCAAAATCGGGCTATACTTACGTGTTTTATTGCCAAATCATAATTTCTGGATTTTCGAAATTTTGTGGGCTAACCCCTTGCCTGATTTTTCTAGTCCAAAATGATTTATTAAAATGTATTAATATTACAATGTGGTATTAATGCTTATGTTGAGAGCTTTCAATAAAAGTATCACTCATCAAAATCGGGCTATACTTACGTGTTTTATTGCAAAATCATAATTTCTGGATTTTCGAAATTTTGTGGGCTAACCCCTTGCCTGATTTTTCTAGTCCAAAATGATTAATGAAAATGTATGAATATTACAATGCAGTATTTATGCTTATGTTGAGAGCTTTCAATAAAAGTATCACTCATCAAAATCGGGCTATACTTACGTGTTTTATTGCCAAATCATAATTTCTGGATTTTCGAAATTTTGTGGGCTAACCCCTTGCCTGATTTTTCTAGTCCAAAATGATTTATTAAAATGTATGAATATTACAATGCAGTATTTATGCTTATGTTGAGAGCTTTCAATAAAAGTATCACTCATCAAAATCGGGCTATACTTACGTGTTTTATTGCCAAATCATAATTTCTGGATTTTCGAAATTTTGTGGGCTAACCCCTTGCCTGATTTTTCTAGTCCAAAATGATTTATTAAAATGTATGAATATTACAATGTGGTATTTATGCTTATGTTGAGAGCTTTCAATAAAAGTATCACTCATCAAAATCGGGCTATACTTACGTGTTTTATTGCAAAATCATAATTTCTGGATTTTCGAAATTTTGTGGGCTAACCCCTTGCCTGATTTTTCTAGTCCAAAATGATTAATGAAAATGTATGAATATTACAATGCAGTATTTATGCTTATGTTGAGAGCTTTCAATAAAAGTATCACTCATCAAAATCGGGCTATACTTACGTGTTTTATTGCCAAATCATAATTTCTGGATTTTCGAAATTTTGTGGGCTAACCCCTTGCCTGATTTTTCTAGTCCAAAATGATTTATTAAAATGTATGAATATTACAATGCAGTATTTATGCTTATGTTGAGAGCTTTCAATAAAAGTATCACTCATCAAAATCGGGCTATACTTATGTGTTTTATTGCCAAATCATAATTTCTGGAATTTCGAAATTTTGTGGGCTAACCCCTTGCCTGATTTTTCTAGTCCAAAATGATTTATGAAAATGTATGAATATTACAATGCAGTATTTATGCTTATGTTGAGAGCTTTCAATAAAAGTATCACTCATCAAAATCGGGCTATACTTACATGTTTTATTGCCAAATCATAATTTCTGGAATTTCGAAATTTTGTGGGCTAACCCCTTGCCTGATTTTTCTAGTCCAAAATGATTAATGAAAATGTATGAATATTTCAATGCAGTATTTATGCTTATGTTGAGAGCTTTCAATAAAAGTATCACTCATCAAAATCGGGCTATACTTACGTGTTTTATTGCCAAATCATATTTTCTGGATTTTCGAAATTTTGTGGGCTAACCCCTTGCCTGATTTTTCTAGTTCAAAATGATTTATTAAAATGTATGAATATTACAATGCAGTATTAATGCTTATATTGAGAGCTTTCAATAAAAGTATCACTCATCAAAATCGGCCTATACATACGTGTTTTATGGCAAAATCATAATTTCTGGATTTTCGAAATTTTGTGGGCTAACCCCTTGCCTGATTTTTCTAGTCCAAAATGATTTATTAAAATGCATGATATTACAATGTGGTATTTATGCTTATGTTGAGAGCTTTCAATAAAAGTATCACTAATCAAAATCCGGCTGTACATACGTGTTTTATGGCAAAATCATAATTTCTGGATTTTTGAAATTTTGTGGGCTAACCCCTTGCCTGATTTTTCTAGTCCAAAATGATTTATTAAAATGCATGATATTACAATGCAGTATTTATGCTTATTTTGACAGCTTTCAATAAAAGTATCACTCATCAAAATCGGGCTATACTTACGTGTTTTATTGCCAAATCATAATTTCTGGATTTTCGAAATTTTGTGGGCTAACCCCTTGCCTGATTTTTCTAGTCCAAAATGATTTATTAAAATGTATGAATATTACAATGTGGTATTTATGCTTATGTTGAGAGCTTTCAATAAAAGTATCACTCATCAAAATCGGGCTATACTTACGTGTTTTATTGCAAAATCATAATTTCTGGATTTTCGAAATTTTGTGGGCTAACCCCTTGCCTGATTTTTCTAGTCCAAAATGATTAATGAAAATGTATGAATATTACAATGCAGTATTTATGCTTATGTTGAGAGCTTTCAATAAAAGTATCACTCATCAAAATCGGGCTATACTTACGTGTTTTATTGCCAAATCATAATTTCTGGATTTTCGAAATTTTGTGGGCTAACCCCTTGCCTGATTTTTCTAGTCCAAAATGATTTATTAAAATGTATGAATATTACAATGCAGTATTTATGCTTATGTTGAGAGCTTTCAATAAAAGTATCACTCATCAAAATCGGGCTATACTTATGTGTTTTATTGCCAAATCATAATTTCTGGAATTTCGAAATTTTGTGGGCTAACCCCTTGCCTGATTTTTCTAGTCCAAAATGATTTATGAAAATGTATGAATATTACAATGCAGTATTTATGCTTATGTTGAGAGCTTTCAATAAAAGTATCACTCATCAAAATCGGGCTATACTTACATGTTTTATTGCCAAATCATAATTTCTGGAATTTCGAAATTTTGTGGGCTAACCCCTTGCCTGATTTTTCTAGTCCAAAATGATTAATGAAAATGTATGAATATTACAATGCAGTATTTATGCTTATGTTGAGAGCTTTCAATAAAAGTATCACTCATCAAAATCGGGCTATACTTACGTGTTTTATTGCCAAATCATAATTTCTGGATTTTCGAAATTTTGTGGGCTAACCCCTTGCCTGATTTTTCTAGTCCAAAATGATTTATTAAAATGTATGAATATTACAATGCAGTATTTATGCTTATGTTGAGAGCTTTCAATAAAAGTATCACTCATCAAAATCGGGCTATACTTACGTGTTTTATTGCCAAATCATAATTTCTGGATTTTCGAAATTTTGTGGGCTAACCCCTTGCCTGATTTTTCTAGTCCAAAATGATTTATTAAAATGTATGAATATTACAATGTGGTATTTATGCTTATGTTGAGAGCTTTCAATAAAAGTATCACTCATCAAAATCGGGCTATACTTACGTGTTTTATGGCAAAATCATAATTTCTGGATTTTCGAAATTGTGTGGGCTAACCCCTTGCCTGATTTTTCTAGTCCAAAATGATTTATTAAAATGTATGAATATTACAATGCAGTATTTATGCTTATGTTGACAGCTGTCAATAAAAGTATCACTCATCAAAATCGACCTATACTTTCGTATTTTATTGCAAAATCATAATTTCTGGATTTTCGAAATTTTGTGGGCTAACCCCTTGCCTGATTTTTCTAGTCCAAAATGATTTATTAAAATGTATGAATATTACAATGCAGTATTTATGCTTATGTTGAGAGCTTTCAATAAAAGTATCACTCATCAAAATCGGGCTATACTTACGTGTTTTATTGCCAAATCATAATTTCTGGATTTTCGAAATTTTGTGGGCTAACCCCTTGCCTGATTTTTCTAGTCCAAAATGATTTATTAAAATGTATGAATGTTACAATGCAGTATTTATGCTTATGTTGACAGCTGTCAATAAAAATATCACTCATCAAAATCGGGCTATACTTACGTGTTTTATGGCAAAATCATAATTTCTGGATTTTCGAAATTGTGTGGGCTAACCCCTTGCCTGATTTTTCTAGTCCAAAATGATTTATTAAAATGTATGAATATTACAATGCAGTATTTATGCTTATGTTGAGAGCTTTCAATAAAAGTATCACTCATCAAAATCGACCTATACTTTCGTATTTTATTGCAAAATCATAATTTCTGGATTTTCGAAATTTTGTGGGCTAACCCCTTGCCTGATTTTTCTAGTCCAAAATGATTTATTAAAATGTATGAATATTACAATGCAGTATTTATGCTTATGTTGAGAGCTTTCAATAAAAGTATCACTCATCAAAATCGGGCTATACTTACATGTTTTATTGCCAAATCATAATTTCTGGAATTTCGAAATTTTGTGGGCTAACCCCTTGCCTGATTTTTCTAGTCCAAAATGATTTATTAAAATGTATGAATATTACAATGCAGTATTAATGCTTATATTGAGAGCTTTCAATAAAAGTATCACTCATCAAAATCGGCCTATACATACGTGTTTTATGGCAAAATCATAATTTCTGGATTTTCGAAATTTTGTGGGCTAACCCCTTGCCTGATTTTTCTAGTCCAAAATGATTTATTAAAATGTATGAATATTACAATGCAGTATTTATGCTTATGTTGAGAGCTTTCAATAAAAGTATCACTCATCAAAATCGGGCTATACTTACGTGTTTTATTGCCAAATCATATTTTCTGGATTTTCGAAATTTTGTGGGCTAACCCCTTGCCTGATTTTTCTAGTTCAAAATGATTTATTAAAATGTATGAATATTACAATGCAGTATTAATGCTTATATTGAGAGCTTTCAATAAAAGTATCACTCATCAAAATCGGCCTATACATACGTGTTTTATGGCAAAATCATAATTTCTGGATTTTCGAAATTTTGTGGGCTAACCCCTTGCCTGATTTTTCTAGTCCAAAATGATTTATGAAAATGTATGAATATTACAATGCAGTATTTATGCTTATGTTGAGAGCTTTCAATAAAAGTATCACTCATCAAAATCAGGCTATACTTACGTGTTTTATTGCAAAATCATAATTTCTGGATTTTCGAAATTTTGTGGGCTAACCCCTTGCCTGATTTTTCTAGTCCAAAATGATTTATTAAAATGTATGAATATTACAATGTGGTATTTATGCTTATGTTGAGAGCTTTCAATAAAAGTATCACTCATCAAAATCGGGCTATACTTACGTGTTTTATTGCCAAATCATAATTTCTGGATTTTCGAAATTTTGTGGGCTAACCCCTTGCCTGATTTTTCTAGTCCAAAATGATTTATTAAAATGTATGAATATTACAATGCAGTATTTATGCTTATGTTGAGAGCTTTCAATAAAAGTATCACTCATCAAAATCGGGCTATACTTACGTATTTTATTGCAAAATCATAATTTCCGGATTTTCGAAATTTTGTGGGCTAACCCCTTGCCTGATTTTTCTAGTCCAAAATGATTTATTAAAATGTATGAATATTACAATGCAATATTAATGCTTATATTGAGAGCTTTCAATAAAAGTATCACTCATCAAAATCGGGCTATACTTACGTATTTTATTGCAAAATCATAATTTCTGGATTTTCGAAATTTTGTGGGCTAACCCCTTGCCTGATTTTTCTAGTCCAAAATGATTTATTAAAATGTATGAATATTACAATGTGGTATTTATGCTTATGTTAAGAGCTTTCAATAAAAGTATCACTCATCAAAATCGGGCTATACTTACGTATTTTATTGCAAAATCATAATTTCCGGATTTTCGAAATTTTGTGGGCTAACCCCTTGCCTGATTTTTCTAGTCCAAAATGATTTATTAAAATGTATGAATATTACAATGCAGTATTTATGCTTATGTTAAGAGCTTTCAATAAAAGTATCACTCATCAAAATCGGGCTATACTTACGTGTTTTATTGCCAAATCATAATTTCTGGATTTTCGAAATTTTGTGGGCTAACTCCTTGCCTGATTTTTCTAGTCCAAAATGATTTATGAAAATGTATGAATATTACAATGCAGTATTTATGCTTATGTTGAGAGCTTTCAATAAAAGTATCACTCATCAAAATCGGCCTATACATACGTGTTTTATGGCAAAATCATAATTTCTGGATTTTCGAAATTTTGTGGGCTAACCCCTTGCCTGATTTTTCTAGTCCAAAATGATTTATTAAAATGTATGAATGTTACAATGCAGTATTTATGCTTATGTTGACAGCTGTCAATAAAAATATCACTCATCAAAATCGGGCTATACTTACGTGTTTTATGGCAAAATCATAATTTCTGGATTTTCGAAATTGTGTGGGCTAACCCCTTGCCTGATTTTTCTAGTCCAAAATGATTTATTAAAATGTATGAATATTACAATGCAGTATTTATGCTTATGTTGACAGCTGTCAATAAAAGTATCACTCATCAAAATCGACCTATACTTTCGTATTTTATTGCAAAATCATAATTTCTGGATTTTCGAAATTTTGTGGGCTAACCCCTTGCCTGATTTTTCTAGTCCAAAATGATTTATTAAAATGTATGAATATTACAATGCAGTATTTATGCTTATGTTGAGAGCTTTCAATAAAAGTATCACTCATCAAAATCGGGCTATACTTACGTGTTTTATTGCCAAATCATAATTTCTGGATTTTCGAAATTTTGTGGGCTAACCCCTTGCCTGATTTTTCTAGTCCAAAATGATTTATTAAAATGTATGAATGTTACAATGCAGTATTTATGCTTATGTTGACAGCTGTCAATAAAAATATCACTCATCAAAATCGGGCTATACTTACGTGTTTTATGGCAAAATCATAATTTCTGGATTTTCGAAATTGTGTGGGCTAACCCCTTGCCTGATTTTTCTAGTCCAAAATGATTTATTAAAATGTATGAATATTACAATGCAGTATTTATGCTTATGTTGACAGCTGTCAATAAAAGTATCACTCATCAAAATCGACCTATACTTTCGTATTTTATTGCAAAATCATAATTTCTGGATTTTCGAAATTTTGTGGGCTAACCCCTTGCCTGATTTTTCTAGTCCAAAATGATTAATGAAAATGTATGAATATTACAATGCAGTATTTATGCTTATGTTGAGAGCTTTCAATAAAAGTATCACTCATCAAAATCGGGCTATACTTACGTGTTTTATTGCCAAATCATAATTTCTGGATTTTCGAAATTTTGTGGGCTAACCCCTTGCCTGATTTTTCTAGTCCAAAATGATTTATTAAAATGTATGAATATTACAATGCAGTATTTATGCTTATGTTGAGAGCTTTCAATAAAAGTATCACTCATCAAAATCGGGCTATACTTACGTGTTTTATTGCCAAATCATAATTTCTGGATTTTCGAAATTTTGTGGGCTAACCCCTTGCCAGATTTTTCTAGTCCAAAATGATTTATTAAAATGTATGAATATTACAATGCAGTATTAATGCTTATATTGAGAGCTTTCAATAAAAGTATCACTCATCAAAATCGGCCTATACATACGTGTTTTATGGCAAAATCATAATTTCTGGATTTTCGAAATTTTGTGGGCTAACTCCTTGCCTGATTTTTCTAGTCCAAAATGATTTATTAAGATGTATGAATATTTTAATGCAGTATTTATGCTTATGTAGAGAGCTTTCAATAAAAGTATCACTAATCAAAATCCGGCTGTACATACGTGTTTTATGGCAAAATCATAATTTCTGGATTTTTGAAATTTTGTGGGTTAACCCCTTGCCTGATTTTTCTAGTCCAAAATGATTTATTAAAATGTATGAATATTACAATGCAATATTAATGCTTATATTGAGAGCTTTCATTAAAAGTATCACTCATCAAAATCGGGCTATACTTACGTGTTTTATTGCCAAATCATAATTTCTGGATTTTCGAAATTTTGTGGGCTAACCCCTTGCCTGATTTTTCTAGTCCAAAATGATTTATTAAAATGTATGAATATTACAATGCAATATTAATGCTTATATTGAGAGCTTTCATTAAAAGTATCACTCATCAAAATCGGGCTATACTTACGTGTTTTATGGCAAAATCATAATTTCTGGATTTTCGAAATTGTGTGGGCTAACCCCTTGCCTGATTTTTCTAGTCCAAAATGATTTATTAAAATGTATGAATATTACAATGTGGTATTTATGCTTATGTTAAGAGCTTTCAATAAAAGTATCACTCATCAAAATCGGGCTATACTTACGTATTTTATTGCAAAATCATAATTTCCGGATTTTCGAAATTTTGTGGGCTAACCCCTTGCCTGATTTTTCTAGTCCAAAATGATTTATTAAAATGTATGAATATTACAATGCAATATTAATGCTTATATTGAGAGCTTTCAATAAAAGTATCACTCATCAAAATCGGGCTATACTTACGTATTTTATTGCAAAATCATAATTTCTGGATTTTCGAAATTTTGTGGGCTAACCCCTTGCCTGATTTTTCTAGTCCAAAATGATTTATTAAAATGTATGAATATTACAATGTGGTATTTATGCTTATGTTAAGAGCTTTCAATAAAAGTATCACTCATCAAAATCGGGCTATACTTACGTATTTTATTGCAAAATCATAATTTCCGGATTTTCGAAATTGTGTGGGCTAACCCCTTGCCTGATTTTTCTAGTCCAAAATGATTTATTAAAATGTATGAATATTACAATGCAGTATTTATGCTTATGTTAAGAGCTTTCAATAAAAGTATCACTCATCAAAATCGGGCTATACTTACGTGTTTTATTGCCAAATCATAATTTCTGGATTTTCGAAATTTTGTGGGCTAACTCCTTGCCTGATTTTTCTAGTCCAAAATGATTTATGAAAATGTATGAATATTACAATGCAGTATTTATGCTTATGTTGAGAGCTTTCAATAAAAGTATCACTCATCAAAATCGGCCTATACATACGTGTTTTATGGCAAAATCATAATTTCTGGATTTTCGAAATTTTGTGGGCTAACCCCTTGCCTGATTTTTCTAGTCCAAAATGATTTATTAAAATGTATGAATGTTACAATGCAGTATTTATGCTTATGTTGACAGCTGTCAATAAAAATATCACTCATCAAAATCGGGCTATACTTACGTGTTTTATGGCAAAATCATAATTTCTGGATTTTCGAAATTGTGTGGGCTAACCCCTTGCCTGATTTTTCTAGTCCAAAATGATTTATTAAAATGTATGAATATTACAATGCAGTATTTATGCTTATGTTGACAGCTGTCAATAAAAGTATCACTCATCAAAATCGACCTATACTTTCGTATTTTATTGCAAAATCATAATTTCTGGATTTTCGAAATTTTGTGGGCTAACCCCTTGCCTGATTTTTCTAGTCCAAAATGATTTATTAAAATGTATGAATATTACAATGCAGTATTTATGCTTATGTTGAGAGCTTTCAATAAAAGTATCACTCATCAAAATCGGGCTATACTTACGTGTTTTATTGCCAAATCATAATTTCTGGATTTTCGAAATTTTGTGGGCTAACCCCTTGCCTGATTTTTCTAGTCCAAAATGATTTATTAAAATGTATGAATATTACAATGCAGTATTTATGCTTATGTTGAGAGCTTTCAATAAAAGTATCACTCATCAAAATCGGGCTATACTTACGTGTTTTATTGCCAAATCATAATTTCTGGATTTTCGAAATTTTGTGGGCTAACCCCTTGCCAGATTTTTCTAGTCCAAAATGATTTATTAAAATGTATGAATATTACAATGCAGTATTAATGCTTATATTGAGAGCTTTCAATAAAAGTATCACTAATCAAAATCCGGCTGTACATACGTGTTTTATGGCAAAATCATAATTTCTGGATTTTTGAAATTTTGTGGGTTAACCCCTTGCCTGATTTTTCTAGTCCAAAATGATTTATTAAAATAAATGAATATTACAATGCAATATTAATGCTTATATTGAGAGCTTTCATTAAAAGTATCACTCATCAAAATCGGGCTATACTTACGTGTTTTATTGCCAAATCATAATTTCTGGATTTTCGAAATTTTGTGGGCTAACCCCTTACCTGATTTTTCTAGTCCAAAATGATTTATTAAAATGTATGAATGTTACAATGCAGTATTTATGCTTATGTTGACAGCTGTCAATAAAAATATCACTCATCAAAATCGGGCTATACTTACGTGTTTTATGGCAAAATCATAATTTCTGGATTTTTGAAATTTTGTGGGTTAACCCCTTGCCTGATTTTTCTAGTCCAAAATGATTTATTAAAATGTATGAATATTACAATGCAGTATTTATGCTTATGTTGAGAGCTTTCAATAAAAGTATCACTCATCAAAATCGGGCTATACTTACGTGTTTTATTGCCAAATCATAATTTCTGGATTTTCGAAATTTTGTGGGCTAACCCCTTGCCTGATTTTTCTAGTCCAAAATGATTTATTAAAATGTATGAATATTACAATGCAGTATTTATGCTTATGTTGAGAGCTTTCAATAAAAGTATCACTCATCAAAATCGGGCTACACTTACGTGTTTTATTGCCAAATCATAATTTCTGGATTTTCGAAATTTTGTGGGCTAACCCCTTGCCAGATTTTTCTAGTCCAAAATTATTTATTAAAATGTATGAATATTACAATGCAGTATTAATGCTTATATTGAGAGCTTTCAATAAAAGTATCACTCATCAAAATCGGCCTATACATACGTGTTTTATGGCAAAATCATAATTTCTGGATTTTCGAAATTTTGTGGGCTAACTCCTTGCCTGATTTTTCTAGTCCAAAATGATTTATTAAGATGTATGAATATTTTAATGCAGTATTTATGCTTATGTAGAGAGCTTTCAATAAAAGTATCACTAATCAAAATCCGGCTGTACATACGTGTTTTATGGCAAAATCATAATTTCTGGATTTTTGAAATTTTGTGGGTTAACCCCTTGCCTGATTTTTCTAGTCCAAAATGATTTATTAAAATGTATGAATATTACAATGCAATATTAATGCTTATATTGAGAGCTTTCTTTAAAAGTATCACTCATCAAAATCGGGCTATACTTACGTATTTTATTGCAAAATCATAATTTCTTGATTTTCGAAATTTTGTGGGCTAACCCCTTGCCTGATTTTTCTAGTCCAAAATGATTTATTAAAATGTATGAATATTTTAATGCAGTATTTATGCTTATGTAGAGAGCTTTCAATAAAAGTATCACTAATCAAAATCCGGCTGTACATACGTGTTTTATGGCAAAATCATAATTTCTGGATTTTTGAAATTTTGTGGGCTAACCCCTTGCCTGATTTTTCTAGTCCAAAATGATTTATTAAAATATATGAATATTACAATGCAGTATTTATGCTTATGTTAAGAGCTTTCAATAAAAGTATCACTCATCAAAATAGGCCTATACATACGTGTTTTATGGCAAAATCATAATTTCTGGATTTTCGAAATTTTGTGGGCTAACCCCTTGCCTGATTTTTCTAGTCCAAAATGATTTATTAAAATGTATGAATATTACAATGCAGTATTTATGCTTATGTTGACAGCTGTCAATAAAAGTATCACTCATCAAAATCGACCTATACTTTCGTGTTTTATTGCAAAATCATAATTTCTGGATTTTCGAAATTTTGTGGGCTAACCCCTTGCCTGATTTTTCTAGTCCAAAATGATTTATTAAGATGTATGAATATTTTAATGCAGTATTTATGCTTATGTAGAGAGCTTTCAATAAAAGTATCACTAATCAAAATCCGGCTGTACATACGTGTTTTATGGCAAAATCATAATTTCTGGATTTTTGAAATTTTGTGGGTTAACCCCTTGCCTGATTTTTCTAGTCCAAAATGATTTATTAAAATGTATGAATATTACAATGCAATATTAATGCTTATATTGAGAGCTTTCTTTAAAAGTATCACTCATCAAAATCGGGCTATACTTACGTATTTTATTGCAAAATCATAATTTCTTGATTTTCGAAATTTTGTGGGCTAACCCCTTGCCTGATTTTTCTAGTCCAAAATGATTTATTAAAATGTATGAATATTTTAATGCAGTATTTATGCTTATGTAGAGAGCTTTCAATAAAAGTATCACTCATCAAAATCGGCCTATACATACGTGTTTTATGGCAAAATCATAATTTCTGGATTTTCGAAATTTTGTGGGCTAACTCCTTGCCTGATTTTTCTAGTCCAAAATGATTTATTAAGATGTATGAATATTTTAATGCAGTATTTATGCTTATGTAGAGAGCTTTCAATAAAAGTATCACTAATCAAAATCCGGCTGTACATACGTGTTTTATGGCAAAATCATAATTTCTGGATTTTTGAAATTTTGTGGGTTAACCCCTTGCCTGATTTTTCTAGTCCAAAATGATTTATTAAAATGTATGAATATTACAATGCAATATTAATGCTTATATTGAGAGCTTTCTTTAAAAGTATCACTCATCAAAATCGGGCTATACTTACGTATTTTATTGCAAAATCATAATTTCTTGATTTTCGAAATTTTGTGGGCTAACCCCTTGCCTGATTTTTCTAGTCCAAAATGATTTATTAAAATGTATGAATATTTTAATGCAGTATTTATGCTTATGTAGAGAGCTTTCAATAAAAGTATCACTAATCAAAATCCGGCTGTACATACGTGTTTTATGGCAAAATCATAATTTCTGGATTTTTGAAATTTTGTGGGCTAACCCCTTGCCTGATTTTTCTAGTCCAAAATGATTTATTAAAATATATGAATATTACAATGCAGTATTTATGCTTATGTTAAGAGCTTTCAATAAAAGTATCACTCATCAAAATAGGCCTATACATACGTGTTTTATGGCAAAATCATAATTTCTGGATTTTCGAAATTTTGTGGGCTAACTCCTTGCCTGATTTTTCTAGTCCAAAATGATTTATTAAAATGTATGAATATTTTAATGCAGTATTTATGCTTATGTTGAGAGCTTTCAATAAAAGTATCACTAATCAAAATCCGGCTGTACATACGTGTTTTATGGCAAAATCATAATTTCTGGATTTTCGAAATTTTGTGGGCTAACCCCTTGCCTGATTTTTCTAGTCCAAAATGATTTATTAGAATGTATGAATATTACAATGCAGTATTAATGCTTACGTAGAGAGCTTTCAATAAAAGTATCACTAATCAAAATCCGGCTGTACATACGTGTTTTATGGCAAAATCATAATTTCTGGATTTTCGAAATTTTGTGGGCTAACTCCTTGCCTGATTTTTTTAGTCCAAAATGATTTATTGAAATATATGAATATTACAATGCAGTATTTATGCTTATGTTCAGAGCTTTCAATAAAAGTATCACTCATCAAAATAGGCCTATACATACGTGTTTTATGGCAAAATCATAATTTCTGAGTTTTCGAAATTTTGTGGACTAACCCCTTGCCTGATTTTTCTAGTCCAAAATGATTTATTGAAATATATGAATATTACAATGCAGTATTTATGCTTATGTTCAGAGCTTTCAATAAAAGTATCACTCATCAAAATAGGCCTATACATACGTGTTTTATGGCAAAATCATAATTTCTGGGTTTTCGAAATTTTGTGGGCTAACCCCTTGCCTGATTTTTCTAGTCCAAAATGATTTATTAAAATGTATGAATATTACAATGCAGTATTTATGCTTATGTTCAGAGCTTTCAATAAAAGTATCACTCATCAAAATAGGGCTATACATACGTGTTTTATGGCAAAATCATAATTTCTGGGTTTTCGAAATTTTGTGGGCTAACCCCTTGCCTGATTTTTCTAGTCCAAAATGATTTATCAAAATGTATGAATATTACAATGCAGTATTTATGCTTTTGTTCAGAGCTTTCAATAAAAGTATCACTCTTCAAAATCGACCTATACATACGTGTTTTATGGCAAAATCATAATTTCTGGATTTTCGAAATTTTGTGGGCTAACCCCTTGCCTGATTTTTCTAGTCCAAAATGATTTATCGAAATATATGAATATTACAATGCAGTATTTATGCTTATGTTGACAGCTGTCAATAAAAGTATCACTCATCAAAATCGACCTATACTTTCGTACTTTATTTCAAAATCATAATTTCTGGATTTTCGAAATTTTGTGGGTTAACCCCTTGCCTGATTTTTCTAGTCCAAAATGATTTATTAAAATGTATGAATGTTACAATGCAGTATTTATGCTTATGTTGACAGCTGTCAATAAAAATATCACTCATCAAAATCGGGCTATACTTACGTGTTTTATGGCAAAATCATAATTTCTGGATTTTCGAAATTTTGTGGGCCTGATTTTTCAGGCCCTTGCCTGATTTTTCTAGTCCAAAATGATTTATTAAAATGTATGAATATTACAATGCAGTATTAATGCTTATATTGAGAGCTTTCAATAAAAGTATCACTCATCAAAATCGGCCTATACATACGTGTTTTATGGCAAAATCATAATTTCTGGATTTTCGAAATTTTGTGGGCTAACCCCTTGCCTGATTTTTCTAGTCCAAAATGATTTATTAAAATGTATGAATGTTACAATGCAGTATTTATGCTTATGTTGACAGCTGTCAATAAAAATATCACTCATCAAAATCGGGCTATACTTACGTGTTTTATGGCAAAATCATAATTTCTGGATTTTCGAAATTGTGTGGGCTAACCCCTTGCCTGATTTTTCTAGTCCAAAATGATTTATTAAAATGTATGAATATTACAATGCAGTATTTATGCTTATGTTGACAGCTGTCAATAAAAGTATCACTCATCAAAATCGACCTATACTTTCGTATTTTATTGCAAAATCATAATTTCTGGATTTTCGAAATTTTGTGGGCTAACCCCTTGCCTGATTTTTCTAGTCCAAAATGATTTATTAAAATGTATGAATATTACAATGCAGTATTTATGCTTATGTTGAGAACTTTCAATAAAAGTATCACTCATCAAAATCGGGCTATACTTACGTGTTTTATTGCCAAATCATAATTTCTGGATTTTCGAAATTTTGTGGGCTAACCCCTTGCCTGATTTTTCTAGTCCAAAATGATTTATTAAAATGTATGAATATTACAATGCAGTATTTATGCTTACGTAGAGAGCTTTCAATAAAAGTATCACTCATCAAAATCGGGCTATACTTACGTATTTTATTGCAAAATCATAATTTCTGGATTTTCGAAATTTTGTGGGCTAACCCCTTGCCTGATTTTTCTAGTCCAAAATGATTTATTAAAATGTATGAATATTACAATGCAGTATTTATGCTTACGTAGAGAGCTTTCAATAAAAGTATCACTCATCAAAATCAGGCTATACTTACGTATTTTATTGCAAAATCATAATTTCTGGGTTTTCAAAATTTTGTGGGCTAACCCCTTGCCTGATTTTTCTAGTCCAAAATGATTTATTAAAATGTATGAATATTACAATGCAGTATTTATGCTTATGTTGAGAGCTTTCAATAAAAGTGTCACTCATCAAAATCGGGCTATACTTACGTGTTTTATTGCAAAATCATAATTTATGGATTTTCGAAATTTTGTGGGCCCTTGCCTGATTTTTCTAGTCCAAAATGGTTTATTAAAATGGATGAATATTGCAATGCAGTATTTGTGCTTTTGTTGAGAGCTTTCAATAAAAGTATCACTCATCAAAATCGGGCTATACTTACGTATTTTATTGCAAAATCATAATTTCTGGGTTTTCGAAATTTTGTGGGCTAACCCCTTGCCTGATTTTTCTAGTCCAAAATTATTTTTAAAATGTATGAATATTACAATGCAGTATTTATGCTTATGTTGAGAGCTTTCAATAAAAGTGTCACTCATCAAAATCGGGCTATACTTACGTGTTTTATTGCAAAATCATAATTTATGGATTTTCGAAATTTTGTGGGCCCTTGCCTGATTTTTCTAGTCCAAAATGGTTTATTAAAATGTATGAATATTGCAATGCAGTATTTGTGCTTATGTTAAGAGCTTTCAATAAAAGTATCACTCATCAAAATCGGCCTATACATACGTATTTTATTGCAAAATCATAATTTCTGGATTTTCGAAATTTTGTGGGCTAACCCCTTGCCTGATTTTTTTAGTCCAAAATGATTTATTAAAATGTATGAATATTACAATGCAGTATTTATGCTTATGTTGAGAGCTTTCAATAAAAGTATCACTCATCAAAATCGGCCTATACATACGTGTTTTATGGCAAAATCATAATTTCTGGATTTTCGAAATTTTGTGGGCTAACCCCTTGCCTGATTTTTCTAGTCCAAAATGATTTATTAAAATGTATGAATATTACAATGCAGTATTAATGCTTATGTTGAGAGCTTTCAATAAAAGTATCACTCATCAAAATCGGGCTATACTTACGTATTTTATTGCAAAATCATAATTTCTGGATTTTCAAAATTTTGTGGGCTAACCCCTTGCCTGATTTTTCTAGTCCAAAATGATTTATTGAAATATATGAATATTACAATGCAGTATTTATGCTTATGTTCAGAGCTTTCAATAAAAGTATCACTCATCAAAATCGGGCTATACTTACGTATTTTATTGCAAAATCATAATTTCTGGATTTTCAAAATTTTGTGGGCTAGCCCCTTGCCTGATTTTTCCAGTCCAAAATGATTTATTGAAATATATGAATATTACAATGCAGTATTTATGCTTATGTTCAGAGCTTTCAATAAAAGTATCACTCATCAAAATCGGGCTATACTTACGTATTTTATTGCAAAATCATAATTTCTGGATTTTCGAAATTTTGTGGGCTAACCCCTTGCCTGATTTTTCTAGTCCAAAATGATTTATTAACATGTATGAATATTACAATGCAGTGTTAATGCTTATGTTGAGAGCTTTCAATAAAAGTATCACTCATCAAAATCGGCCTATACATACGTGTTTTATGGCAAAATCATAATTTCTGGATTTTCGAAATTTTGTGGGCTAACCCCTTGCCTGATTTTTCCAGTCCAAAATGATTTATTAAAATGTATGAATATTACAATGCAGTATTTATGCTTATGTTGAGAGCTTTCAATAAAAGTATCACTCATCAAAATCGGGCTATACTTACGTGTTTTATTGCCAAATCATAATTTCTGGATTTTCGAAATTTTGTGGGCTAACCCCTTGCCTGATTTTTCTAGTCCAAAATGATTTATTAAAATGTATGAATATTACAATGCAGTATTTATGCTTATGTTGGGAGCTTTCAATAAAAGTATCACTCATCAAAATCGGGCTATACTTACGTGTTTTATTGCCAAATCATAATTTCTGGATTTTCGAAATTTTGTGGGCTAACCCCTTGCCTGATTTTTCTAGTCCAAAATGATTTATTAAAATGTATGAATATTACAATGCAGTATTTATGCTTATGTTGGGAGCTTTCAATAAAAGTATCACTCATCAAAATCGGGCTATACTTACGTGTTTTATTGCCAAATCATAATTTCTGGAATTTCGAAATTTTGTGGGCTAACCCCTTGCCTGATTTTTCTAGTCCAAAATGATTTATTAAAATGTATGAATATTACAATGCAGTATTAATGCTTATATTGAGAGCTTTCAATAAAAGTATCACTCATCAAAATCGGCCTATACATACGTGTTTTATGGCAAAATCATAATTTCTGGATTTTCGAAATTTTGTGGGCTAACCCCTTGCCTGATTTTTCTAGTCCAAAATGATTTATTAAAATGTATGAATATTACAATGCAGTATTTATGCTTATGTTGAGAGCTTTCAATAAAAGTGTCACTCATCAAAATCGGGCTATACTTACGTGTTTTATTGCAAAATCATAATTTATGGATTTTCGAAATTTTGTGGGCCCTTGCCTGATTTTTCTAGTCCAAAATGGTTTATTAAAATGTATGAATATTGCAATGCAGTATTTGTGCTTATGTTAAGAGCTTTCAATAAAAGTATCACTCATCAAAATCGGGCTATACTGACGTATTTTATTGCAAAATCATAATTTCTGTATTTTCAAAATTTTGTGGGCTAACCCCTTGCCTGATTTTTCCAGTCCAAAATGATTTATTGAAATATATGAATATTACAATGCAGTATTTATGCTTATGTTCAGAGCTTTCAATAAAAGTATCACTCATCAAAATCGGGCTATACTTACGTATTTTATTGCAAAATCATAATTTCTGGATTTTCAAAATTTTGTGGGCTAACCCCTTGCCTGATTTTTCCAGTCCAAAATGATTTATTGAAATGTATGAATATTACAATGCAGTATTTATGCTTATGTTGAGAGCTTCAATAAAAGTGTCACTCATCAAAATCGGGCTATACTTACGTGTTTTATGGCAAAATCATAATTTATGGATTTTCGAAATTTTGTGGGCCCTTGCCTGATTTTTCTAGTCCAAAATGGTTTATTAAAATGTATGAATATTGCAATGCAGTGTTTGTGCTTATGTTAAGAGCTTTCAATAAAAGTATCACTCATCAAAATCGGCCTATACATACGTATTTTATTGCAAAATCATAATTTCTGGATTTTCAAAATTTTGTGGGCTAACCCCTTGCCTGATTTTTTTAGTCCAAAATGATTAATGAAAATGTATGAATATTACAATGCAGTATTTATGCTTATGTTGAGAGCTTTCAATAAAAGTATCACTCATCAAAATCGGGCTATACTTACGTGTTTTATTGCAAAATCATAATTTCCGGATTTTCGAAATTTTGTGGGCTAACCCCTTGCCTGATTTTTCTAGTCCAAAATGATTTATTAAAATGTATGAATATTACAATGCACTATTAATGCTTATATTGAGAGCTTTCAATAAAAGTATCACTCATCAAAATCGGCCTATACTTACGTGTTTTATTGCAAAATCATAATTTATGGATTTTCGAAATTTTGTGGGCCCTTGCCTGATTTTTCTAGTCCAAAATGGTTTATTAAAATGTATGAATATTGCAATGCAGTGTTTGTGCTTATGTTAAGAGCTTTCAATAAAAGTATCACTCATCAAAATCGGCCTATACATACGTATTTTATTGCAAAATCATAATTTCTGGATTTTCAAAATTTTGTGGGCTAACCCCTTGCCTGATTTTTTTAGTCCAAAATGATTAATGAAAATGTATGAATATTACAATGCAGTATTTATGCTTATGTTGAGAGCTTTCAATAAAAGTATCACTCATCAAAATCGGGCTATACTTACGTGTTTTATTGCAAAATCATAATTTCCGGATTTTCGAAATTTTGTGGGCTAACCCCTTGCCTGATTTTTCTAGTCCAAAATGATTTATTAAAATGTATGAATATTACAATGCAGTATTAATGCTTATATTGAGAGCTTTCAATAAAAGTATCACTCATCAAAATCGGCCTATACATACGTGTTTTATGGCAAAATCATAATTTCTGGATTTTCGAAATTTTGTGGGCTAACCCCTTGCCTGATTTTTCTAGTCCAAAATGATTTATTAAAATGTATGAATATTACAATGCAGTATTTATGCTTATGTTGAGAGCTTTCAATAAAAGTATCACTCATCAAAATCGGGCTATACATACGTGTTTTATTGCCAAATCATAATTTCTGGATTTTCGAAATTTTGTGGGCTAACCCCTTGCCTGATTTTTCTAGTCCAAAATGATTTATTAAAATGTATGAATATTACAATGCAGTATTTATGCTTATGTTGAGATTTTTCAATAAAAGTATCACTCATCAAAATCGGGCTATACTTACGTGTTTTATTGCCAAATCATAATTTCTGGAATTTCGAAATTTTGTGGGCTAACCCCTTGCCTGATTTTTCTAGTCCAAAATGATTTATTAAAATGTATGAATATTACAATGCAGTATTAATGCTTATATTGAGAGCTTTCAATAAAAGTATCACTCATCAAAATCGGCCTATACATACGTGTTTTATGGCAAAATCATAATTTCTGGATTTTCGAAATTTTGTGGGCTAACCCCTTGCCTGATTTTTCTAGTCCAAAATGATTAATGAAAATGTATGAATATTACAATGCAGTATTTGTGCTTATGTTGAGAGCTTTCAATAAAAGCATCACTCATCAAAATCGGCCTATACATACGTATTTTATGGCAAAATCATAATTTCTGGATTTTCGAAATTTTGTGGGCTAACCCCTTGCCTGATTTTTCTAGTCCAAAATGATTTATTAAAATGTATGAATATTACAATGCAGTATTAATGCTTATATTGAGAGCTTTCAATAAAAGTATCACTCATCAAAATCGGCCTATACATACGTGTTTTATGGCAAAATCATAATTACTGGATTTTCGAAATTTTGTGGGCTAACCCCTTGCCTGATTTTTCTAGTCCAAAATGATTTATTAAAATGTATGAATATTACAATGCAGTATTTATGCTTATGTTGAGAGCTTTCAATAAAAGTATCACTCATCAAAATCGGGCTATACTTACGTGTTTTATTGCCAAATCATAATTTCTGGATTTTCGAAATTTTGTGGGCTAACCCCTTGCCTGATTTTTCTAGTCCAAAATGATTTATTAAAATGTATGAATATTACAATGCAGTATTAATGCTTATATTGAGAGCTTTCAATAAAAGTATCACTCATCAAAATCGGCCTATACATACGTGTTTTATGGCAAAATCATAATTTCTGGATTTTCGAAATTTTGTGGGCTAACCCCTTGCCTGATTTTTCTAGTCCAAAATGATTTATTAAAATGTATGAATATTACAATGCAGTATTAATGCTTATATTGAGAGCTTTCAATAAAAGTATCACTCATCAAAATCGGCCTATACATACGTGTTTTATGGCAAAATCATAATTTCTGGATTTTCGAAATTTTGTGGGCTAACCCCTTGCCTGATTTTTCTAGTCCAAAATGATTTATGAAAATGTATGAATATTACAATGCAGTATTTATGCTTATGTTGAGAGCTTTCAATAAAAGCATCACTCATCAAAATCGGCCTATACATACGTGTTTTATGGCAAAATCATAATTACTGGATTTTCGAAATTTTGTGGGCTAACCCCTTGCCTGATTTTTCTAGTCCAAAATGATTTATTAAAATGTATGAATATTACAATGCAGTATTAATGCTTATATTGAGAGCTTTCAATAAAAGTATCACTCATCAAAATCGGCCTATACATACGTATTTTATGGCAAAATCATAATTTCTGGATTTTCGAAATTTTGTGGGCTAACCCCTTGCCTGATTTTTCTAGTCCAAAATGATTTATTAAAATGTATGAATATTACAATGCAGTATTTATGCTTATGTTGAGAGCTTTCAATAAAAGTATCACTCATCAAAATCGGGCTATACTTACGTGTTTTATTGCCAAATCATAATTTCTGGAATTTCGAAATTTTGTGGGCTAACCCCTTGCCTGATTTTTCTAGTCCAAAATGATTTATTAAAATGTATGAATATTACAATGCAGTATTAATGCTTATATTGAGAGCTTTCAATAAAAGTATCACTCATCAAAATCGGCCTATACATACGTGTTTTATGGCAAAATCATAATTTCTGGATTTTCGAAATTTTGTGGGCTAACCCCTTGCCTGATTTTTCTAGTCCAAAATGATTAATGAAAATGTATGAATATTACAATGCAGTATTTATGCTTATGTTGAGAGCTTTCAATAAAAGCATCACTCATCAAAATCGGCCTATACATACGTATTTTATGGCAAAATCATAATTTATGGATTTTCGAAATTTTGTGGGCTAACCCCTTGCCTGATTTTTCTAGTCCAAAATGATTTATTAAAATGTATGAATATTACAATGCAGTATTAATGTTTATATTGAGAGCTTTCAATAAAAGTATCACTCATCAAAATCGGCCTATACATACGTGTTTTATGGCAAAATCATAATTACTGGATTTTCGAAATTTTGTGGGCTAACCCCTTGCCTGATTTTTCTAGTCCAAAATGATTTATTAAAATGTATGAATATTACAATGCAGTATTAATGCTTATATTGAGAGCTTTCAATAAAAGTATCACTCATCAAAATCGGCCTATACATACGTGTTTTATGGCAAAATCATAATTTCTGGATTTTCGAAATTTTGTGGGCTAACCCCTTGCCTGATTTTTCTAGTCCAAAATGATTTATTAAAATGTATGAATATTACAATGCAGTATTTATGCTTATGTTGAGAGCTTTCAATAAAAGTATCACTCATCAAAATCGGGCTATACTTACGTGTTTTATTGCCAAATCATAATTTCTGGATTTTCGAAATTTTGTGGGCTAACCCCTTGCCTGATTTTTCTAGTCCAAAATGATTTATTAAAATGTATGAATATTACAATGCAGTATTAATGCTTATATTGAGAGCTTTCAATAAAAGTATCACTCATCAAAATCGGCCTATACATACGTGTTTTATGGCAAAATCATAATTTCTGGATTTTCGAAATTTTGTGGGCTAACCCCTTGCCTGATTTTTCTAGTCCAAAATGATTTATTAAAATGTATGAATATTACAATGCAGTATTAATGCTTATATTGAGAGCTTTCAATAAAAGTATCACTCATCAAAATCGGCCTATACATACGTGTTTTATGGCAAAATCATAATTTCTGGATTTTCGAAATTTTGTGGGCTAACCCCTTGCCTGATTTTTCTAGTCCAAAATGATTTATTAAAATGTATGAATATTACAATGCAGTATTTATGCTTATATTGAGAGCTTTCAATAAAAGTATCACTCATCAAAATCGGCCTATACATACGTGTTTTATGGCAAAATCATAATTACTGGATTTTCGAAATTTTGTGGGCTAACCCCTTGCCTGATTTTTCTAGTCCAAAATGATTTATTAAAATGTATGAATATTACAATGCAGTATTTATGCTTATGTTGAGAGCTTTCAATAAAAGCATCACTCATCAAAATCGGCCTATACATACGTATTTTATGGCAAAATCATAATTTCTGGATTTTCGAAATTTTGTGGGCTAACCCCTTGCCTGATTTTTCTAGTCCAAAATGATTTATTAAAATGTATGAATATTACAATGCAGTATTAATGCTTATATTGAGAGCTTTCAATAAAAGTATCACTCATCAAAATCGGCCTATACATACGTGTTTTATGGCAAAATCATAATTTCTGGATTTTCGAAATTTTGTGGGCTAACCCCTTGCCTGATTTTTCTAGTCCAAAATGATTTATTAAAATGTATGAATATTACAATGCAGTATTTATGCTTATGTTGAGAGCTTTCAATAAAAGTATCACTCATCAAAATCAGGCTATACTTACGTATTTTATTGCAAAATCATAATTTCTGGATTTTCGAAATTTTGTGGGCTAACCCCTTGCCTGATTTTTCTAGTCCAAAATGATTTATTAAAATGTATGAATATTACAATGCAGTATTTATGCTTATGTTGAGAGCTTTCAATAAAAGTATCACTCATCAAAATCGGGCTATACTTACGTATTTTATTGCAAAATCATAATTTCTGGGTTTTCGAAATTTTGTGGGCTAACCCCTTGCCTGATTTTTCTAGTCCAAAATGATTTATTAAAATGTATGAATATTACAATGCAGTATTTATGCTTATGTTGAGAGCTTTCAATTCAAGAGTCACTCATCAAAATCGGGCTATACTTACGTGTTTTATTGCAAAATCATAATTTATGGATTTTCGAAATTTTGTGGGCCCTTGCCTGATTTTTCTAGTCCAAAATGGTTTATTAAAATGTATGAATATTGCAATGCAGTATTTGTGCTTATGTTAAGAGCTTTCAATAAAAGTATCACTCATCAAAATCGGCCTATACATACGTATTTTATTGCAAAATCATAATTTCTGGATTTTCGAAATTTTGTGGGCTAACCCCTTGCCTGATTTTTCTAGTCCAAAATGATTTATTAAAATGTATGAATATTACAATGCAGTATTAATGCTTATGTTGAGAGCTTTCAATAAAAGTATCACTCATCAAAATCGGGCTATACTTACGTATTTTATTGCAAAATCATAATTTCTGGATTTTCAAAATTTTTGGGCTAACCCCTTGCCTGATTTTTCCAGTCCAAAATGATTTATTGAAATATATGAATATTACAATGCAGTATTTATGCTTATGTTCAGAGCTTTCAATAAAAGTATCACTCATCAAAATCGGGCTATACTTACGTATTTTATTGCAAAATCATAATTTCTGTATTTTCAAAATTTTGTGGGCTAACCCCTTGCCTGATTTTTCCAGTCCAAAATGATTTATTAAAATGTATGAATATTACAATGCAGTATTAATGCTTATATTGAGAGCTTTCAATAAAAGTATCACTCATCAAAATCGGCCTATACATACGTGTTTTATGGCAAAATCATAATTTCTGGATTTTCGAAATTTTGTGGGCTAACCCCTTGCCTGATTTTTCTAGTCCAAAATGATTTATTAAAATGTATGAATATTACAATGCAGTATTTATGCTTATGTTGAGAGCTTTCAATAAAAGTATCACTCATCAAAATCGGGCTATACTTACGTGTTTTATTGCCAAATCATAATTTCTGGATTTTCGAAATTTTGTGGGCTAACCCCTTGCCTGATTTTTCTAGTCCAAAATGATTTATTAAAATGTATGAATATTACAATGCAGTATTTATGCTTATGTTGAGAGCTTTCAATAAAAGTATCACTCATCAAAATCGGCCTATACATACGTGTTTTATGGCAAAATCATAATTTCTGGATTTTCGAAATTTTGTGGGCTAACCCCTTGCCTGATTTTTCTAGTCCAAAATGATTTATTAAAATGTATGAATATTACAATGCAGTATTTATGCTTATGTTGAGAGCTTTCAATAAAAGCATCACTCATCAAAATCGGCCTATACATACGTATTTTATGGCAAAATCATAATTTCTGGATTTTCGAAATTTTGTGGGCTAACCCCTTGCCTGATTTTTCTAGTCCAAAATGATTTATTAAAATGTATGAATATTACAATGCAGTATTAATGCTTATATTGAGAGCTTTCAATAAAAGTATCACTCATCAAAATCGGCCTATACATACGTGTTTTATGGCAAAATCATAATTACTGGATTTTCGAAATTTTGTGGGCTAACCCCTTGCCTGATTTTTCTAGTCCAAAATGATTTATTAAAATGTATGAATATTACAATGCAGTATTAATGCTTATATTGAGAGCTTTCAATAAAAGTATCACTCATCAAAATCGGCCTATACATACGTGTTTTATGGCAAAATCATAATTTCTGGATTTTCGAAATTTTGTGGGCTAACCCCTTGCCTGATTTTTCTAGTCCAAAATGATTTATTAAAATGTATGAATATTACAATGCAGTATTTATGCTTATGTTGAGAGCTTTCAATAAAAGTATCACTCATCAAAATCGGGCTATACTTACGTGTTTTATTGCCAAATCATAATTTCTGGATTTTCGAAATTTTGTGGGCTAACCCCTTGCCTGATTTTTCTAGTCCAAAATGATTTATTAAAATGTATGAATATTACAATGCAGTATTAATGCTTATATTGAGAGCTTTCAATAAAAGTATCACTCATCAAAATCGGCCTATACATACGTGTTTTATGGCAAAATCATAATTTCTGGATTTTCGAAATTTTGTGGGCTAACCCCTTGCCTGATTTTTCTAGTCCAAAATGATTTATTAAAATGTATGAATATTACAATGCAGTATTTATGCTTATGTTGAGAGCTTTCAATAAAAGCATCACTCATCAAAATCGGCCTATACATACGTATTTTATGGCAAAATCATAATTTCTGGATTTTCGAAATTTTGTGGGCTAACCCCTTGCCTGATTTTTCTAGTCCAAAATGATTTATTAAAATGTATGAATATTACAATGCAGTATTTATGCTTATGTTGAGAGCTTTCAATAAAAGTATCACTCATCAAAATCGGGCTATACTTACGTGTTTTATTGCCAAATCATAATTTCTGGATTTTCGAAATTTTGTGGGCTAACCCCTTGCCTGATTTTTCTAGTCCAAAATGATTTATTAAAATGTATGAATATTACAATGCAGTATTAATGCTTATATTGAGAGCTTTCAATAAAAGTATCACTCATCAAAATCGGGCTATACTTACGTGTTTTATTGCCAAATCATAATTTCTGGATTTTCGAAATTTTGTGGGCTAACCCCTTGCCTGATTTTTCTAGTCCAAAATGATTTATTAAAATGTATGAATATTACAATGCAGTATTTATGCTTATGTTGAGAGCTTTCAATAAAAGTATCACTCATCAAAATCGGGCTATACTTACGTGTTTTATTGCCAAATCATAATTTCTGGAATTTCGAAATTTTGTGGGCTAACCCCTTGCCTGATTTTTCTAGTCCAAAATGATTTATTAAAATGTATGAATATTACAATGCAGTATTAATGCTTATATTGAGAGCTTTCAATAAAAGTATCACTCATCAAAATCGGCCTATACATACGTGTTTTATGGCAAAATCATAATTTCTGGATTTTCGAAATTTTGTTGGCTAACCCCTTGCCTGATTTTTCTAGTCCAAAATGATTTATTAAAATGTATGAATATTACAATGCAGTATTTATGCTTATGTTGAGAGCTTTCAATAAAAGTATCACTCATCAAAATCGGGCTATACTTACGTGTTTTATTGCCAAATCATAATTTCTGGATTTTCGAAATTTTGTGGGCTAACCCCTTGCCTGATTTTTCTAGTCCAAAATGATTTATTAAAATGTATGAATATTACAATGCAGTATTAATGCTTATATTGAGAGCTTTCAATAAAAGTATCACTCATCAAAATCGGGCTATACTTACGTGTTTTATTGCCAAATCATAATTTCTGGATTTTCGAAATTTTGTGGGCTAACCCCTTGCCTGATTTTTCTAGTCCAAAATGATTTATTAAAATGTATGAATATTACAATGCAGTATTTATGCTTATGTTGAGAGCTTTCAATAAAAGTATCACTCATCAAAATCAGGCTATACTTACGTGTTTTATGGCAAAATCATAATTTCTGGATTTTCGAAATTTTGTGGGCTAGCCCCTTGCCTGATTTTTCTAGTCCAAAATGATTTATTAAAATGTATGAATATTACAATGCAGTATTTATGCTTATGTTGAGAGCTTTCAATAAAAGCATCACTCATCAAAATCGGCCTATACATACGTATTTTATGGCAAAATCATAATTTATGGATTTTCGAAATTTTGTGGGCTAACCCCTTGCCTGATTTTTCTAGTCCAAAATGATTTATTAAAATGTATGAATATTACAATGCAGTATTAATGCTTATATTGAGAGCTTTCAATAAAAGTATCACTCATCAAAATCGGCCTATACATACGTGTTTTATGGCAAAATCATAATTACTGGATTTTCGAAATTTTGTGGGCTAACCCCTTGCCTGATTTTTCTAGTCCAAAATGATTTATTAAAATGTATGAATATTACAATGCAGTATTTATGCTTATGTTGAGAGCTTTCAATAAAAGTATCACTCATCAAAATCGGGCTATACTTACGTGTTTTATTGCCAAATCATAATTTCTGGATTTTCGAAATTTTGTGGGCTAACCCCTTGCCTGATTTTTCTAGTCCAAAATGATTTATTAAAATGTATGAATATTACAATGCAGTATTAATGCTTATATTGAGAGCTTTCAATAAAAGTATCACTCATCAAAATCGGCCTATACATACGTGTTTTATGGCAAAATCATAATTTCTGGATTTTCGAAATTTTGTGGGCTAACCCCTTGCCTGATTTTTCTAGTCCAAAATGATTTATTAAAATGTATGAATATTACAATGCAGTATTTATGCTTATGTTGAGAGCTTTCAATAAAAGCATCACTCATCAAAATCGGCCTATACATACGTATTTTATGGCAAAATCATAATTTCTGGATTTTCCAAATTTTGTGGGCTAACCCCTTGCCTGATTTTTCTAGTCCAAAATGATTTATTAAAATGTATGAATATTACAATGCAGTATTTATGCGTATGTTGAGAGCTTTCAATAAAAGTATCACTCATCAAAATCAGGCTATACTTACGTGTTTTATTGCAAAATCATAATTTCTGGATTTTCGAAATTTTGTGGGCTAACCCCTTGCCTGATTTTTCTAGTCCAAAATGATTTATTAAAATGTATGAATATTACAATGCAGTATTTATGCTTATGTTGAGAGCTTTCAATAAAAGTATCACTCATCAAAATCGGGCTATACTTACGTGTTTTATTGCCAAATCATAATTTCTGGATTTTCGAAATTTTGTGGGCTAACCCCTTGCCTGATTTTTCTAGTCCAAAATGATTTATTAAAATGTATGAATATTACAATGCAGTATTAATGCTTATATTGAGAGCTTTCAATAAAAGTATCACTCATCAAAATCGGGCTATACTTACGTGTTTTATTGCCAAATCATAATTTCTGGATTTTCGAAATTTTGTGGGCTAACCCCTTGCCTGATTTTTCTAGTCCAAAATGATTTATTAAAATGTATGAATATTACAATGCAGTATTTATGCTTATGTTGAGAGCTTTCAATAAAAGTATCACTCATCAAAATCGGGCTATACTTACGTGTTTTATTGCCAAATCATAATTTCTGGAATTTCGAAATTTTGTGGGCTAACCCATTGCCTGATTTTTCTAGTCCAAAATGATTTATTAAAATGTATGAATATTACAATGCAGTATTAATGCTTATATTGAGAGCTTTCAATAAAAGTATCACTCATCAAAATCGGCCTATACTTACGTGTTTTATGGCAAAATCATAATTTCTGGATTTTCGAAATTTTGTGGGCTAACCCCTTGCCTGATTTTTCTAGTCCAAAATGATTTATTAAAATTTATGAATATTACAATGCAGTATTTATGCTTATGTTGAGAGCTTTCAATAAAAGTATCACTCATCAAAATCGGGCTATACTTACGTGTTTTATTGCCAAATCATAATTTCTGGAATTTCGAAATTTTGTGGGCTAACCCCTTGCCTGATTTTTCTAGTCCAAAATGATTTATTAAAATGTATGAATATTACAATGCAGTATTTATGCTTATATTGAGAGCTTTCAATAAAAGTATCACTCATCAAAATCGGGCTATACTTACGTGTTTTATTGCCAAATCATAATTTCTGGAATTTCGAAATTTTGTGGGCTAACCCCTTGCCTGATTTTTCTAGTCCAAAATGATTTATTAAAATTTATGAATATTACAATGCAGTATTTATGCTTATGTTGAGAGCTTTCAATAAAAGTATCACTCATCAAAATCGGGCTATACTTACGTGTTTTATTGCCAAATCATAATTTCTGGATTTTCGAAATTTTGTGGGCTAACCCCTTGCCTGATTTTTCTAGTCCAAAATGATTTATTAAAATGTATGAATATTACAATGCAGTATTAATGCTTATATTGAGAGCTTTCAATAAAAGTATCACTCATCAAAATCGGCCTATACATACGTGTTTTATGGCAAAATCATAATTTCTGGATTTTCGAAATTTTGTGGGCTAACCCCTTGCCTGATTTTTCTAGTCCAAAATGATTTATTAAAATGTATGAATATTACAATGCAGTATTTATGCTTATGTTGAGAGCTTTCAATAAAAGCATCACTCATCAAAATCGGCCTATACATACGTATTTTATGGCAAAATCATAATTTCTGGATTTTCCAAATTTTGTGGGCTAACCCCTTGCCTGATTTTTCTAGTCCAAAATGATTTATTAAAATGTATGAATATTGCAATGCAGTATTTATGCGTATGTTGAGAGCTTTCAATAAAAGTATCACTCATCAAAATCAGGCTATACTTACGTGTTTTATTGCAAAATCATAATTTCTGGATTTTCGAAATTTTGTGGGCTAACCCCTTGCCTGATTTTTCTAGTCCAAAATGATTTATTAAAATGTATGAATATTACAATGCAGTATTTATGCTTATGTTGAGAGCTTTCAATAAAAGTATCACTCATCAAAATCGGGCTATACTTACGTGTTTTATTGCCAAATCATAATTTCTGGATTTTCGAAATTTTGTGGGCTAACCCCTTGCCTGATTTTTCTAGTCCAAAATGATTTATTAAAATGTATGAATATTACAATGCAGTATTAATGCTTATATTGAGAGCTTTCAATAAAAGTATCACTCATCAAAATCGGGCTATACTTACGTGTTTTATTGCCAAATCATAATTTATGGATTTTCGAAATTTTGTGGGCTAACCCCTTGCCTGATTTTTCTAGTCCAAAATGATTTATTAAAATGTATGAATATTACAATGCAGTATTTATGCTTATATTGAGAGCTTTCAATAAAAGTATCACTCATCAAAATCGGGCTATACTTACGTGTTTTATTGCCAAATCATAATTTCTGGAATTTCGAAATTTTGTGGGCTAACCCCTTGCCTGATTTTTCTAGTCCAAAATGATTTATTAAAATGTATGAATATTACAATGCAGTATTAATGCTTATATTGAGAGCTTTCAATAAAAGTATCACTCATCAAAATCGGCCTATACATACGTGTTTTATGGCAAAATCATAATTTCTGGATTTTCGAAATTTTGTGGGCTAACCCCTTGCCTGATTTTTCTAGTCCAAAATGATTTATTAAAATTTATGAATATTACAATGCAGTATTTATGCTTATGTTGAGAGCTTTCAATAAAAGTATCACTCATCAAAATCGGGCTATACTTACGTGTTTTATTGCCAAATCATAATTTCTGGAATTTCGAAATTTTGTGGGCTAACCCCTTGCCTGATTTTTCTAGTCCAAAATGATTTATTAAAATGTATGAATATTACAATGCAGTATTTATGCTTATGTTGAGAGCTTTCAATAAAAGTATCACTCATCAAAATCGGGCTATACTTACGTGTTTTATTGCCAAATCATAATTTCTGGAATTTCGAAATTTTGTGGGCTAACCCCTTGCCTGATTTTTCTAGTCCAAAATGATTTATTAAAATGTATGAATATTACAATGCAGTATTAATGCTTATATTGAGAGCTTTCAATAAAAGTATCACTCATCAAAATCGGCCTATACATACGTGTTTTATGGCAAAATCATAATTTCTGGATTTTCGAAATTTTGTGGGCTAACCCCTTGCCTGATTTTTCTAGTCCAAAATGATTTATTAAAATTTATGAATATTACAATGCAGTATTTATGCTTATGTTGAGAGCTTTCAATAAAAGTATCACTCATCAAAATCGGGCTATACTTACGTGTTTTATTGCCAAATCATAATTTCTGGAATTTCGAAATTTTGTGGGCTAACCCCTTGCCTGATTTTTCTAGTCCAAAATGATTTATTAAAATGTATGAATATTACAATGCAGTATTTATGCTTATGTTGAGAGCTTTCAATAAAAGTATCACTCATCAAAATCGGGCTATACTTACGTGTTTTATTGCCAAATCATAATTTCTGGAATTTCGAAATTTTGTGGGCTAACCCCTTGCCTGATTTTTCTAGTCCAAAATGATTTATTAAAATGTATGAATATTACAATGCAGTATTAATGCTTATATTGAGAGCTTTCAATAAAAGTATCACTCATCAAAATCGGCCTATACATACGTGTTTTATGGCAAAATCATAATTTCTGGATTTTCGAAATTTTGTGGGCTAACCCCTTGCCTGATTTTTCTAGTCCAAAATGATTTATTAAAATGTATGAATATTACAATGCAGTATTTATGCTTATGTTGAGAGCTTTCAATAAAAGTATCACTCATCAAAATCGGGCTATACTTACGTGTTTTATTGCCAAATCATAATTTCTGGATTTTCGAAATTTTGTGGGCTAACCCCTTGCCTGATTTTTCTAGTCCAAAATGATTTATTAAAATGTATGAATATTACAATGCAGTATTTATGCTTATGTTGAGAGCTTTCAATAAAAGTATCACTCATCAAAATCGGGCTATACTTACGTGTTTTATTGCCAAATCATAATTTCTGGATTTTCGAAATTTTGTGGGCTAACCCCTTGCCTGATTTTTCTAGTCCAAAATGATTTATTAAAATGTATGAATATTACAATGCAGTATTTATGCTTATGTTGAGAGCTTTCAATAAAAGTATCACTCATCAAAATCGGGCTATACTTACGTGTTTTATTGCCAAATCATAATTTCTGGAATTTCGAAATTTTGTGGGCTAACCCCTTGCCTGATTTTTCTAGTCCAAAATGATTTATTAAAATGTATGAATATTACAATGCAGTATTTATGCTTATGTTGAGAGCTTTCAATAAAAGTATCACTCATCAAAATCGGGCTATACTTACGTGTTTTATTGCCAAATCATAATTTCTGGATTTTCGAAATTTTGTGGGCTAACCCGATTTTGATGAGTGATACTTTTATTGAAAGCTCTCAACATAAGCATAAATACTGCATTGTAATATTCATACATTTTAATAAATCATTTTGGACTAGAAAAACCCCTTGCCTGATTTTTCTAGTCCAAAATGATTTATTAAAATGTATGAATATTACAATGCAGTATTTATGCTTATGTTGAGAGCTTTCAATAAAAGTATCACTCATCAAAATCGGGCTATACTTACGTGTTTTATTGCCAAATCATAATTTCTGGATTTTCGAAATTTTGTGGGCTAACCCCTTGCCTGATTTTTCTAGTCCAAAATGATTAATGAAAATGTATGAATATTACAATGCAGTATTTATGCTTATGTTGAGAGCTTTCAATAAAAGTATCACTCATCAAAATCGGGCTATACTTACGTGTTTTATTGCCAAATCATAATTTCTGGATTTTCGAAATTTTGTGGGCTAACCCCTTGCCTGATTTTTCTAGTCCAAAATGATTTATTAAAATGTATGAATATTACAATGCAGTATTTATGCTTATGTTGAGAGCTTTCAATAAAAGTATCACTCATCAAAATCGGGCTATACTTACGTGTTTTATTGCCAAATCATAATTTCTGGAATTTCGAAATTTTGTGGGCTAACCCCTTGCCTGATTTTTCTAGTCCAAAATGATTTATTAAAATGTATGAATATTACAATGCAGTATTTATGCTTTTGTTCAGAGCTTTCAATAAAAGTATCACTCATCAAAATCAGCCTATACATACGTGTTTTATGGCAAAATCATAATTTCTGGATTTTCGAAATTTTGTGGGCTAACCCCTTGCCTGATTTTTCTAGTCCAAAATGATTTATTAAAATGTATGAATATTACAATGCAGTATTTATGCTTATGTTGAGAGCTTTCAATAAAAGTATCACTCATCAAAATCGGGCTATACTTACGTGTTTTATTGCCAAATCATAATTTCTGGATTTTCGAAATTTTGTGGGCTAACCCCTTGCCTGATTTTTCTAGTCCAAAATGATTAATGAAAATATATGAATATTACAATGCAGTATTTATGCTTATGTTGAGAGCTTTCAATAAAAGTATCACTCATCAAAATCGGGCTATACTTACGTGTTTTATTGCCAAATCATAATTTCTGGATTTTCGAAATTTTGTGGGCTAACCCCTTGCCTGTTTTTTCTAGTCCAAAATGATTTATTAAAATGTATGAATATTACAATGCAGTATTTATGCTTATGTTGAGAGCTTTCAATAAAAGTATCACTCATCAAAATCGGGCTATACTTACGTGTTTTATTGCCAAATCATAATTTCTGGATTTTCGAAATTTTGTGGGCTAACCCCTTGCCTGATTTTTCTAGTCCAAAATGATTAATGAAAATATATGAATATTACAATGCAGTATTTATGCTTATGTTGAGAGCTTTCAATAAAAGTATCACTCATCAAAATCGGGCTATACTTACGTGTTTTATTGCCAAATCATAATTTCTGGAATTTCGAAATTTTGTGGGCTAACCCCTTGCCTGATTTTTCTAGTCCAAAATGATTTATTAAAATGTATGAATATTACAATGCAGTATTTATGCTTTTGTTCAGAGCTTTCAATAAAAGTATCACTCATCAAAATCAGCCTATACCTACGTGTTTAATGGCAAAATCATAATTTCTGGATTTTCGAAATTTTGTGGGCTAACCCCTTGCCTGATTTTTCTAGTCCAAAATGATTTATCAAAATGTATGAATATTACAATGCAGTATTTATGCTTTTGTTCAGAGCTTTCAATAAAAGTATCACTCATCAAAATCAGCCTATACCTACGTGTTTAATGGCAAAATCATAATTTCTGGATTTTCGAAATTTTGTGGGCTAACCACTTGCCTGATTTTTCTAGTCCAAAATGATTTATCAAAATGTATGAATATTACAATGCAGTATTTATGCTTTTGTTCAGAGCTTTCAATAAAAGTATCACTCATCAAAATCGACCTATACATACGTGTTTTATTGCAAAATCATAATTTATGGATTTTCGAAATTTTGTGGGCCCTTGCCTGATTTTTCTAGTCCAAAATGGTTTTTTAAAATGTATGAATATTGCAATGCAGTATTTATGATTTTGTTCAGAGCTTTCAATAAAAGTATCACTCATCAAAATCAGCCTATACATACGTGTTTTATGGCAAAATCATAATTTCTGGATTTTCGAAATTTTGTGGGCTAACTCCTTGCCTGATTTTTCTAGTCCAAAATGATTTATCGAAATATATGAATATTACAATGCAGTATTTATGCTTATGTTCAGAGCTTTCAATAAAAGTATCACTCATCAAAATCAGCCTATACATACGTGTTTTATTGCAAAATCATAATTTATGGATTTTCGAAATTTTGTGGGCCCTTGCCTGATTTTTCTAGTCCAAAATGGTTTTTTAAAATGTATGAATATTGCAATGCAGTATTTGTGCTTATGTTAAGAGCTTTCAATAAAAGTATCACTCATCAAAATCGGCCTATACATACGTATTTTATTGCAAAATCATAATTTCTGGAATTTCAAAATTTTGTGGGCTAACCCCTTGCCTGATTTTTTTAGTCCAAAATTATTTATTAAAATGTATGAATATTACAATGCAGTATTTATGCTTATGTTGAAAGCTTTCAATAAAAGTGTCACTCATCAAAATCGGCCTATACATACGTGTTTTATGGCAAAATCATAATTTCTGGATTTTCGAAATTTTGTGGGCTAACCCCTTGCCTGATTTTTCTAGTCCAAAATGATTTATTAAAATGTATGAATATTACAATGCAGTATTTATGCTTATGTTGAGAGCTTTCAATAAAAGTATCACTCATCAAAATCGGGCTATACTTACGTATTTTATTGCAAAATCATAATTTCTCGATTTTCAAAATTTTGTGGGCTAACCCCTTGCCTGATTTTTCTAGTCCAAAATGATTTATTGAAATATATGAATATTACAATGCAGTATTTATGCTTATGTTGAGAGCTTTCAATAAAAGTGTCACTCATCAAAATCGGGCTATACTTACGTATTTTATTGCAAAATCATAATTTATGGATTTTCGAAATTTTGTGGGCCCTTGCCTGATTTTTCTAGTCCAAAATGGTTTATTAAAATGTATGAATATTACAATGCAGTATTTATGCTTACGTAGAGAGCTTTCAATAAAAGTATCACTCATCAAAATCGGGCTATACTTACGTATTTTATTGCAAAATCATAATTTCTGGATTTTCGAAATTTTGTGGGCTAACCCCTTGCCTGATTTTTCTAGTCCAAAATGATTTATTGAAATATATGAATATTACAATGCAGTATTTATGCTTATGTTGAGAGCTTTCAATAAAAGTGTCACTCATCAAAATCGGGCTATACTTACGTATTTTATTGCAAAATCATAATTTATGGATTTTCGAAATTTTGTGGGCCCTTGCCTGATTTTTCTAGTCCAAAATGGTTTATTAAAATGTATGAATATTACAATGCAGTATTTATGCTTACGTAGAGAGCTTTCAATAAAAGTATCACTCATCAAAATCGGGCTATACTTACGTATTTTATTGCAAAATCATAATTTCTGGATTTTCGAAATTTTGTGGGCTAACCCCTTGCCTGATTTTTCTAGTCCAAAATGATTTATTAAATGTATGAATATTACAATGCAGTATTTATGCTTACGTAGAGAGCTTTCAATAAAAGTATCACTCATCAAAATCGGGCTATACTTACGTATTTTATTGCAAAATCATAATTTCTGGATTTTCGAAATTTTGTGGGCTAACCCCTTGCCTGATTTTTCTAGTCCAAAATGATTTATTAAAATGTATGAATATTACAATGCAGTATTTATGCTTATGTTCAGAGCTTTCAATAAAAGTATCACTCATCAAAATCGGGCTATACTTACGTATTTTATTGCAAAATCATAATTAATGGATTTTCGAAATTTTGTGGGCCCTTGCCTGATTTTTCTAGTCCAAAATGGTTTATTAAAATGTATGAATATTACAATGCAATATTTATGCTTACGTAGAGAGCTTTCAATAAAAGTATCACTCATCAAAATCGGGCTATACTTACGTATTTTATTGCAAAATCATAATTTCTGGATTTTCAAAATTTTGTGGGCTAACCCCTTGCCTGATTTTTCCAGTCCAAAATGATTTATTAAAATGTATGAATATTACAATGCAGTATTTATGCTTATGTTGAGAGCTTTCAATAAAAGTGTCACTCATCAAAATCGGGCTATACTTACGTGTTTTATGGCAAAATCATAATTTATGGATTTTCGAAATTTTGTGGGCCCTTGCCTGATTTTTCTAGTCCAAAATGGTTTTTTAAAATGTATGAATATTGCAATGCAGTATTTGTGCTTATGTTGAGAGCTTTCAATAAAAGTATCACTCATCAAAATCGGCCTATACATACGTGTTTTATGGCAAAATCATAATTTCTGGATTTTCGAAATTTTGTGGGCTAACCCCTTGCCTGATTTTTCTAGTCCAAAATGATTTATCGAAATATATGAATATTACAATGCAGTATTTATGCTTATGTTCAGAGCTTTCAATAAAAGTATCACTCATCAAAATCGGCCTATACAAACGTATTTTATTGCAAAATCATAATTTCTGGATTTTCAAAATTTTGTGGGCTAACCCCTTGCCTGATTTTTCCAGTCCAAAATGATTTATTGAAATATATGAATATTACAATGCAGTATTTATGCTTATGTTCAGAGCTTTCAATAAAAGTATCACTCATCAAAATCGGCCTAGACATACGTGTTTTATTGCAAAATCATAATTTCTGGATTTTCGAAATTTTGTGGGCTAACCCCTCGCCTGATTTTTCTAGTCCAAAATGATTTATTAAAATGTATGAATATTACAATGCAGTATTTATGCTTATGTTCAGAGCTTTCAATAAAAGTATCACTCATCAAAATCAGCCTATACCTACGTGTTTTATGGCAAAATCATAATTTCTGGATTTTCGAAATTTTGTGGGCTAACTCCTTGCCTGATTTTTCTAGTCCAAAATGATTTATCGAAATATATGAATATTACAATGCAGTATTTATGCTTTTGTTCAGAGCTTTCAATAAAAGTATCACTCATCAAAATCAGCCTATACATACGTGTTTTATTGCAAAATCATAATTTATGGATTTTCGAAATTTTGTGGGCCCTTGCCTGATTTTTCTAGTCCAAAATGGTTTTTTAAAATGTATGAATATTGCAATGCAGTATTTGTGCTTATGTTAAGAGTTTTCAATAAAAGTATCACTCATCAAAATCGGCCTATACATACGTATTTTATTGCAAAATCATAATTTCTGGATTTTCAAAATTTTGTGGGCTAACCCCTTGCCTGATTTTTTTAGTCCAAAATTATTTATTAAAATGTATGAATATTACAATGCAGTATTTATGCTTATGTTGAGAGCTTTCAATAAAAGTATCACTCATCAAAATCGGGCTATACTTACGTATTTTATTGCAAAATCATAATTTCTGGATTTTCAAAATTTTGTGGGCTAACCCCTTGCCTGATTTTTCTAGTCCAAAATGATTTATTGAAATATATGAATATTACAATGCAGTATTTATGCTTATGTTGAGAGCTTTCAATAAAAGTGTCACTCATCAAAATCGGGCTATACTTACGTGTTTTATTGCAAAATCATAATTTATGGATTTTCGAAATTTTGTGGGCCCTTGCCTGATTTTTCTAGTCCAAAATGGTTTATTAAAATGTATGAATATTACAATGCAGTATTTATGCTTACGTAGAGAGCTTTCAATAAAAGTATCACTCATCAAAATCGGGCTATACTTACGTATTTTATTGCAAAATCATAATTTCTGGATTTTCGAAATTTTGTGGGCTAACCCCTTGCCTGATTTTTTTAGTCCAAAATGATTTATTAAAATGTATGAATATTACAATGCAGTATTTATGCTTATGTTCAGAGCTTTCAATAAAAGTATCACTCATCAAAATCGGGCTATACTTACGTATTTTATTGCAAAATCATAATTTCTGGATTTTCAAAATTTTGTGGGCTAACCCCTTGCCTGATTTTTCCAGTCCAAAATGATTTATTGAAATGTATGAATATTACAATGCAGTATTTATGCTTATGTTCAGAGCTTTCAATAAAATTATCACTCATCAAAATCGGGCTATACTTACGTATTTTATTGCAAAATCATAATTTCTGGATTTTCAAAATTTTGTGGGCTAACCCCTTGCCTGATTTTTCTAGTCCAAAATGATTTATTGAAATGTATGAATATTACAATGCAGTATTAATGCTTATGTTGAGAGCTTTCAATAAAAGTATCACTCATCAAAATCGGGCTATACTTACGTATTTTATTGCAAAATCATAATTTCTGGATTTTCAAAATTTTGTGGGCTAACCCCTTGCCTGATTTTTCCAGTCCAAAATGATTTATTAAATGTATGAATATTACAATGCAGTATTTATGCTTACGTAGAGAGCTTTCAATAAAAGTATCACTCATCAAAATCGGGCTATACTTACGTATTTTATTGCAAAATCATAATTTCTGGATTTTCGAAATTTTGTGGGCTAACCCCTTGCCTGATTTTTCTAGTCCAAAATGATTTATTAAATGTATGAATATTACAATGCAGTATTTATGCTTACGTAGAGAGCTTTCAATAAAAGTATCACTCATCAAAATCGGGCTATACTTACGTATTTTATTGCAAAATCATAATTTCTGGATTTTCGAAATTTTGTGGGCTAACCCCTTGCCTGATTTTTCTAGTCCAAAATGATTTATTAAAATGTATGAATATTACAATGCAGTATTTATGCTTATGTTCAGAGCTTTCAATAAAAGTATCACTCATCAAAATCGGGCTATACTTACGTATTTTATTGCAAAATCATAATTTCTGGATTTTCAAAATTTTGTGGGCTAACCCCTTGCCTGATTTTTCCAGTCCAAAATGATTTATTGAAATGTATGAATATTACAATGCAGTATTTATGCTTATGTTGAGAGCTTTCAATAAAAGTGTCACTCATCAAAATCGGGCTATACTTACGTGTTTTATTGCAAAATCATAATTTATGGATTTTCGAAATTTTGTGGGCTAACCCCTTGCCTGATTTTTCTAGTCCAAAATGATTTATTAAAATGTATGAATATTACAATGCAGTATTTATGCTTATGTTCAGAGCTTTCAATAAAAGTATCACTCATCAAAATCGGGCTATACTTACGTATTTTATTGCAAAATCATAATTTCTGGATTTTCAAAATTTTGTGGGCTAACCCCTTGCCTGATTTTTCCAGTCCAAAATGATTTATTGAAATGTATGAATATTACAATGCAGTATTTATGCTTATGTTCAGAGCTTTCAATAAAATTATCACTCATCAAAATCGGGCTATACTTACGTATTTTATTGCAAAATCATAATTTCTGGATTTTCAAAATTTTGTGGGCTAACCCCTTGCCTGATTTTTCCAGTCCAAAATGATTTATTGAAATGTATGAATATTACAATGCAGTATTTATGCTTACGTAGAGAGCTTTCAATAAAAGTATCACTCATCAAAATCGGACTATACTTACGTATTTTATTGCAAAATCATAATTTCTGGATTTTCGAAATTTTGTGGGCTAACCCCTTGCCTGATTTTTCTAGTCCAAAATGATTTATTAAAATGTATGAATATTACAATGCAGTATTTATGCTTATGTTGAGAGCTTTCAATAAAAGTATCACTCATCAAAATCGGGCTATACTTACGTATTTTATTGCAAAATCATAATTTCTGGATTTTCAAAATTTTGTGGGCTAACCCCTTGCCTGATTTTTCCAGTCCAAAATGATTTATTGAAATGTATGAATATTACAATGCAGTATTTATGCTTATGTTCAGAGCTTTCAATAAAATTATCACTCATCAAAATCGGCCTATACATACGTGTTTTATGGCAAAATCATAATTTCTGGATTTTCGAAATTATGTGGGCTAACCCCTTGCCTGATTTTTCTAGTCCAAAATGATTTATTAAAATGTATGAATATTACAATGCAGTATTAATGCTTATGTTGAGAGCTTTCAATAAAAGTATCACTCATCAAAATCGGGCTATACTTACGTATTTTATTGCAAAATCATAATTTCTGGATTTTCGAAATTTTGTGGGCTAACCCCTTGCCTGATTTTTCTAGTCCAAAATGATTTATTAAAATGTATGAATATTACAATGTGGTATTTATGCTTATGTTAAGAGCTTTCAATAAAAGTATCACTCATCAAAATCGGGCTATACTTACGTATTTTATTGCAAAATCATAATTTCCGGATTTTCGAAATTTTGTGGGCTAACCCCTTGCCTGATTTTTCTAGTCCAAAATGATTTATTAAAATGTATGAATATTACAATGCAATATTAATGCTTATATTGAGAGCTTTCAATAAAAGTGTCACTCATCAAAATCGTGCTATACTTACGTATTTTATTGCAAAATCATAATTTCTGGATTTTCGAAATTTTGTGGGCTAACCCCTTGCCTGATTTTTCCAGTCCAAAATGATTTATTGAAATGTATGAATATTACAATGCAGTATTTATGCTTATGTTGAGAGCTTTCAATAAAAGTGTCACTCATCAAAATCGGGCTATACTTACGTGTTTTATTGCAAAATCATAATTTATGGATTTTCGAAATTTTGTGGGCCCTTGCCTGATTTTTCTAATCCAAAATGGTTTATTAAAATGTATGAATATTACAATGCAGTATTTATGCTTATGTTGAGAGCTTTCAATAAAAGTGTCACTCATCAAAATCGGGCTATACTTACGTATTTTATTGCAAAATCATAATTTCTGGATTTTCGAAATTATGTGGGCTAACCCCTTGCCTGATTTTTCTAGTCCAAAATGATTTATTAAAATGTATGAATATTACAATGCAGTATTTATGCTTATGTTCAGAGCTTTCAATAAAAGTATCACTCATCAAAATCGGGCTATACTTACGTATTTTATTGCAAAATCATAATTTCTGGATTTTCAAAATTTTGTGGGCTAACCCCTTGCCTGATTTTTCCAGTCCAAAATGATTTATTGAAATGTATGAATATTACAATGCAGTATTTATGCTTATGTTGAGAGCTTTCAATAAAAGTGTCACTCATCAAAATCGGGCTATACTTACGTGTTTTATTGCAAAATCATAATTTATGGATTTTCGAAATTTTGTGGGCCCTTGCCTGATTTTTCTAGTCCAAAATGGTTTATTAAAATGTATGAATATTACAATGCAGTATTTATGCTTACGTAGAGAGCTTTCAATAAAAGTATCACTCATCAAAATCGGGCTATACTTACGTATTTTATTGCAAAATCATAATTTCTGGATTTTCGAAATTTTGTGGGCTAACCCCTTGCCTGATTTTTCTAGTCCAAAATGATTTATTAAAATGTATGAATATTACAATGCAGTATTAATGCTTATGTTGAGAGCTTTCAATAAAAGTATCACTCATCAAAATCGGGCTATACTTACGTATTTTATTGCAAAATCATAATTTCTGGATTTTCAAAATTTTGTGGGCTAACCCCTTGCCTGATTTTTCCAGTCCAAAATGATTTATTGAAATATATGAATATTACAATGCAGTATTTATGCTTATGTTGAGAGCTTTCAATAAAAGTGTCACTCATCAAAATCGGGCTATACTTACGTGTTTTATTGCAAAATCATAATTTATGGATTTTCGAAATTTTGTGGGCCCTTGCCTGATTTTTCTAGTCCAAAATGGTTTATTAAAATGTATGAATATTACAATGCAGTATTTATGCTTATGTTGAGAGCTTTCAATAAAAGTGTCACTCATCAAAATCGGGCTATACTTACGTGTTTTATTGCAAAATCATAATTTATGGATTTTCGAAATTTTGTGGGCCCTTGCCTGATTTTTCTAGTCCAAAATGGTTTATTAAAATGTATGAATATTACAATGCAGTATTTATGCTTACGTAGAGAGCTTTCAATAAAAGTATCACTCATCAAAATCGGGCTATACTTACGTATTTTATTGCAAAATCATAATTTCTGGATTTTCGAAATTTTGTGGGCTAACCCCTTGCCTGATTTTTCTAGTCCAAAATGGTTTATTAAAATGTATGAATATTACAATGCAGTATTTATGCTTATGTTGAGAGCTTTCAATAAAAGTATCACTCATCAAAATCGGGCTATACTTACGTGTTTTATTGCAAAATCATAATTTATGGATTTTCGAAATTTTGTGGGCCCTTGCCTGATTTTTCTAGTCCAAAATGGTTTATTAAAATGTATGAATATTACAATGCAGTATTAATGCTTATGTTGAGAGCTTTCAATAAAAGTGTCACTCATCAAAATCGGGCTATACTTACGTGTTTTATTGCAAAATCATAATTTATGGATTTTCGAAATTTTGTGGGCCCTTGCCTGATTTTTCTAATCCAAAATGGTTTATTAAAATGTATGAATATTACAATGCAGTATTTATGCTTATGTTGAGAGCTTTCAATAAAAGTATCACTCATCAAAATCGGGCTATACTTACGTGTTTTATTGCAAAATCATAATTTATGGATTTTCGAAATTTTGTGGGCCCTTGCCTGATTTTTCTAGTCCAAAATGGTTTATTAAAATGTATGAATATTACAATGCAGTATTTATGCTTACGTAGAGAGCTTTCAATAAAAGTATCACTCATCAAAATCGGGCTATACTTACGTATTTTATTGCAAAATCATAATTTCTGGATTTTCGAAATTTTGTGGGCTAACCCCTTGCCTGATTTTTCTAGTCCAAAATGATTTATTAAATGTATGAATATTACAATGCAGTATTTATGCTTACGTAGAGAGCTTTCAATAAAAGTATCACTCATCAAAATCGGGCTATACTTACGTATTTTATTGCAAAATCATAATTTCTGGATTTTCGAAATTTGGTGGGCTAACCCCTTGCCTGATTTTTCTAGTCCAAAATGATTTATTAAAATGTATGAATATTACAATGCAATATTTATGCTTACGTAGAGAGCTTTCAATAAAAGTATCACTCATCAAAATCGGGCTATACAAACGTATTTTATTGCAAAATCATAATTTCTGGATTTTCGAAATTTTGTGGGCTAACCCCTTGCCTGATTTTTCTAGTCCAAAATGATTTATTAAAATGTATGAATAATATAATGCAGTATTTATGCTTATGTTTAGAGCTTTCAATAAAAGTATCACTCATCAAAATCGGGCTATACAAACGTATTTTATTGCAAAATCATAATTTCTGGATTTTCGAAATTTTGTGGGCTAACCCCTTGCCTGATTTTTCTAGTCCAAAATGATTTATTAAAATGTATGAATATTACAATGCAGTATTTATGATTACGTAGAGAGCTTTCAATAAAAGTATCACTCATCAAAATCGGGCTATACTTACGTATTTTATTGCAAAATCATAATTTCTGGATTTTCGAAATTTTGTGGGCTAACCCCTTGCCTGATTTTTCTAGTCCAAAATGATTTATTAAAATGTATGAATATTACAATGCAGTATTTATGCTTAAGTTGAGAGCTTTCAATAAAAGTATCACTCATCAAAATCGAGCTATACAAACGTATTTTATTGCAAAATCATAATTTCTGGATTTTCGAAATTTTGTGGGCTAACCCCTTGCCTGATTTTTCTAGTCCAAAATGATTTATTAAAATGTATGAATATTACAATGCAATATTTATGCTTATGTTCAGAGCTTTCGATAAAAGTATCACTCATCAAAATCGGCCTATACAAACGTACTTTATTGCAAAATCATAATTTCTGGATTTTCGAAATTTTGTGGGCTAACCCCTTGCCTGATTTTTCTAGTCCAAAATGATTTATTAAAATGTATGAATATTACAATGTGGTATTTATGCTTATGTTGAGAGCTTTCAACAAAACTTTCACTCATCAAAATCGGCCTATACTTACGTATTTTATGGCAAAATCATAATTTCTGGATTTTCGAAATTTTGTGGGCTAACCCCTTGCCTGATTTTTCTAGTCCAAAATGATTTATTAAAATGTATGAATATTACAATGTGGTATTTATGCTTATGTTCAGAGCTTTCAATTAAACTATCAATCATCAAAATCGGCCTATACATATGTGTTATATTACAAAATCATAATTTCTGGATTTTCGAAATTTTGTGGGCTAACCCCTTGCCTGAATTTTCTAGTCCAAAATGATTTATTAAAATGTATGAATATTACAATGCAGTATCAATGCTTATATTAAGAGCTTTCAATAAAAGTAACACTCATCAAAATCGGCCTATACATACGTATTTTATGGCAAAATCATAATTTCTGGATTTTCGAAATTTTGTGGGCTAACCCCTTGCCTGATTTTTCTAGTCCAAAATGATTTATTAAAATGTATGAATATTACAATGTGGTATTTATGCTTATGTTCAGAGCTTTCAATTAAACTATCAATCATCAAAATCGGCCTATACATATGTGTTTTATTGCAAAATCATAATTTCTGGATTTTCGAAATTTTGTGGGCTAACCCCTTGCCTGATTTTTCTAGTCCAAAATGATTTATTAAAATGCATGAATATTATAATGCAGTATTTATGCTTATGTTGAGAGCTTTCAATAAAAGTAACACTCATCAAAATCGGCCTATACATATGTGTTATATTACAAAATCATAATTTCTGGATTTTCGAAATTTTGTGGGCTAACCCCTTGCCTGATTTTTCTAGTCCAAAATGATTTATTAAAATGTATGAATATTACAATGTGGTATTTATGCTTATGTTCAGAGCTTTCAATTAAACTATCAATCATCAAAATCGGCCTATACATATGTGTTTTATTGCAAAATCATAATTTCTGGATTTTCGAAATTTTGTGGGCTAACCCCTTGCCTGATTTTTCTAGTCCAAAATGATTTATTAAAATGCATGAATATTATAATGCAGTATTTATGCTTATGTTGAGAGCTTTCAATAAAAGTAACACTCATCAAAATCGGCCTATACATACGTGTTTTTTGGCAAAATCATAATTTCTGGATTTTCGAAATTTTGTGGACTAACCCCTTGCCTGATTTTTCTAGTCCAAAATGATTTATTAAAATGTATGAATATTACAATGCAGTATTTATGCTTATGTTGAGAGCTTTCAATAAAACTTTCACTCATCAAAATCGGCCTATACTTACGTATTTTATGGCAAAATCATAATTTCTGGATTTTCGAAATTTTGTGGGCTAACCCCTTGCCTGATTTTTCTAGTCCAAAATGATTTATTAAAATGTATGAATATTACAATGTGGTATTTATGCTTATGTTCAGAGCTTTCAATTAAACTATCAATCATCAAAATCGGCCTATACATATGTGTTTTATTGCAAAATCATAATTTCTGGATTTTCGAAATTTTGTGGGCTAACCCCTTGCCTGATTTTTCTAGTCCAAAATGATTTATTAAAATGCATGAATATTATAATGCAGTATTTATGCTTATGTTGAGAGCTTTCAATAAAAGTAACACTCATCAAAATCGGCCTATACATATGTGTTATATTACAAAATCATAATTTCTGGATTTTCGAAATTTTGTGGGCCCTTGCCTGATTTTTCTAGTCCAAAATGATTTATTAAAATGTATGAATATTACAATGCAGTATTTATGCTTATGTTGAGAGCTTTCAATAAAACTTTCACTCATCAAAATCGGCCTATACTTACGTATTTTATGGCAAAATCATAATTTCTGGATTTTCGAAATTTTGTGGGCTAACCCCTTGCCTGATTTTTCTAGTCCAAAATGATTTATTAAAATGTATGAATATTACAATGTGGTATTTATGCTTATGTTCAGAGCTTTCAATTAAACTATCAATCATCAAAATCGGCCTATACATATGTGTTTTATTGCAAAATCATAATTTCTGGATTTTCGAAATTTTGTGGGCTAACCCCTTGCCTGATTTTTCTAGTCCAAAATGATTTATTAAAATGCATGAATATTATAATGCAGTATTTATGCTTATGTTGAGAGCTTTCAATAAAAGTAACACTCATCAAAATCGGCCTATACATACGTGTTTTTTGGCAAAATCATAATTTCTGGATTTTCGAAATTTTGTGGACTAACCCCTTGCCTGATTTTTCTAGTCCAAAATGATTTATTAAAATGTATGAATATTACAATGCAGTATTTATGCTTATGTTGAGAGCTTTCAATAAAACTTTCACTCATCAAAATCGGCCTATACTTACGTATTTTATGGCAAAATCATAATTTCTGGATTTTCGAAATTTTGTGGGCTAACCCCTTGCCTGATTTTTCTAGTCCAAAATGATTTATTAAAATGTATGAATATTACAATGTGGTATTTATGCTTATGTTCAGAGCTTTCAATTAAACTATCAATCATCAAAATCGGCCTATACATATGTGTTTTATTGCAAAATCATAATTTCTGGATTTTCGAAATTTTGTGGGCTAAAAACCCTTGCCTGATTTTTCTAGTCCAAAATGATTTATTAAAATGCATGAATATTATAATGCAGTATTTATGCTTATGTTGAGAGCTTTCAATAAAAGTAACACTCATCAAAATCGGCCTATACATATGTGTTATATTACAAAATCATAATTTCTGGATTTTCGAAATTTTGTGGGCCCTTGCCTGATTTTTCTAGTCCAAAATGATTTATTAAAATGTATGAATATTACAATGTGGTATTTATGCTTATGTTCAGAGCTTTCAATTAAACTATCAATCATCAAAATCGGCCTATACATATGTGTTTTATTGCAAAATCATAATTTCTGGATTTTCGAAATTTTGTGGGCTAACCCCTTGCCTGATTTTTCTAGTCCAAAATGATTTATTAAAATGTATGAATATTACAATGTGGTATTTATGCTTATGTTGAGAGCTTTCAATAAAAGTAACACTCATCAAAATCGGCCTATACATACGTGTTTTTTGGCAAAATCATAATTTCTGGATTTTCGAAATTTTATGGACTAACCCCTTGCCTGATTTTTCTAGTCCAAAATGATTTATTAAAATGTATGAATATTACAATGCAGTATTTATGCTTATGTTGAGAGCTTTCAATAAAACTTTCACTCATCAAAATCGGCCTATACTTACGTATTTTATGGCAAAATCATAATTTCTGGATTTTCGAAATTTTGTGGGCTAACCCCTTGCCTGATTTTTCTAGTCCAAAATGATTTATTAAAATGTATGAATATTACAATGTGGTATTTATGCTTATGTTCAGAGCTTTCAATTAAACTATCAATCATCAAAATCGGCCTATACATATGTGTTATATTACAAAATCATAATTTCTGGATTTTCGAAATTTTGTGAGCTAACCCCTTGCCTGATTTTTCTAGTCCAAAATGATTTATTAAAATGTATGAATATTACAATGTGGTATTTATGCTTATGTTCAGAGCTTTCAATTAAACTATCAATCATCAAAATCGGCCTATACATATGTGTTTTATTGCAAAATCATAATTTCTGGATTTTCGAAATTTTGTGGGCTAACCCCTTGCCTGATTTTTCTAGTCCAAAATGATTTATTAAAATGCATGAATATTATAATGCAGTATTTATGCTTATGTTGAGAGCTTTCAATAAAAGTAACACTCATCAAAATCGGCCTATACATACGTGTTTTTTGGCAAAATCATAATTTCTGGATTTTCGAAATTTTGTGGACTAACCCCTTGCCTGATTTTTCTAGTCCAAAATGATTTATTAAAATGTATGAATATTACAATGCAGTATTTATGCTTATGTTGAGAGCTTTCAATAAAACTTTCACTCATCAAAATCGGCCTATACTTACGTATTTTATGGCAAAATCATAATTTCTGGATTTTCGAAATTTTGTGGGCTAACCCCTTGCCTGATTTTTCTAGTCCAAAATGATTTATTAAAATGTATGAATATTACAATGTGGTATTTATGCTTATGTTCAGAGCTTTCAATTAAACTATCAATCATCAAAATCGGCCTATACATATGTGTTTTATTGCAAAATCATAATTTCTGGATTTTCGAAATTTTGTGGGCTAACCCCTTGCCTGATTTTTCTAGTCCAAAATGATTTATTAAAATGCATGAATATTATAATGCAGTATTTATGCTTATGTTGAGAGCTTTCAATAAAAGTAACACTCATCAAAATCGGCCTATACATATGTGTTATATTACAAAATCATAATTTCTGGATTTTCGAAATTTTGTGGGCCCTTGCCTGATTTTTCTAGTCCAAAATGATTTATTAAAATGTATGAATATTACAATGTGGTATTTATGCTTATGTTCAGAGCTTTCAATTAAACTATCAATCATCAAAATCGGCCTATACATATGTGTTTTATTGCAAAATCATAATTTCTGGATTTTCGAAATTTTGTGGGCTAACCCCTTGCCTGATTTTTCTAGTCCAAAATGATTTATTAAAATGTATGAATATTACAATGTGGTATTTATGCTCATGTTCAGAGCTTTCAATTAAACTATCAATCATCAAAATCGGCCTATACATATGTGTTATATTACAAAATCATAATTTCTGGATTTTCGAAATTTTGTGGGCTAACCCCTTGCCTGATTTTTCTAGTCCAAAATGATTTATTAAAATGTATGAATATTACAATGTGGTATTTATGCTTATGTTGAGAGCTTTCAATAAAAGTATCACTCATCAAAATCGGCCTATACATACGTGTTTTTTGGCAAAATCATAATTTCTGGATTTTCGAAATTTTCTGGACTAACCCCTTGCCTGATTTTTCTAGTCCAAAACGATTTATTAAAATGTATGAATATTACAATGCAGTATTTATGCTTATGTTGAGAGCTTTCAATAAAACTTTCACTCATCAAAATCGGCCTATACTTACGTATTTTATTGCAAAATCAGAATTTCTGGATTTTCGAAATTTTGTGGGCTAACCCCTTGCCTGATTTTTCTAGTCCAAAATGATTTATTAAAATGTATGAATATTATAATGCAGTATTTATGCTTATGTTGAGAGCTTTCAATAAAAGTAACACTCATCAAAATCGGCCTATACATACGTGTTTTTTGGCAAAATCATAATTTCTGGATTTTCGAAATTTTGTGGACTAACCCCTTGCCTGATTTTTCTAGTCCAAAATGATTTATTAAAATGTATGAATATTACAATGCAGTATTTATGCTTATGTTGAGAGCTTTCAATAAAACTTTCACTCATCAAAATCGGCCTATACTTACGTATTTTATGGCAAAATCATAATTTCTGGATTTTCGAAATTTTGTGGGCTAACCCCTTGCCTGATTTTTCTAGTCCAAAATGATTTATTAAAATATATGAATATTACAATGTAGTATTTATGCTTATGTTCAGAGCTTTCAATTAAACTATCAATCATCAAAATCGGCCTATACATATGTGTTTTATTGCAAAATCATAATTTCTGGATTTTCGAAATTTTGTGGGCTAACCCCTTGCCTGATTTTTCTAGTCCAAAATGATTTATTAAAATGTATGAATATTATAATGCAGTATTTATGCTTATGTTGAGAGCTTTCAATAAAAGTATCACTCATCAAAATCGGGCTATACATATGTGTTTTATTGCAAAATCATAATTTCTGGATTTTCGAAATTTGTGGGCTAACCCCCTGCCTGATTTTTCTAGTCCAAAATGATTTATTAAAATGTAAAAATATTACAATGCAGTATTTATGCTTATGTTCAGAGCTTTCAATAAAACTATCACTCATCAAAATCGGGCTATACTTACGTATTTTATTGCAAAATCATAATTTCTGGATTTTCGAAATTTTGTGGGCTAACCCCTTGCCTGATTTTTCTAGTCCAAAATGATTAATTAAAATGTATGAATATTACAATGTGGTATTTATGCTTATGTTCAGAGCTTTCAATTAAACTATCAATCATCAAAATCGGCCTATACATATGTGTTTTATGGCAAAATCATAATTTCTGGATTTTCGAAAATTTGTGGGCTAACCCCTTGCCTGATTTTTCTAGTCCAAAATGATTTATTAAAATGTATGAATATTACAATGCAGTATTTATGCTTATGTTGAGAGCTTTCAATAAAACTTTCACTCATCAAAATCGGGCTATACTTACGTATTTTATTGCAAAATCATAATTTCTGGATTTTCGAAATTTGTGGGCTAACCCCTTGCCTGATTTTTCTAGTCCAAAATGATTTATTAAAATGTATGAATATTACAATGCACTATTTATGCTTATGTTGAGAGCTTTCAATAAAACTTTCACTCATCAAAATCGGGCTATACTTACGTATTTTATTGCAAAATCATAATTTCTGGATTTTCGAAATTTTGTGGGCTAACCCCTTGCCTGATTTTTCTAGTCCAAAATGATTTATTAAAATGTATGAATATTACAATGTGGTATTTATGCTTATGTTGAGAGCTTTCAACAAAACTTTCACTCATCAAAATCGGCCTATACTTACGTATTTTATGGCAAAATCATAATTTCTGGATTTTCGAAATTTTGTGGGCTAACCCCTTGCCTGATTTTTATAGTCCAAAATGATTTATTAAAATGTATGAATATTACAATGTGGTATTTATGCTTATGTTCAGAGCTTTCAATTAAACTATCAATCATCAAAATCGGCCTATACATGTGTTTTATGGCAAAATCATAATTTCTGGATTTTCGAAATTTTGTGGGCTAACCCCTTGCCTGATTTTTCTAGTCCAAAATGATTTATTAAAATGTATGAATATTACAATGCAGTATTTATGCTTATGTTGAGAGCTTTCAATAAAACTTTCACTCATCAAAATCGGGCTATACTTACGTATTTTATTGCAAAATCATAATTTCTGGATTTTCGAAATTTGTGGGCTAACCCCTTGCCTGATTTTTCTAGTCCAAAATGATTTATTAAAATGTATGAATATTACAATGCAGTATTTATGCTTATGTTGAGAGCTTTCAATAAAACTTTCACTCATCAAAATTGGGCTATACTTACGTATTTTATTGCAAAATCATAATTTCTGGATTTTCGAATTTTGTGGGCTAACCCCTTGCCTGATTTTTCTAGTCCAAAATGATTTATTAAAATGTATGAATATTACAATGCAGTATTTATGCTTATGTTGAGAGCTTTCAATAAAACTTTCACTCATCAAAATCGGCCTATACTTACGTATTTTATGGCAAAATCATAATTTCTGGATTTTCGAAATTTTGTGGGCTAACCCCTTGCCTGATTTTTCTAGTCCAAAATGATTTATTAAAATGTATGAATATTACAATGTGGTATTTATGCTTATGTTCAGAGCTTTCAATTAAACTATCAATCATCAAAATCGGCCTATACATGTGTTTTATGGCAAAATCATAATTTCTGGATTTTCGAAATTTTGTGGGCTAACCCCTTGCCTGATTTTTCTAGTCCAAAATGATTTATTAAAATGTATGAATATTACAATGCAGTATTTATGCTTATGTTGAGAGCTTTCAATAAAACTTTCACTCATCAAAATCGGGCTATACTTACGTATTTTATTGCAAAATCATAATTTCTGGATTTTCGAAATTTGTGGGCTAACCCCTTGCCTGATTTTTCTAGTCCAAAATGATTTATTAAAATGTATGAATATTACAATGCAGTATTTATGCTTATGTTGAGAGCTTTCAATAAAACTTTCACTCATCAAAATTGGGCTATACTTACGTATTTTATTGCAAAATCATAATTTCTGGATTTTCGAATTTTGTGGGCTAACCCCTTGCCTGATTTTTCTAGTCCAAAATGATTTATTAAAATGTATGAATATTACAATGCAGTATTTATGCTTATGTTGAGAGCTTTCAATAAAACTTTCACTCATCAAAATCGGCCTATACTTACGTATTTTATGGCAAAATCATAATTTCTGGATTTTCGAAATTTTGTGGGCTAACCCCTTGCCTGATTTTTCTAGTCCAAAATGATTTATTAAAATGTATGAATATTACAATGTGGTATTTATGCTTATGTTCAGAGCTTTCAATTAAACTATCAATCATCAAAATCGGCCTATACATATGTGTTTTATGGCAAAATCATAATTTCTGGATTTTCGAAATTTTGTGGGCTAACCCCTTGCCTGATTTTTCTAGTCCAAAATGATTTATTAAAATGTATGAATATTACAATGCAGTATTTATGCTTATGTTGAGAGCTTTCAATAAAACTTTCACTCATCAAAATCGGGCTATACTTACGTATTTTATTGCAAAATCATAATTTCTGGATTTTCGAATTTTGTGGGCTAACCCCTTGCCTGATTTTTCTAGTCCAAAATGATTTATTAAAATGTATGAATATTACAATGTGGTATTTATGCTTATGTTCAGAGCTTTCAATAAAACTTTCACTCATCAAAATTGGGCTATACTTACGTATTTTATTGCAAAATCATAATTTCTGGATTTTCGAATTTTGTGGGCTAACCCCTTGCCTGATTTTTCTAGTCCAAAATGATTTATTAAAATGTATGAATATTACAATGCAGTATTTATGCTTATGTTGAGAGCTTTCAATAAAACTTTCACTCATCAAAATCGGCCTATACTTACGTATTTTATGGCAAAATCATAATTTCTGGATTTTCGAAATTTTGTGGGCTAACCCCTTGCCTGATTTTTATAGTCCAAAATGATTTATTAAAATGTATGAATATTACAATGTGGTATTTATGCTTATGTTCAGAGCTTTCAATTAAACTATCAATCATCAAAATCGGCCTATACATGTGTTTTATGGCAAAATCATAATTTCTGGATTTTCGAAATTTTGTGGGCTAACCCCTTGCCTGATTTTTCTAGTCCAAAATGATTTATTAAAATGTATGAATATTACAATGCAGTATTTATGCTTATGTTGAGAGCTTTCAATAAAACTTTCACTCATCAAAATCGGGCTATACTTACGTATTTTATTGCAAAATCATAATTTCTGGATTTTCGAAATTTGTGGGCTAACCCCTTGCCTGATTTTTCTAGTCCAAAATGATTTATTAAAATGTATGAATATTACAATGCAGTATTTATGCTTATGTTGAGAGCTTTCAATAAAACTTTCACTCATCAAAATTGGGCTATACTTACGTATTTTATTGCAAAATCATAATTTCTGGATTTTCGAAATTTGTGGGCTAACCCCTTGCCTGATTTTTCTAGTCCAAAATGATTTATTAAAATGTATGAATATTACAATGCAGTATTTATGCTTATGTTGAGAGCTTTCAATAAAACTTTCACTCATCAAAATTGGGCTATACTTACGTATTTTATTGCAAAATCATAATTTCTGGATTTTCGAATTTTGTGGGCTAACCCCTTGCCTGATTTTTCTAGTCCAAAATGATTTATTAAAATGTATGAATATTACAATGCAGTATTTATGCTTATGTTGAGAGCTTTCAATAAAACTTTCACTCATCAAAATCGGCCTATACTTACGTATTTTATGGCAAAATCATAATTTCTGGATTTTCGAAATTTTGTGGGCTAACCCCTTGCCTGATTTTTCTAGTCCAAAATGATTTATTAAAATGTATGAATATTACAATGTGGTATTTATGCTTATGTTCAGAGCTTTCAATTAAACTATCAATCATCAAAATCGGCCTATACATATGTGTTTTATGGCAAAATCATAATTTCTGGATTTTCGAAATTTTGTGGGCTAACCCCTTGCCTGATTTTTCTAGTCCAAAATGATTTATTAAAATGTATGAATATTACAATGCAGTATTTATGCTTATGTTGAGAGCTTTCAATAAAACTTTCACTCATCAAAATCGGGCTATACTTACGTATTTTATTGCAAAATCATAATTTCTGGATTTTCGAATTTTGTGGGCTAACCCCTTGCCTGATTTTTCTAGTCCAAAATGATTTATTAAAATGTATGAATATTACAATGTGGTATTTATGCTTATGTTCAGAGCTTTCAATAAAACTTTCACTCATCAAAATTGGGCTATACTTACGTATTTTATTGCAAAATCATAATTTCTGGATTTTCGAATTTTGTGGGCTAACCCCTTGCCTGATTTTTCTAGTCCAAAATGATTTATTAAAATGTATGAATATTACAATGCAGTATTTATGCTTATGTTGAGAGCTTTCAATAAAACTTTCACTCATCAAAATCGGCCTATACTTACGTATTTTATGGCAAAATCATAATTTCTGGATTTTCGAAATTTTGTGGGCTAACCCCTTGCCTGATTTTTCTAGTCCAAAATGATTTATTAAAATGTATGAATATTACAATGTGGTATTTATGCTTATGTTCAGAGCTTTCAATTAAACTATCAATCATCAAAATCGGCCTATACATATGTGTTTTATGGCAAAATCATAATTTCTGGATTTTCGAAATTTTGTGGGCTAACCCCTTGCCTGATTTTTCTAGTCCAAAATGATTTATTAAAATGTATGAATATTACAATGCAGTATTTATGCTTATGTTGAGAGCTTTCAATAAAACTTTCACTCATCAAAATCGGGCTATACTTACGTATTTTATTGCAAAATCATAATTTCTGGATTTTCGAATTTTGTGGGCTAACCCCTTGCCTGATTTTTCTAGTCCAAAATGATTTATTAAAATGTATGAATATTACAATGTGGTATTTATGCTTATGTTCAGAGCTTTCAATAAAACTTTCACTCATCAAAATCGGCCTATACTTACGTATTTTATGGCAAAATCATAATTTCTGGATTTTCGAAATTTTGTGGGCTAACCCCTTGCCTGATTTTTCTACTCCAAAATGATTTATTAAAATGTATGAATATTACAATGTGGTATTTATGCTTATGTTCAGAGCTTTCAATTAAACTATCAATCATCAAAATCGGCCTATACATATGTGTTTTATGGCAAAATCATAATTTCTGGATTTTCGAAATTTTGTGGGCTAACCCCTTGCCTGATTTTTCTAGTCCAAAATGATTTATTAAAATGTATGAATATTACAATGTGGTATTTATGCTTATGTTCAGAGCTTTCAATTAAACTATCAATCATCAAAATCGGCCTATACATATGTGTTTTATTGCAAAATCATAATTTCTTGATTTTCGAAATTTTGTGGACTAACCCCTTGCCTGATTTTTCTAGTCCAAAATGATTTATTAAAATGTATGAATATTACAATGCAGTATTTATGCTTATGTTGAGAGCTTTCAATAAAACTTTCACTCATCAAAATCGGCCTATACTTACGTATTTTATGGCAAAATCATAATTTCTGGATTTTCGAAATTTTGTGGGCTAACCCCTTGCCTGATTTTTCTAGTCCAAAATGATTTATTAAAATGTATGAATATTACAATGTGGTATCTATGCTTATGTTGAGAGCTTTCAATAAAACTTTCACTCATCAAAATCGGCCTATACTTACGTATTTTATTGCAAAATCAGAATTTCTGGATTTTCGAAATTTTGTGGGCTAACCCCTTGCCTGATTTTTCTAGTCCAAAATGATTTATTAAAATGTATGAATATTACAATGCAGAATTTATGCTTATGTTCAGAGCTTTCAATAAAAGTATCACTCATCAAAATCGGCCTATACAAACGTACTTTATTGCAAAATCATAATTTCTGGATTTTCGAAATTTTGTGGGCTAACCCCTTGCCTGATTTTTCTAGTACAAAATGATTTATTAAAATGTATGAATATTTCAATGCAGTATTTATGCTTTTATTGAGAGATTTCAATCTAAAACCTACATTTCAAAAATCAAAATTTCCAAAATTTGTGTTTAAAATTTTGAAATTCATTTGATTTTAAATGGCTGCATATTCATCAAAAATGAACTTCGCTGTCATTATGGTACTGTTTATATGGTACTATATAAAGGTACTTTTCTTTTCAAGGTATATAAAGCCGTATTTTTAGTTGTCTTTTAGATTTCGTTCGTTTTAAGCAGTTTTGTCCTTTTTTCGGTTAATTGTTTTAAAAATATAGTCTACAGATCTTATGGTGACATTCTTGTATGAAGTGAAGTTTACTGTTTTTTGTTATCGGCGCTTTGATTCATGACATGGCTCATATTTTTATGTTTCTGTTAACTAAATGTATAACAACTAATTATTAACATTTTATGCTTAAATTTGGTGTAAATTCATACAATTACGACTCGTACTAATAATTTACCAAGTTGAATCAAATCGAAGGTTAAAACGACGAAGGTAATATTGTTAGAGTTAGATCGAAATAAAACTAAAGTTTTTCAAGGTACCCTGTTAATATACCAGATGAAATATTTTTTTGTGTTATTCAGATAATCATCGCTTACGATTAAATACGGTCATGAAACTATATTAGACGGAATTATTGAATTTCATTTGAAAGACCCATGCATTTCAGTAAACGATGTGCGACGATTTCACTTATCAATAAAACCAATATTTTCAATTTTCAATAAAATTTGATATGTATCATTTTCGTTTTTATGATTAGTAAGTTCATGTCTTAAATTTAGTTGAAATAATATTTTACTTAAAATTAATACTAAAAACATTTTTAGCGTCACTTTATATTTTTTTTTTCTTGATTTAATTATTTTTTTTTTAACTTACGACTAGATAATGTCCACTTAATAAAAAAAAATCTTTTATACAATAATGGCAAGTTAACATTAAAAATAAATTATTTATGCGTTTTTTCTTAAAAATCTTCATCTCGAACACCTTCTTTGTCAAAACTTTTAAGGGCCGTTGAATTTACAAAACCCCATTTCCATTTCATATTACTATTACTCGAATCACACTCGTTTATAAATACTTTACGATTTTTACTGTCCGCTTCAAGGCATCGATTATTTTTGCCTTGTATCAATAATTGACGTTCGACGTCGTAACGCCAAAGTTGATTACCTTGTGAACCATGACAATTGTATAGTAAAACAGGAGCATTATGTGTGTTTGTCGGTGCATCCCAACATATTTCACCGTGTTTACGACGAATATCTTTGTGCCAAGACAAGGCAAAGAATTGATTTGTTTGAGGACGTTTACGATCTTCTGCACATGGAAACAATCCTATTTCACCTTGTTCACCTTTATTTAATGTATCAACGCACAAATTTGGGAATACAATACTTTCGACAGCGCCCGATGCAAAATCTGGAGGTTCAACAGGCGGATATTTTAATGGAAGATCGAATGCAACATTTTCTATAAACCACTTGAACGATTTACATTTTAATTTTTCACGAATAGCTTTCTGTTTAGTTAAGTCACCGGCATCGATGCCGGCATATCGATCTGAGCGTCGATCGTATAAATAATCTTTGTACTCGTCCATCCAAACTTCGGCTACACGTTTGTAATTCTGAAAAATATAATTGTTTATATATATATATATATTTTTTTAGAATTAATAAGCAACTAAATTATCTCACCCGAGTTAAATAGTCCGTTTTTCGTGGATTTTCGAATGGAGCATGTCCACGATAAATATGACCCACTCTTGAACAAGGAGCATCGTACATTTTGCCCCCACATTGCCATATTTTGAAACTCAACTCGTACTGTTCACCACCCCAAATATCCAAACCTTCATCGTATCCACCAAGTTCCCAGAAAAATTTTGTACTAATTGCAAACAATCCACCAGCCATGACGGGGCTCTCAAAAATTTCGGTAGGATTTTTTTTACTTTCGGGTAACAATGGTAATCGTTTATAAAAGAAATTCCAATCGAAAGCACCTCGTGCTCCCTCATCTTGCGATCGATATTGAAATGTATCGTACGCAACAACATCAATGAATGGACATACCGAAGTTCGATAATCTAACGCAATTGGTTCTAACAGCGGTGGTAACCAATTAACATTTGCTTCGGTGTGTGAATCTAAAAATAATAAAACATCACCGGTTGCTTTTTTCGCACCAGCCAAACGTGCTGTTATTAGTCCTTGTCTTTCTGGAAGTCGTATAACTTTTACTTTCGGCAGATGTGCTTCGACGTAGCGATCCAATTTATTTTTTAGAAATTCTGAAACATTTAAAAAATTTATTTAAATATTCTATACGGTCGTATATGGATTATAACCAATTTACCCTTTTTACTATGATCATCGACTAAAATAATTTCTTTGATTAATTCTTCGGGCGATCGATTTAACACACTATAAACTGTTCGCAATAATGTACTCCAGTGTTCATTATAAAATGGAACGATAACACTAACAGTTGGTAATTCGGATAAGTATCGTTTGATTTTACAATCTTTATGACGTATATCTGGGACGGAACGATTCAATGATATTCTATCACTTAATAGAGCATTAAAACCATTTTGACTAAATAATTTATCTTCGGCTTCTTTTTCCTTTGGACTTAAGTGTTCGGCCACACCATGTTCACCCAGACCTTTACGATTTTCATCCAGTTCAATTAGTTTATAGTCATGCCAATCGATTCGTTTTAAATCACGATTTTTTTCTTGTCCCATAAAAAAGGCACCCTGCCGCGGATGATTCACAAATCGTGCACTCTCAACAACATCATCATTTTGATAAGCTTCTTCGTTACGATTATGATTATGGTCGTTTAAAAAATTTAAACTATGGATCATTTGAAATGTTTTAAATAGAAATACTGTTATAAATATTGTGATTACACATAATAATGTAAATTTTAGGCAACTTGTGATATTTCGACGCATTTTTGCTATCTGAAACGAAAAACCAAAGATTTTTTTTTATATTATTACAACTTTATCTGTTATATCATTATATTTTAACTAAATGTATTCACACAACCATGTTAAATTCATCAATAAATTATGTAACAAACAATTAAATACAAGACTCAGATAAACAATGATGATTATTTCCGGTTACTTGAGATCTCTAACTATTATTTATAGAATGACTTGATATTTTTGTATAGTTCGTTCGTTATATTAAATCGACACTGTAACATTAACAAAAATACATCAAACTGAATATAGATAGCATGGATTAATGCATTAAACAGTTTCGAACTTTAACTTTCTTCGTCGAAACTCTTCTTGTGTGCTGTGCACTATATTTTTACAGTAAATCATAATATAACCATTACTCTTTAATCGATCCAAGATAATAAAAAACTAGAATCGATAAAATACTGTAGAAGTAGACAGTCATTAAAAAGCGCGAACACTATTCGAACGTAAATTTCCAATAAAATATATATCTATATTGTGTAATGAGTATTCAAATGAGAATTATGTCTACTGTTTCAGCAATGAAGCAAAACAAAAAAATTGGGGCTATTAATATTGAGTCACCGGTGGTATAGCAATTGTAGAAATTAATGGTCAAAAACACCAGTTGCAGCAATTGTTAACTTTGGTCACTTAAGAGTGTACATGACATCGAAAATAAATAAACCTGATGGCAGAGATTACAACCAACTATTTGAAAGATTTCCTAACTTGACATAATGATACCAACAGACTTCAACTTCAAACAGAACTATCTACTTTCTAATTTATATATGCCAATATTGCAATCGTAAATTAATGTGAAGGATTTGTTTCACTCAATAAGTTGATAACTTAAATTAGTTCACTCGCAATTTGACTACCGTCAAGTAAAGATTAAAAAATATAATTAAAATTGATTAAATAAAATAGTTCCTTGTGAATTGCTGATATCAGCTTTTTTTTTTTAGAACTCCACCAAAAAAACATATCGCGCCACCACCACCAGTACAACAGCGGACTATGTCCACTGGTGATTTAATAAATATCACTACGTCATCGTTAGATGTAGGAAAATAGGCCAAATATCGAATCGCCCAATAACACAACAAAAAGTGCTCGAGCAAAAAATTGCTTCAACAGCAAATTCCTCTACACAAAGTGTAAGCAAAGTGAATATAATTGAACAAAGTGCAATGAACATAAATGTAATTGATAGTGCATCGTTGACAAAAAACAATAATACTAAAAGTGATGCAAAGAAGCTCAAGATCAGAGACAAGTGCTAGTGTAAACAAATTTAGTAGAGTGGCCAGTGTTGAGTTACTACATGAAAACCGTTTTTCTATCTTGCAAACTAACGAGACCTTTGAAGATCCACCTACAGAAAACAAGGTGAAAACTGAAAAACCGCCACCAATCTATTTGAGAGAAGAATCAAATAGAGACTTACTAAAAAAAATTGAAGTGCTTACGGAGGGTAACTTTTATGTTTCTTCCATTAAAAGAAGAAACATTAAAGGAACTAAAATTCCACCACTAAACATTGATGCTTACAGAACGCTAATCAACCATTTTGATAAGGCTGGTAAGTGATTCTAAACATATCAACTAAAAAGCCAAAAAGGTTTAGTCGTTATAATAAAAGGAATCGATACACCTGAAGAAGTTTATACTAATAAAAACCATAAGCCGTCAATAGTGCTGTGCATCCAAACTTTTCATATGCAAGTATACTTAAAGGCATATCTCCAAAAGTTCAAACTAATGAAGAAGGAAACATCTCAACTGCGGTAAACAAGATATGATGCAAAGCTTTATGTCAATGATGGAGAGAACCATGGATCTAGTGATGCAAAATATGAACACATTGATGCAGTTAGTAGTGAAAAACCAAACATGACTGTCCTCAAAATAGCCATATGGAATGCAAACGGCCTTGCCCAACACATAACAGAGGTGCAAGAATTCCTTATCGAGCACAATATTGACATAATGTTAATATCAGAAACACACTTCACCAAAAAAAACTTTTTCAAAATTAATGGGTATTCAGTATACGACACTAAGCATCCTGATGGTAAAGCACGTGGTGGTACAGCTGTGTTGATTAAAAGGAGACTTAAACCCTTTGAACTTGAGAAATATGACAAAGATCATATCCAAGCGACAAATATCTGCCTGGAGGAGTGGTCTGGAAACTGTGTAATATCATCAGTCTATTGCCCACCGAAACACGCAATAAAAAAGAAGCAATTCTTAGATTATTTTAACCATCTAGGCAATAAATTCATTGCGGGAGGTGATTATAATGCAAAACATACTCAATGGGGCTCAAGATTGATGACTCCGAAAGGAAAGCAACTCTATGAAGCTATGGATGAACTTTGTTTGGATTATCTATCAGCGGGGCACCCAACATATTGGCCTACGGATAAAAAAAAATTTTTTGATCTAATAGACTTCTGTATAACTAAAGGCATTGCAGTAGACAAATTGAAGAGAATTGCCTAATGGATATTCCTCTTAGCACACCAGCAAATATTGATGCAGCAGAAGCCTACCTCAGAGATCTACTGGAAGTAGCAGCAAAAAAAGCAACACCTAACATCAGTGTTTTTGAAAAAGTTAATAAACTTCCTAAAAACATCCAAGAATTAATACAAAAAAAGCGAAAAATTTGACGGCAGTGGCAGCAGCAAAGATCGCCAATATTAAAATGGAAATTAAATCGAGCAATTAAATCCCGGAAAGTAGCTCTGAGGGAAGCAGAAAATGAAGGTACCCAAAACTATTTAAGTAAACTCTAGGCAACAGAGAGAACAGACTATTCCTTATGGAAAGCTACTAAGAGTTTTAAGAGGCCGGCAAACTCGTGTTCGCCCATTAGACTGCCGAGTGGCAACTGGGCAAGAAGTGATGAAGAAAAAGCCAATGCTTTCGCTGTTCATCTAAAAAGCGTATTCTCACCACATGAACAAGTTAACAACTACATGCTACCAAACCAAACGGTGAATGATCCAAATTTTAAACCTATAAAGTTCAAGTGGAAGGAAGTTAAGAGCACAATAAAAAACTGCATAAGTCCGAAAAAAGCACCAGGACATGATCTTATTACCGGGAAAATGGTTAAAGGATTTCCAGACAAATGCATTAAACTAATAACTTACATCTTCAACGCAATCATGCGAACTGGTTACATTTCTCAAAAATGGAAGATATCGCAAATTACAATGATACATAAGCCTGGAAAAGATGAGACACAAATCTCATCATATCGTCCAATAAGCATGCTTTCCACGATATCAAAGTTATTTAAAAAATTGTTACTAAGGAAACTGAAACCAGTACTAGAAGAACGGCATATTATACAAGATCACCAATTTGGTTTCCGTTCACAGGATTGTCAACGCAAGTTCACAGGATTGTCAACGCAATCAAAGTCACCTTCGAAGAAAAAAAATATTGTTCTGCTGTCTTCTTGGATATTGCACAAGCCTTCGACAAAGTTTGGCATAGAGGTTTAATATACAAAGTTAAAGAACTTTTGCCGAAGCAGTTCTATGTAGTTCTTGAAAACTATCTTCTTCAAAGGAAATACTTGGTTAAACAAAACGCAGCAACCACTGGTTTAAATGATATTAGCGCAGGTGTTCCACAAGGAAGTGTCTTGGGACCAATTTTATACTTGTTGTATACAGCCGATTTGCCCATTTGCAATGAAGCTATAATAGCAACATTTGCTGATGATACAGCCATATTAGTGCATTGTAAATATCCTCAAACTGCCTCAACGCAATTGCAAAATCATCTGAATAAAATTACTGGTTAAGGACTTGGCGAATAAAAGTCAATGAAAATAAATCAACACATGCTACATTCACACTTAACAAACTTACCTGCCCACAAGTTAATTTGAACGGTGTAACTATTCCACAGCAATCTAGTGTCAAATACTTAGGGTTACATCTGGACAGAAGGTTGACATGGAAAAAGCATATAGAAGCAAAGCGTAATCAAATAAAAATAAAATTTGCAAAAATGTATTGGCTAATAGGAAGAAAATCAAGATTACCACTCGACAATAAAGTTTTACTATATAAAGCGATACTTATGCCCATATGGACACATGGTATTCAGTTATGGCGATCCACCAGCGCATCAAATAGAAAATTTTTGCAACGTACACAATCAAAAATAATTCGTAGGATCACGAATGCTTTTTGGTATATTCGAAACACCAACATACATCGTGAGCTCGGTATTTTAACCATTAAAGATACAATTGGAACCTATAGTTCGAGATATTGTTCAAAACTAGAGACACATCCCAATGCTTTGGCCCGGGACATTCTAAAACAACCGAGATACAGACGACTGAGAAGAACTGATCCACTTGGACTATTGAATTTATAAATTAAGTAAATGGTGCACACTAATAATAAGTATTAACATTGGTTAAAACTTATAAAAATAAAAGTAAGGTTAGTTTGTAAGATTCGCATACATCTTGTTAGTTTCTTTTTAGAAAGATTCAAGAATAAAGCCATAGGCAGTTGTAATACAAAAAAATTAGTGTCCATTACTGTTTTCTATCTTTCTGGCAGCATTCGAATACTATGGAAAAATGACTCGACAGAGTCTCGAAAGAGGCTACCTAAGAACTAAACCATTTATGTTTTCCATTTTTTGAAAAATCACCGTTCCTCATATCTTGGCTTTTACGGCACCAAATTTCCTTGCTTTTGAATCATCCAATAATTCTATGAGTTCAAAGTTTTCGGTTATTTACCTACGAGTGTACGACTATTTTGGCTGGCCTGAACCTTTCTTGTTTTCCGCGTCGAAATCACCAGAACTCGAAAATAACATAGTTATTTTGTTTGGAGGCCCATTGAATTATAATGCCTGTACATAATGTTTTAATATTTAAAAATTATAAATTTTGCACTTATTTGAGGGTTTGGTTCAGATCATCATTAAACAATCAAACCTTTTAGTCATCTCCACGACAGTCAAAAAATACTGTAGTATTTGGATTAGTAGACAAATATTATGGTTTCGTGTACAACTTACGTATTTAAACAAACTAGACTTTAGATTGTATGTCCCTTATGTATATGACATAAGGAGCAAAGGGGATAAATAAAAATTCAAATTTATTTGTAACCTGCTCCACTCTTGACTTTTTGAACAGATTCGGTTTTAATTTTTAATAAAATCCACATACTTTCCACAGGGAGACTAGTTATGGTGAAAATTAAACCGTAAATGATTTGGTAACGAGCAAGATGGCTGTCAAGAAACAGAATTTAGCCTATAGAAAAGCGCAAAATATGTTCAAAATCGCAGGGAACAACAAACTGATTCTTACAACGAGACCGTGGCACAAATTTCTGCCTAACATAGTATAAGAGAGAACTACTTCTTTGACGAAGACAGATGTAGCCAACTTTTAAAAGTATTTGTTTCTTAATCGGCCAGTCAATCATGAAGATTTTGCTCTAAAGGCGATTCGTTCGATATTACGAAGCATCTCGAAATAAACATCAGGTGTTTCTGGATTTTAGATATGCGAATGACTTTTTAACGCATAAATTCAAATCGAAACTTGGCCAAATTTTGAAAGATGAATTCCTTTCAATCGACATGCTGGCCCAACTTTTGGAAATAAGCATTGGACGCATTCGAATCATTGCATATGTTCCACTGTATTTAACTTTTGTAGCTAACTTGACCTCTGATTGAACCACCAATCAATAGTGACACGTTAAAATCATAAAGCTAAATAAAAGATTTTTCATAATTAAAATAATTGATTTTCGGTGTTGTGAAATTCACATACGAAAAAAAGATGGCGTCAGGTGAGTCAAGATACAGCTTTTCAAAACTAAACGGAACAAATTATTTTGTATGGAAATACAAAATGGAAATGCTTCTTAAAGAAAAAAGTTTATGGGCAGTCATCAATGAGGTACTACCATCACCAGTTACAGCAGCGTGGACAGCAAATGATGAAAAGGCACATTCAACAATTGCGCTTGGTGCAGATTTTGGTCCGGAATTTTTTATGGGTGCTATGTTGTTGGCTTCTTTACCACCAAGCTACGAGGGTTTGGTAATGTCGCTCGAGGGTAAAGAAGAGAGTGAATTGACTGACACTCACGTTGGTTAAATCAAAGGTTCTCGCAGAATTCAAAAGAAGAATCGATCGAGGCGGAACAACGGATGACACTGCAATAAAGTTTGAACTGCATTAAAGTTTGAACGCAACGAAAGGTCAAAAAGGTGAAAATAAAAAGTCTGAGTGCTATTTTTGCAAAAGAAGTGGTCACATCAAAAAGAATCGTCGAAGATACAAAGCCTGGCTCAACAAAACGGAAGGAAGTAATAAGAAGGCGAACACATCAAGTAGGTGATTGACATATCAAGTAGGTGATGGTTGGATTCTCGATTGAGGTGCCACGTGTCACATTACCAGTTCTAAGGATATTTTCGTCAATATTGTCATGAATTGTAGAAATAAAGTAAGCATTGCATAAGTGGTCAACAATTAACAGCTGCGGCTAAAGACACAATTAAGGTCGATTTTCTGAACGAGGAAAATCAAAGTGTTCCAGTAAAAAACTAACGGAAAAAAGTTTTCAAGTAAATTTCAAGGGCAACAAGTGTGAAATAAGGGAGAACAGTTGACGAAATCAGCGGTAAAATTTACAGACTAAAGGAACCTCACCAAATTTACTCGGTCGAAAAGGAATCCAATGGCTGCATACATAATTGGCATAAGGTTCTAGGCCATAGAGTCATCAAAGTAGTGAAATCATAGGGGAAACAAAATTTGGTTAAAGGCATCAACTTCAGCGAGTGTACAGTGGGATTGCGAAATCATCTCCAAGTGCAGAGTGTGTCTCGAAGGAAAAACTCGAATCAAGCTTCCGGTCAAGTCGAGTAATAAAGCAGTTTAAAAAAAGCAGTTAAATAAAGCAGTTAAAGGAGTAATAAAGCCAATGCAAACGACCACACCATCAGGTAATCGTTACATTGTGACATTCATAGACGATTACTTAAAATTTACAGTCAGCTACCTAATCGCAAATAAATCATCAGTTTACAGCAAATTTAAGGAATATATTGCGATGGAAAAGGTTCAATTCGGAAAGAAACCTAAGTGCATCCGTACAGATCGAGGAGGAGAGAACCTCAGTAATGAATTCGTGAATTATTTAAAGTCAAGCGGGATTTTAAATCCAGAGAACTACTGCGTACACACCTCAACAAAACGGAACAGCGGAACACAAAAACAGAACGTTGGTAGAAATGGCTCACTGTATGCTAATTGATGCAGGTCTAGAGAAAAAATTTTGGGACGAAGCTGTAATCATGGCTAATTATGTCCAGGATCGTTTGCTAACAAAGGGTACAGAAACAACGCCATTTGAAGGCTGGTTCCAGAAAAGTCCGGATGTGCAATACTTCAGAAAATTCGGATCAGAATATGTTATATGCATGTACCAAAGCAAACAAGACGCAAATTCGACCCAAATAGTGTGGAAGCAGTGCTGGTCGGTTATGATTATGAATCAAAGGCATATCGTTGTTACATTTCGGAAACCGATCGAGTCACAGTTAGTCGAGATGTTCAGTTCACCGAAAAGGGCCATTTATTGATAGGCAAGTTCAGCAAAAATTACCAACAGGAACAAATTATCGATAATTCAGCGTTGAACAACTTTGAAAATGCAGAAAACGATCAGGTGCAAGAGGAATTAGTCGGTGAGGAAGTTCAGGAAAAGAATCCAATACAGGATCACGTTCAGAATGAAGATGAAGAGCAAACTGTTAGACGATTACAACGCGCTAACAAAGGAATTTCACCAAAGAGACTTATTGAAGAAATAAGTGGTGAATTCAGCCATTCAAGAACCTAAGTGCTACGTAGAAAGGTGATCAAAAGAGGCTGTGGATTCAAGCAATGACAGATGAGATGAAGTCATTGATGGAGAATCAAACATGGGAGATTGTGAAAATTCCAGAAGGTGCAAATCTACTTGGCTGCAAGAGGATTTACAAGCTAAAGTGCAATTCAGATGGATAAGTAATCAGACACAAGGCAAGGCTTAATGCTCAAGATTTTTCGCAGAAATACGGTACTGATTATGATCAGGTGTTTGCTCCAGTTGTTCGTCAAACTACGTTTAGAACATTTCTTACAGTGGCAGCAAACAAGGGCATGAAGGTTTATCATCTAGATGCGAAAACGGCATTTCTTAACAGTGAATTGGCTGAAACAATTTACATGAGACAACCCCCAGGATTCAAAGTTGAAGGCGGGAAAGATTCAGTGTTTCTACTAAACAGGAGTATAAATGGTCTAAAGCAATCAGCGCGCAGTTGGAACAAAACAATTCAAGAATGATCCATGCTTGTACACCTACAAACATGATGAAAAAATATTATACGTATTAATCTACGTTGGCGATGTGGGCATTGCTGGTGAAAACAACGAGATAATCTCGAAGTGCGAAACATTTTTAAGATCGAAATTCAAGATTAAGAACTTGGGAGAAATTAAGGATTTCTTGAGTTCGCAAGTCAAGAAGAAAGCAGATGGCCATTACTCGTTGAATCAGACTGCTTACATTGGAAAGGACTAATGGATTTCCAAATGTCCAACGGCAAATATCAAAAAATGCTCGGTTGCTTACTATACATATCAGTCAACACGAGACCTGACATACCGGCAGCGGTTTCAATTCTCGCACAAAAGTTGTCCAGTCCAAACCAGGAGGATTGGAACGAATCAAAACGAGTATTAAAGTATCTCAACGGTACTGCCGAATTACTATTGTCACTTGGGAAGAGTGATGGTTCGGACCAGTTAATCGGATATGCAGATGCAAGTTGGGCTGATGATCGTGCAAGTAGAAAGTCACAATTTGGTTACATATACAAGTATTGTAACGGTATTCTCAGTTGGTGCAGTCGAAGACAGGATTGTATTGCACTATCATCAACGGAAGCAGAGTTTATTGCGTTGTCTGAAGCATGACAAGAGGTGAATTGGGTTCATCGTTTACTCAACGATTTTGATCAACGCATTAGGAAACCGACGATAATTTTCGAAGACAATCAAAGTTATTGATGACAAATGTATTGTTATATGTCGATATTGTCCTACGGAAACTATGGTGGCAGATTTATTGACCAAACCATTGGTGGGACCTCGTGTCAATGTTCTTCGGGATGCATGTGGAGTTAACTGATGATTAAATGAGGAGGAGTATTGGAAATAAGCATTGAACGCATTTGAATCATTGCATATGTTCCACTGTATTTAACTTTTGTAGCTAACTTCACTTCTGATGAGAAACATCGTTATTTCTTTTTCAAGTTTCCAGCTTTGCTTAGCATTAATTCCATCGCCAACTAGCGGGTTTTACATTTTTAATTCGAAAGATTTTTTTAACTATCCCCGGTATTAGCAATTAACTGGAAGTCACCGGTCGTATAGTGATGGTTAAGGTGTTGGCTTAAACACATCGCGGTTTTGGAATCGACTCCGGCTGCTGACTTCAACGCCGTGATCTATTGTGTATAAAATCTTTCGTTGGGATGACAACCTACAACGACCACCAATTGTAAAAAAATGATCTGGAAGATCTTGTAAAAGATTTCAGTAAAGGGTCAACTTTGGCCTGAAATGCTGTTGATTTTTTATTACCACTTAAACATTATTCGTAATTGAATTTTAGTAAATTCAAACTTGGCAACATTTATGGGCTTCCCTGTAAATTTAACCGCGAGCAAATAGTTTGAAATAGGAAGAAATCGTAAAGATTCTTGTCGTATAATGACAGGTTGCCATTACATTGCGTATGTTGGTGCATACTTGAAATACATCACCTACTAATATTTCGATTAAACCCGTAGCTATACTAACTACTAATACATAAATTCCGGAACATCTGGATAAAAAGATCACAAACATCAATAATATTTACGGAATTATTATAAACCAGAAGTGTCTGTAGAGTAAAGCACAATATATTTTTGATAGATGGAACCGATACATAGTTCAATAGCAAATCACTAAATTAAAAATAAATCGATTACCCAATCCCTTGATTTTTAGAGGTCACTTGTTTATCCAAAATTTCAATCAATCAACCGTGATTTAAAAAAAAATCAATTACCGATTCCTGAGGGCAACACTAAGAACCGCAGAAAATTCACAAGTAGATGTATTAACCTATGGACGTACCTTGTAAGACGTAATACAACGTTTTAGTCTTGCTGTGTATCTCCTAAACCATATTTTAAATATAAATACCATGCTAATGTTGACAAGCTGAAGTTAAACAAGCTGTTCAAACGCCACCGTCATCGTTGCTATTCGCTGTTAGTGTAAACAGTATTTAAGAGTTAATATTAATCAGTTAGAAAAATTATTGGTGGTCGTGTAATTGTTTGGTTATTACCTAAAACGTGAAGATGGTGAGGTAAGATTCAATGTAATTACTAAAGATGAGGAATCTGTGTACACTGGTAATACCTGTAAGTTAGTGATCGAAAACGATGCAGCCAGACCGTTTTTTATTTTTCCAATGATCAACATGTTCCAAATGCTGCAGGCAGATAAAATTTGCCAAATTTAGACTGCGGTGAGGACCAATCTTACGAGGAATTCTCAGCGGCTATGTACTGAGACTAAAAGGATGTCATCGTCATAGCGTCATTACTTTTTCGTCATAGCTTTTTTATTCGGAGGGGATACTATGTGGAACTATCTTTTCAACCTTATTCCATTTTTATGGCACAGCAAATGTATAACCAGTGAATAGAAAGTGACCGAGTATAAAGTGGCCCTATATTCAAGAAAGAAGGAAACTCTTATTAGAAAAAATTCTCCCACTGGCATAAAAAATGGCAGGTGACTACCAAAAAAAATTTATCCAAATAGGTCAGTCATTGATCAAGTTTTTACCACTTTGGATGGTTCCTTTTTTTAAATAATACGAATAAAATTTTAACTCGTGACGACATCAGATGTTTCTGAATTTCCAGAAAACCTATAACGAAATCCATTAAGTTACCTTTTGGAATGTTTACGAAGCCAAGATGGCAATATTTTAGTAGATATAACACTAATAATTATTGATGAAGTATCAATGAGCCCACTATATGCCATGAATTTGATTGGTAGATTTGAGTCCACGATTCACCTTAATTGGAAATTCCAGTACATTTTGGTTTGAATTTTCAACTTTGCATTCGTCTAACAAAACATGAGAGCCCCCTCTTATCTCATGAATATAGTAATTTTCAGAAAATATTCTCCTTCAGGATTTTTTGGATTCTGTTATTTTGACCCCAAAAAAAGTAGATTTCCATTTTGGAACATTTCTATTCGGGCTCGGTCGATTAAGCCATTCTAACAAGCGCGATTATAATATCAGTTTAGGCGATGTTTTGGAAGAATGCTGAGTTTAACGTGGCAATATTCGTGGTGATCGGTTGTGGCCTGATCGAGTGCAGTCAAATGAGTTTTCGGTGCATTTACTTAAATATGAGAATTATACTCAATCTGAGTACTTATATATTGTAAGTGTTTCTGATGGACTAAAGTAAAACTTACATCGTCGTAAAAATCCAAAACATCTCGGCTGCACCAATTATTGCTTTGGTTATTTGTTCAGCCCAAGATGTTCTCTTTGATATATAGTCAAGGCGAGAATCTTAAATGTGTCAAATGTGAGGAAGGCAAGCAGTATTCATCGGTAAGAAAAGAAATGGGCCAATAAGATCAGCGCAGAAGATTGCGACCAAGAAGAAAATTTCAATCCATAAAATTAACCAACTGCCCTAAACTTACACAGCAAAACCATGTGCCACACGCGATCAAATACCTTCGAGATATCGAGCGTAATGACTTGTGATTTGCCATATTGATGAATGCTCCCGTTCAATTGTTCAGTGACAACATTGAACTATACTGATGAAAACCATACTGACGATCGGAAATTAGATATTTCCAAAAATTTCAACAGCCTCAAATTAATTATCGTCTCAAGTACTTTGAAAAGCACCTAAATTACAGCGAGTGGAGGATAATTCAAAGGGTCCGATTTTCTGTCTTTGTTGGCACAGAATGTTTATTGAGGTGCTAAATAAGAACCAGCTAAATTAGAGTTTGCAGAAAATTTTCAGGCGAGGAGATTAGCTTTTTATTGGACAGTAGACAAAATATTGTTCCCATCTTTCCAAGGTGGTATAGATAATTTTCTACTATCCAAGAAGTTTTCCTCGACTTTACGAGTAAAGGTCCAAAAGGGCCCGAGAAGCCATGATGGACGAGTCGCGTTTGGGGCTATATATCATGTGCACGATTCTTCTCTCGAATGTCATTAATCAGCTTTCATACTCATCCGTCAGTGTCCAACTTACACACCTATAAATGACAACGAGTCTGATCAACACCTTGTACAACTTCAGCTTGTCGGCATTTACACAGTATTTTAACTTTAGCAGTTGACGTAAGGCATGTAAGGCACGGTTACCAGCGACAAGGCGCGCTTTAATATCTCCTCCTACACAGCTAACATGAGTGACAAGGAGCCCGAGGCATCGGAAACTTGTCACTTCTTCAAACGTGTGGTCACCACTACTAAAACCCATTGCAGATTGGTTCCTAAAACAAGTGATAATTTATTTTGTTTTGAAGTCATTGATTTTGAAACAAACGGAAACTGAGCATCGTACAAGTGGATTCAGTAGTTCTTTGACACCGTTGCGATTCAGCCTATTTACACAGACATCATATGCATATACCAGAACCTGGTTGGACTGACGGTACAAGATGTTGTCCTGGGGTGTTTCACTTTCACGAAACATAAATTCTAACATGAGATTAAAAAGTATCAGGACAGAGCATCTCTTTGCCATACACCAGAGCAAATTGCAGAAATTCCTGAGAGCTTGTCCTCAAATTTGAGACAGCATTGTGACTGCTTGACTGTCATTTTACATAAACGCACATATTTGTCAGGTATTCCCAGACATCGCAAAGCAAACCATAAGCTATCTCGATGAATTGAGTCATAGACTTATTGGAAATCGAAGAACACCTGATACGTCACGACCTGTTTTGTAATATTATAAAAGAATCTACGTTCGCGCTTCTTTATAGGCTATATTGTATTGCTCGACAGCAAGACGATACTCCTTATTAAATCAACCATTTTTGGGTTTAATTTCTTCCATAGCTTGAGTCGCTTGGGCAGCACCAACTACCGAAGTTTTCCTCCCATAGAGCGTTTACATCATTAGAACGGTGGTTGGTTTCCATAATGCTACTGCCAACAAAATTCTTATATTGTGCTTTCTTATCTTCGTTTTTCAGACCTTCACAGTTGAAGCCTAAGTTTCGTTTTCCTGTGATTCCTCGGTTGTACCAAAACTGCGCTCTGAGCCAAGGATGCTGCGGTGGAATTGTAAGGATAACATGCTCGTTTCGAAGTTTTTTTACGAGGCATGGGAGTACCCCCCAACCACAGGGACTACATGATATATGAACCCAAAATGTGTTAATGGAGAAAAAGAAAAGCGAGTACGCCGGCTCGGTGAGGTTTTACGAGCCGAACATAATCGGATCGTATAGCATTTTTTCAGAGAAGAGCCGCTATTTTGGTGACTCACAGAGGACTCTCGATGATCATCATAATTTATAGCAAAACAAAGTTTTACAGACTAAATTTAAAAAATATTAAAATGTATGAACGCTAATTTGTTAATAAAAAACCAAATTTTCCAAAACGTAGGTATGTTAACTACTGTGTATAACGTAAGTTAAATTATTCCTTTAAATTCACAAAATATCTTAAGCAAAACAAGTAAATTGTATCTATATTGCTTAAAGTATTTGAAAGTAAAAAAATCACAAGAAATTATTCAACTATGTAAGAATATAGGGAACAAATTACCATAATTAACTAGCAAATAAATAGATTAGGAATTAATTAAAGAAACATTCGTATGTGTCTGAAGCATGTATTGCACATAAAAAACTAACGAGTAGTGATTTGAATTAAAAACAGCCAAATTTAATTTAGGACATTCACCTCCAAATTTTAAAGTTTGCAATTGAACTATTCGTAGATTTGTGAGTACTACTTCCGGCAATATTTTTGAGTTTACTAGCCCGTTTAAATGTGTCAGGTAATTTATCACTTTGTAGGAGCATCCAACTTAAGTTGTTATTAATTCTAATCAGTTTTTACAACATTTTTTTTTTTTTTTTGATTATGTGATGTTTTATTAACACAACTTAAAACCGGATTTTGTACATGATTTTTAATTTGTAGTCTGCAATTAGAAAACTAAAGCGATAACTAAACGAAATTTAAAAGAATTGTATTTTTTGTTAACTTCCTGAATCGAAAATATTTTGATAGTTGATTAGAAATAGCGCCACGTTCAACATTTTTCTAATCCACGAATAAGAATAAGCCTTCGTGCATATTGAAGATTTGTTTGCTCAAGGAGATGATGTGATAATTGCACAATTCTTATATTACATAAACTATATATTTATAAGTACTCACTAAATTAAAAATGTTAAATTTCTGCATCATGGAGAATACTATTATTATTAACTTATAACTTTTAATTAATTATATAATTTTATCTTGCAATACAATTAGATTTACACGATTTTATAACCTTTAAAATGTTCATAACAAAATAAATCAAAGCACTGAATAAAAATAACACATCTTCTGAGATAAACAAAAAAAACAGCGAAGAAGTGTTAAGAAATAACGAAAAACTATATGATGATGATCCCCACTATCGTAACACTATTATATTGAAGATTTTAATTTAAAAGTTTGTCAAAGAACAGGTACGAAAAGTCAAGGTAAGTTAGTTCTGTGTTATGTTATTAAATTCATCACAATCATTATTAGTTATTACCGTAAAATATTATTGATTATATTATTTATTGATTTATGTTATGTAATTTATAGGTTTTATTTATACTTACCGGTTAAATTTAATAAAAATATAGTAAATGATTTAAAAATAATAAACAAAATTTTTGTGTTTTTAAATTTTTTGACATTTTTGACGTTTTATCGATAAGAAAAAAAAATTGTATGTTTGCGTGGATGTGTGCGCTAATCAAAAATAAATTTAGTACATACACTGTTAAGTTATTTATATTGTACTGCTATTGTACTAAAACAATGCTTCCTACCTTAAAAAAAGGACGTCTCATCGTTTAGTTTATAAATTTGTAAAATTAATCAAATTGAATGTTAAATTAATCTTTTAACATTCAATTTAAACTTTTTACTATCTCGAACTAGTTTAAAATTCAAATACTGTTGTTCGAGAGAGTTGAACAAAATTTACACTACGTACTAATCTATTCGAAATATCATTATGAACTAAAAATTTGAACGTCGAAAACCCGAAGAACTTTTTCTATTATCAGTTAGTTTACTAATACATTAATGGTACCATAAAGTTATTGCTACTAGAATTTCATGATATGCGTTAAGATATCGTAGTTTTTTTGAATGTTTATCGTAAATATATACACCTACACAACTTAAGTTTTATTTTAAATCTAACAGAACTTTTGCTAACCAAATTTGTACAACTGTTACAACGAATTGTAAACATTTAATTGCACAGTTGGCACAATAAATGCTGCATCAATGTTTTTCGCGAGTGGATGTAGTGACGATTGATCGATTTGGATGTGTTCTAGCTCATTTTAACGTCTTGTTGCAAGGGTCATCTTACCACCATGCTAACTGTAAAATTTATTCGTCAGACAAGTAATTTGAATTACTAAGGGATTTTGGCTAAACGGTTAACGTCACCTATGCGACTGTCTTCGTGTGATTTTCTGCGTGTTTTTCCATGTTTCACAACCATACAGTAGTAATTATTTTACACAGGCATTGAACATTCGTAGCTTTGTATTTCTTGACAGTATGGATGTGTTCCAGATCTTGTAGAGCATCTTGGTTGTTTCTGGCTTTGTTAATCATTTAACTTATATCCTCTTCAGTGCAGCCTGTTTTTTGTCACTGTAGTACCAAGGTATAGGAATTTCCCGAGCTCTTCAATATTTTCTTGATTGATGTGAATTTGTGTTTAGTCTTAGGGCTTAGGTCTTTCTGATGATGATTTTGAAACCAATTTCTTTGCCAATAATGTTAAGTTCTCAGCTTTTACTTGCTTACCGGTGTATTTTTCTGTTAGTAGGCACATTTCATCTGCGCAATCAAGAACATCTACGTTTGATTTCCGTATTACATTGTCTGACTCTATTGAGAATAACAGTGGGGATAGTACACATCCTTGTCTAACTCCTTGACGGTTATGGTTTTTTCACTCTCCTTGTCTTTATATTGAACTCTTTTTCCAACACCCCAGTACATTTCTTTGATGAGTTCTACTATTTTCCTCAGAATGCCGATTCCGCTAATTGCCTTTCGAATTGCGCTCTCTTTTAATCGAGTTAAACGTTCGCTAAAAGTAGGTAAAACGGTGATTTCCATTCGTTAGATTGTTCAATTGTGATCCAAATTGTAGTAATGTAAGTCGTGCACCTCCTTTCGGGTCTAAGCAAGCCTGCTCATTTCGTATGTGGTTGTTAGTTACAGGTGAGTTATGCTCCATGATGGTCATGGCCAATATTTTCATTATATTGTTGAGGATATATCACCTGTAAATATATCACCATTTAGTAGATCAGCTGGAATCAGCAGCTTTGTTGTCCTTTAAATACCTATGGCACTTACAACTCCCACCATTTTCTTCAGTGTCTATGCGATTATCTTCGAAGAATTCTTTCCACCTGTTTAGCTGTTAATTTTCTGATGTTAGAGTTTGGCCTGCCGTATCCCTAGTTTGTGGTATGTTGGTAAACGTTCCGGTGACCCTTCTGACGCATTGATGAAGCGTGCGCATTTTTCTGTTTTCTGCTTCGTCAGCTGTTTTGAGAATGTCCTCAATTCTTGCTAAAGTTGAGGGCGTTCTTCAATTTTCTGCCAAGCATCATCTCTTATCCACGGTTTCCCCGTGTTGTGACTATTTCGTTATTGGTAATGTTAAGTTGTAGTACTACACTGAAGGCAATTTAAAAATTGTGACCGATGGCATGGAGAAGAACTCTGCTAACTAAAGAGAAACAACTAGGTAAAACATGGGGTGAGTTAAAGGCAATAGCGTTCAATAGAGTGAGATGGATCAGTCTAGTAGATGCCCTGTGTTCCTAAATTGGGAATAAAGGAAATAAAATATGACTGTTTGGTAACTAATCAAAATTTTGATAGTCCAATTTGAAAGTTTAGCTTCAGTGAGGAAAGAAAATTATATCTTTTAACAGAATTGGTTGAATCAAACTGGGAAATTGTGGAAACCAACCACCGTTTTGATGATGTAAACGCTCTATGAAGATATTCAAAAATTGACAGTGCCGCTTAGACGTCTTTAGGTATTTTAGGTTTTGAGGAGGAGTTCTGTTTTGCTATAAAGCAACAAAATTCAACTTAATGAAAAGTGCAAAAACGTTTCAGAATCGCATTTCTTTTGTAAATGAAGTGTGTTTTGTGGAAGGCTGATGTCGTAAGAGTAGAATTACTCCAGCAATTCCTCAGCAAGTCATTTGATGACTTTCACTACGTTGGCCTGTGAACATAAATGATTGACAGACAAAGTTGAAACAACCTCTTAACCTGGAAGCCTAGAAGAAATCAAATATCAAGATCGTCCAAATGATACTCAGTCATGGCTGTTATTATCCAACGCTCCTAGTTTTCCTAGCGACTGCACATTCCACGTGCCTATCCAAAATTTTTTACCCATGAACGTGCGCGATTTTTGCTTGTATTGTTAGGTTGGATGTTACTCATGATTTGCCGAGTTCTTTTACTTTTGCTAACGCAATTATTTTCCAAGTCATTGCTGATCTTTCGACTTTCTTTTTCCCTTGCAGGTTCCAGTCCAATGACATCCTTGTTATATCGCTTGGTGGTTTCCTTATTGTACAATTTTCTTCCTTTCCTTTTCCTTATTTCGGTCTCAACGTCTAATTGTTCGTGTTTCTGTGCACTTCGATGTATTTAATGCAGTTCATCCAAAATCCCTTCAATATTCCTCAAAAGGCATTTAATTCAACCAAGGTGTAATCGCCTCAAAATGATCAAAGAGGCCCGATTAGGTTACGCACATACTAACAAAAGTCACCATGCGAAGTGGAGACTCTTTGGAACTATATTAACGTTCTTAATCGTAGTGTGGAAAAGCAAAATTTAATCGATGAACGGTAAGCAAGTGATTTTTTATGTTCTATCTACAAGATTTTCGCTCTAAATCTGCTCATTACTGGAACTCCTTGTAGGAATCTCAACTTTCCTCTCAGCCGTCCCGTATCGTCCGTCATTGCTATATTTGGATAAGACCTTCTTAGTAAGTTTACTTCTTCCATAACAGAATTATCTAAAAAAAATATAATTTTCTCATTTTATTTGTATTTCTTTATTATCATTTGTAAAATATTTTCTTGATCGTAGTTTTATATATTCTATTTCCCCATTGTCTTTCTCCTTCACAATGAAGCAATTTTTTGAGTTCGTTACGAATCCAGATAAATATTTAGTTTTAATTTTAACAATTTTAATTTAATATGTTCACAATTTAGATTGATTTTTTTTTTAAATATTTCCTTATTCAATAAGTTTTTATGTATATAATTGTAGTAGTTTGATAGTTTTCTTACAATTACGTTTTTTTTTCATTATTATATTTGTCAAAAGTAAATAAGAATCTTACATATTACAAAAAAAAAAACATTAAATTCTGTATAACAAAAATATAGTGTAGTTTTTATTATTATTTCAAAAAATAGTAATTTTATGAAAATATTTATATTAAATTTTTTGAAATTTTTATTCTATAATTTTTATTTACTAATATAATTATGTATAATAAATGTTGCTCTTCTTTATCACACTCAGGTAAAAGAATAATTTCATTTCTTATTTTATTTATAGTATTGGATAGGCGCAATATAATTTGCGTATTTATGATTTAATTAATTAAAATTCGAATTTTAAATTCAAATGTAAAAAAAAAAAGAAACCAAATATTTAGAATTCAACTTAAAATTTATTTTATTAATTAATCGGATTCCGATTAATTACGATTTTTTAGTTTTTTTTAATTAAAATTTGTACTTATTTTGTCATTTTTTTGTTTGTTTTATTTAAATACTAAATTAAGAATTTTTAAAGTAGGTATAAAAAAAGGCACACAAAAGATTATTTATTTTAAACTTAATGTAATTTTTATTTGTTCATTTGTTTAATATTAAATGCGAACAATTATAAAGTAGTTGAGTAATGTTTTTTGTATTTAAAAATTCTAAAACATAAAAATAAAAAAAAATTAAATGATATGGCATTTTTTTTTTAATTCTATTTTTTTTTTCGTTTATTTATGTACATATACAAAATGAATTATGTTCATTTAAAGGTTTTAATTTTATATATATATAAAAGTTAAAAAAACATAAAATTAACTGGCACTTGGTTGTTCCATTTTTTTTTTTTAAATTAATTATTTAACATAGTAAAATCTAATATATAAATCTACTATACATTTTAAAAATATAATAAATTCCTGAAAATTATATTGTATTTATATATCTATAATGTGACTGAGACAGAGTTTGCGAGATTCGATGAAATAGTTTTATTACAAGTTACACACACAAAATTATTATATTTAGTTAAATAAAGTTAAACAACAAAAAAAATCAGCTGGACGACTGAACAGTATGATTAATCAAACTAAATCATGAGGAATAAAAAATTAAAAATATAGATAGCTTAATAAAAAAAAAAAGTACGAATAATATTATTATAACGTATAAGAAAAAATATATAATAATCAGATAAAAAAATAAAATAAAATGTTAACACTAAATTAATACTCATCTATTATTAAATCTAACTATTTATAATATTGTATACTACGTTAGTATTATAATTAGTATTTATTTTAATTTGAAATTAAAATACTCTGCGCGCATATTGCTGTTACTGTTCTAAACAAATATCAATGATGATATCATTTTTCGAACATCTTCGTTATTCTCTTGTGCTACAGCTTCTGTCGATTTCATTTCGTCTATTATTTTATTCAATATTGTTTCGTCCAAATCACATGGTTTGATTTGTGAAACCTCTTGGTGTCTAGAAAAAAAAAGTGAAAATAAAATGTAAAGTACATCTTGAGTTTTAGCGCCAAACGAAAAAAAAACATGTTTTGAATTAAATATTAAAAAATGATATCATCCATTCAATTCAGGGATACCGGCATTAACATAGTAACACAATGATGCAACGTGATACATTCCAAGAATTAAAAAATATTCAATCAATAATTACCTTCTGACATCATTGATAAATATCAAAATGTAGTCAAAAAAAAAATTGGGGACGTAATAGACATGCATTTTGTTTAAGTATTTTTGCAACATGACGACACATTAATATTTCTCTACTTGCAAGTGTCTCAAATTTATCATTTTTTCAGGAGAGCAAATTTAAGACGAAAAATGGTAATTGGAATTATCTTATATAAAACTGTTTTTTTTTTGTTAGAAAAACATGTATATCATAAGATGTTTTGAAAAAATTAACTCACTTAAGATATATTTACCATCTTTGTTTGACACTTTGTATGTCCAGAAAATCTTCCTTTTATCTTCTTTTTTGCACTTCTTATATTTAAAGGGCGAGATTACCATCGTTTTAAATTATTAAAATTTATCAATTACTTTAATGTTTCATATATTGATGCCTAATGCGTTGGATTGTAACTATTTGCCAGTTAATTGGATTAGATTTCTGTGAAATTGTCAGGATTGGTAATTTTTCGTCGAGAGTGGTTGAAGTTACTTCGGGAGTTTCTCAAGGTAGCCACTAGGGACCCATGCTTTTCATTCATTTCATAAATTATGTTGTCAACTGTTACTCCGATATTCTAATTTAAGCTGACGACATAAAAATGTACAAATCTATTAAAAGCGTCACAGATACAATCTTCCATTCGGAACTAAATAGCTTTAGTACTCGGTGAACAGCTCAGAATTTGACGCTAACTATTCTTTAATGCCAAACAATGCCGTTACTATAAAAATATGCAGTGTGTCAAATCCCATACCACACCTAAATCGTACACACAATATGCGCAAGTATTTCATAATATGGGGCTAAAATTTAAATCGCTTAAAAATATGGCAAAAATAATATAACTCACGCATAAGTTACATTTGATTTTTATTTGATGGAATGGACATATATTTAAACCGTGCACAACTGCATTTTAAATAAGCCTGTGTATATGATGCATGTGGCACGAAGAAGTGGTACAACATGAAGGGAATATAACTGCCTCTTATTTATTTATTTTGCCAGCTTTAATTAATAAAAGTCCATGTAGTCGGGAGGTACTGCATAATCAAGCCTGATATCCTTTGAATTTCACCACACTGTTCTTTGCTTGTCATATGAGGTGACTAAACGGTTAGATTCCTAGACTAAGCGGTTGGATCCCAGCTCACGTCCTTGCACACGCGTATTTAAATTGGCACGACCGTCGCTATGAAAATCAGCCTCGTTATTTCTATCATTAAAGATTATTGTTTGGAACTTTTTGCCTAAGGATATACGTTACTCTGGGTCCAGGTAAAAAAAACTATTTTGGAGTTCAACGCAGGCGAAAATCATACGTCTCGAAGCTATCAGGAATTTTTGTAAATAACTCTGGGTTCGACAAGGAGGTTCTCTGTCGTAAGCAGATTTGGAGTATGATGGTGATACCTACATGATTAGACTGAATGATTATGTTAACGAACTACTAAATCCTCTTGTACGATTCTTCCGTTCATCTCAAAATCAATGAGTCTAAAACAAAATAAGTGAACTTAGATTTTGAAAACCAATACACAATGAATTTTAGCAGTGAAAAACTCTCGTTTGAAGAAGTGACAGGTTTTCGATACCGCATGATTAGGGTTTTCCTTTTTTCGAGAGTTTTCAGTGCTCGAAATCGTACATCTCTTAAGACCTTCATTGCCTGTTGCTAGCTAAACTTTTCGATACCCCGGTATATTCTCGTCTAGTTCCGGTTCTGATGTTTTGATACTTTTAGTCATTCATATTATCGGAGGCCGTAAATACACCCCTCAAATTTAAACGAAAATTTTAGAGTGGTCTTTGTAGTAATAATGAAACATCTCGGCGACCTTCAGACTTACTAAAAATAAACAGGATCACTTAATGTCATCCTAAAAATGAAGAGGATCACTTAATCTATTCTAATGTCACTTGAATAAGTTATTATTTCTCGAGAATCTCGAACAAATTTTCGCGTGAAGTGAGAAGGGGACATTAACTCGCGTCTTACCACAGACAGCCGTGATTAATTTATCACTACAAAAGTTTAATTACCTTGCACAAGCCGATAAACTGAAGTAGTACAGGGTGTAGATTAAACCCGTTGTCATAAATGAGTAACAAAGTTTACCCATGTTGGATGAGCATGAGCGATGAAAAAATAAAAAAATTTACTTATCGCTAAAATATTAAGCACATTAAAACCGGAAATAAGTACATATATTATTTATTTTCACGCGCTATCGACAACACGGTTTTTTTTAAGTTATTTTATCTTAACCAATTATCGACGACATACACATGCATTCTTTATAAACCAGTTGTCGTCAATCATTATTTTACATCAATTCTTACATTATGTTTCATTACAAAAAAAATTCAATCAAGCCATTGATCTTTTTATTATCAGTTTCTTGTGTATACCAAACATGCATTATATAAAAAGGATGGAGGTTAATAAATTTAATAAATAAAAACAAAACTAAAATAAGAACATTAAAGAATGAAATTATGATGTGACCTTCGCGAGTGAATTTTTATGCTATATTACAAAACTGTAAGCCTACCCTAACACATAATGGTTGAATATGAACGTGGGAAGTAAAAAACTTGACCTATTTAGTATATAGAATAAAAATTGCTTTCGATATTTTACTTACTTGCTGGTTTTGTATTTTTCTTGAATAGCCTGTTGTCCAAGATCCAACGATCTCTTGTGTGATCGATTTAAATGTAATATTATGTGTTTTATACTGTCTAAGCTATATCCAATTGTTGATTCTTGTTTCTTTGACCACATTGGCATATTAAGCATGTACTGTGCTAGTGCTAACGATGCAGCTGATATATGCGACGGTAAATATTGTAGGTAGGGATTTGCATCAAGTAGTGATAATTCACAAAAGAACTAGAATTAAAAAAAAAAACAACAATTTTACTTAGATATTAAACTATTTTATAACCGTAATAAATCATAAATTTTAATCCTTTGTTATCACACAAGATTTTCTACCTACAATTGAAAGATGATCTAAAAAGATCATTTCAAAATTGTCATTGATTGTTTTAGCATTCCTCTTTCTTTGAAATTGTTAATAAATAATAATAAAAAAATAAAAACTCTTATTACTGCTTACTAAGACTATTTTAAACCGGTTACACTATATACATAATTGTACCAGAAGCAATAAAAAAAAAATTAAAAATATAGTTATAATTACCATTGCGAGTATTTTAACTTTTTCTGGAATCTGATTCAAAACCGAATATAGACTTAAAAATGACAGTGTTGTTGGTGCTGACAAATCAAATGATAATACTTTTAAAATTAATTGTTCCATACGTAAAACTTGCTTTTTCGTATATGTGTCATCGGTAATATAAACAAATTCTGCAACATCTGGTGGATACATTTCCTCATATTTTGATGCGATAAACATTGCCGCGGTTCCAACTAGTTGTAATTTCGCTCGTATAACAGACATATAACTTAAAAATCGATCGATATATGAGATAGCTAACATTAATGTTTCACTATGAAGCCGATATTCTTCGCAAACTTCAACCAGCCAATCAACTAATATAGTACGCATTGCATGAGTTATATCGGGCTGTTTTTCCATGTAACCAAATTTAGCTCGATTTCTTAATTCGGCATCTTTTAAGTATTCTAATATATCCAATTGATATTCTTTAACCTCGAAAACACGTTCATGATCATTTTTTGATTGCTGTGTAATCGCTCTATCCACATCAATTATAGATTTGTCGATGGACATTGGCGAGGCGCAATCACCGGTTGACATTGGGGTTGAGAGAACATCATCTTTGATTTCGGATAAAGGATTTCTGAAAAATGAAAATATAGATAAATTAGTTGCAATATATTTATAAAACAAAATACATGTTAAGAAGTAAGTACTTGATACCATAACAACCCTAAAACATCTATTTGTGCTAAAACCGACGCTGATTTCAAAGAAAACCAATTCAAGATCATTTGAATACTTATATTTAGTTTTGCGCCATACATCAGGTATATGCGACATAATTATTTCCTATTATTAAGAAATAATAGAAGATGTCTGTGCAGTAGTGTTATACAAAACAAGTTTCCACATATTACCATTCAAACAACTTTTCTGTCTGTGTAAAACTCCAATGAAATATCCAAATAAAACACAGGTCGTTTTTTTGTTAGAAACGAGATTTTTCCGCGATCACATAGACGTTTGTTTCCGGGGGAAAAGTAGATAAACATTATACCCTAAAGTCATAAGACAGTAAAATTATTTCTCTGTGAAATTAACTAATTTTTAAAGGGTTACACAGTTCTTGCTTAAAATGCTTCATTTCCAATCCTGTTTATGAAATGTGTAAGGCAATATTGATTTTTGCGATTTGTCTTTGGGTTTGTACTTTAAAACGGGATTAAATGGAAACCATTAAACAATAAAAACGTTTAAGTATTATTAAGTGGAACGTCGGTTAAGTGGAATCGTTTCTTAAGTCGTTTATCAGTCAAATTGAGGACATCTGACAATAGTTTTGCTTTTAATATACACCCAACAGGATTCTACAGTTGTATTCATTCATATTATTGAGAAAAAACTTTTGTGTCTATCAAATAACTCGGATTACTATCAAAAGTAATCCGAGTTTTTAGAAGTTTTCATCGAGCGTCAGCCATCGAGCGAAAAGTGCACTTAACCATATGTACTCCAATTATATGGAAAAACGAATTATGAAAGCATTTATGGGTTATAATAGTCGGGATAACTCAGTATCAGACCAGTGATGGAAATTCAGTATTTGAAAATAAGACACCTACAAAACATCAAGCGGATATTGTGTAAAGCTTACAAGGTAGCATAAGTACCAGAAGTTAATCATGATATCATGGGAAACCGTGCAAAATTCATTATAATATGTAGAGAATAGACCGATAAAATGTTTTAAGTTATGGTAACAAAAAATTAAATTTTTCTCAAGTTATGTGCGAGTTTGAGTTCTAGGAAATACTACGATATCAGTGTTACATTTTGTATAGTAACGTAATATTTCGGAAATTCCAGCAGCAGATGTTCAAAATTTACTGGTCATTTGTACAGATGAACAGTGGAGATCAGTTCAGATTAACAGTGGAGTTCAAAGAAATGTCGAACGATTTTTTTAAAAATAATATTACTTTTTAATTTTAATTGTCTTTTAAATGTTTATTGGGAAGAAAAATATTGTTTCGTACATTTAGGGAAATCACGTACAACAAAGATATTACCGTTTTATTGTAAATTGAAATAGAACACCACTAATAAGTTGCTTTGTGCTTTAGACACTACACCATAAGATATATAAATATAGTAATAATAACGTTATCAAAACTAAAATATGAATTTAAGATATTTAGTTAAAAAATATTGCTGTTGGCATGAATGGGTCATACAAATCATTGAAACAATAAAGAAAGGCAAATTACCAAAAGATTGCAATCCGAGTGAAAATCAATATCTAAAATCGCGAGAATCCTTGCTAGGTTACGTATAATCTCATAGTAAATACATTTAAACCGTAGAACTCAAATTTAAATCGCAACAGTCCCACTTTTGCCTAAAACAAAGATTTATTTGCTAAACCTCACTTAATATCGACACAGAAAATAATATTGTCCGCCAAAGCATGGGCCAAAAAGTTATATTATTTCAAAAATAATTCTAAACTGTGCTATTTCATTTAACAACACTCTCCAATCAGCTATTACACTCATTAAAATGTACAGCAAACGAAAACAACCTCAAGTTCTTTGGACGCCAGCTCATATCTATATGGAATAAATGGAAAACAATCTGATTTTAAACAAGACATCTGTCCGAATTAATTTTAAAAAAAAATTATTTTCATTGGTTTTATCTACAAAACCGATGGTTAGCTTTTCTTATTAAGGCTTTAAACGTAAAACGAGCTGAGCAGTAACGGTACCTTGATACCTGATATGTAATAAGCAAGTAATAAGTAAGTCAAAATTTAAAATTCACTAAAATTAATGACGTTAAAATCGAATGTAAGTCTACTTCCTAATTTATGTGCTAAGACAATCAAAACTTACTCGAATACGTATTTAAATGATAATTCACTTGGAAATCGAGCAAAAAGCTTCGAATATGTTGAAGAGAACTCAGAAATTACAAAAATATGTAGAACCTGTTGAAACATCAGAATTCAACTAAAAGGCATTGCACGATCTTAATTTGGACCCCAAGTGAAAAGAAAATTACACACAGACTGGTTAAGAGCTTCAAATGGTACGCATAACAATGGAGAAGCCTCTAAAATACATGAGTATCACACAATACTCAAATTCCCAACGTACTAAATTTATTGAAAATACTCATCCATAGTCATACATCAGGCTAAACATACAACCATTTTAAGACAAAATTCGAAGTTGTTATCACAGACCCAAAGAAAGGTATAATGAACATGAGAAAGTAGTAATGAAAAAGTAGACGCCTAGCTAAAAAGGTAACGAAGCAAATCCCATACGAAAACATGGTAACACTAGAGTAAGCGATATATCTGATAAAAAATAAATAAGTAAAGAGTAGCCAGGCAAATATGTCCCATGGACATCAATTATTTGCGGAATTATCTACCATAAAGCCAACTTTACAGAGAAAATAGCGCAATCGCTATTTATTGCAATCGGTCATGACGATGAATATAACTATGATCTCCCGTTGGAGTACAGAATACATTAGCCGAACCATCGTCCATGCCAGTCCAGGCTGACGGTAGTAATATAATGTGCAGATCTATATTTAGTAGGGCGTTAAATTAATCGCGTAAGAGTTAGGATATATTTGGATCAAGAACAGATGATATGAAAACCCGAATTCAATTGTAAATCACCTTCCTGAAAATTGAAAATTTTGTTTTCACCAATTTAACCTACGATTAAATTCAAATAACTATTGAACTTTAAATTTAATCAAACCTTAAGAAAAATAAATCTACCCTTATTGAATTGAAGCGCGATGGTACAAATGATACTATGACAAAATAATAAAAACCATAAGTATTGATGCACTTAGCTATTAATAAAAGATCAATAAACTTTGTGCAATTACCGTTCTGACTTAAGTGCACCGTAATTTAAATGTTATTTTATTTTGAAATGAGCGCCAAAAATCGTAAACGAACACGTTGTTTAAAATCAATATCCTTGAGTCGACCTTAATTGCAAATTGCAATAAGGTTATTGACCATTCTTTGAACAATAACCGTGTCGATTTTTTTGCAATAGGTTTACATTTCTACGCACTTTTTCATTACACAGTATGCATACTAATGTATTTGCGAATTTAACTGTGCAAAATCATTTTAACAATCAAATCATGAATTAAAGATTTATAAAGGCAAATCTAAAATTCTAAATTCAAATTTAGTCATTAACCCACGCACTATTTTTGTGCGAAAACAATGCAAAATAAATTCAATTGATTTAAATTTATTTGTGCAAATTTTCGGTCGCATACCGCATGCTAATAAATTGGGGAAATATTTAAAATAACAGTAGAATATTATAACTGACCTTATTGCACCCATCGATACATTCGCACAACTTTCATCTTTCTCCGGTTTATTTTCCTTATTTTCCGGATTAGTATTTTCATTTGATCCATCTTCGAATACGGTAAATGCCTTAAATTGATCAACGGGAACCGTTGATTCTTTTTTAATTTGTCCAGTTTTAATATTGCCCCCAACCACATGTTTTAAGACATCTTCATGTTGTTTTTTAGCGCCAATCAATTTATTATTTTTAGGATCGGCACGATTTTTATTATTTATCTGTGTGTGAGCGCAAAAAAAAAGAAACAATTTTTTTAATGGTACAAAAACTAATGGTGTAACACCAATCAACAAAACCTTGATTTGTTCGTTCAAGGTTCAAATATGTATATATGAAACTGTATGTAAATTAAATGCAATTTTACTCGGCTTAGCTACTTACATTTTTATTTTGTTTATTATCCAAAACACCAAAAACATTTACGTTTCTTTTATCAAGATTATTATTTTTAAGTATATGATGTTGATGGTTTTTTATTTGAACTGGTGCACAGTTTGTACGATTCTCCTTTTCTATGTCTTCATGAATTCGAAATGTCGCCATTTTTATTGTGTTGTGTATTAATTAAAATTAAGATTTTTTTGTAAAACTTAAAAAATTCAAGAGATCAAAGATCTCTATCTGTTTATCTAAAAATTCGACTTGTATTTATATCAATATATAAAGCGTAAATCGAAACATAAAATAAATTCAGAATAATTAAATTCCAAAATTATATCTTGTTGTAGTTAAGTATACGAGACGAAATTATAATATTGCGGCTTCGAAAATATATATTATTTTAGAGTATCAGCTTTTTTAAATTATTAAATATACATCGTTGTAAAAAATTTCAATTTTTCAAATAAAACTTGGAAAAATAAAACACAAAACATGCGCACTATGGTTAAAAATTAAATAAAACTTTTTCTTTTTTTTTGCGTTTAAAATCTTTTTGAGATTTTGATGATTCGATGTTAACAACACAACAAACATTAACAAAAAATTATTGAGCAGCTGTGCGGTTACAAAAAGCAGAATAAAAAACGAGAGGTAGAAAGAGAAAGCGTATGAAAAAAAATTAAAAATTAAAGCTCAAAAATAATGGCGTCTTAACGGGTATTATAGTTTGAAATTTAACCAATTCGTGTATGTTATGAATGAAAATGTTTAAATTTAAGGTCAACCGATTTAATTTAGACGGTAATTAAACTTAATTTCTAAATGGAACTTAAAATATTTTCGTATTTTACTCGATTTTAGATAGCTTTTCGATTTTATTCGTTATTTTTTTGGTAAATAATATAAAGAAAATACGTTACTATAATTTATAAGCTTTTATAATAACGATTTTTATTTTATAGCATGTTTCGAGTGCAGTGGAATTTTTCAAATGTCAAATTAAAGTTTTTTGATTATTGCGAACATAGGGCGGCGTGAATTATACTAAAATTCAAATTTGAACCGAATTTAAAATTTCAGTTTAGATTAAATAAAATATTATAGTTCTAGATTAATTTATACTTTTATTCGTTTCGATTTAAAAACCGTATCTAACAACGTTTTAACAAATTTTTCTTTTAACTTTGCACTTTTCATACATATTTCCATTTGTTCGGGCGTTATTGGACATCCACCCGGTTTATTAATGTAGCATATGTTCGAATTCGATAGCACAATGGTTATAATTGCGTTCGATAATTTTTGTTCATCTTCTGTTGGATCCACGATAACAATATTGCTGAAAGTGACAAAATTTTTATGAGAAACAGTACGTTAAAATAAAATATTATATAAATTACTCATCGGATAACATAAAACATTCGGCTACCGGGGTACTTTTCAATGTAACATTTTTATGGACTTGTTCGTCTACTGTGAACGTACTCGTTTCATAGTTGTAAATTACATTGGGCAATTTTACTAAAAAAAAATATTTAAATTTATTCTTAATTACAATACAACTTAAATGGCAAGCTACTTACATGATTTAAGAGCGGCACTCAATGCTATTATGGCCGCATTTAGTATTGAACCATCATAATCGAGGCACACCAAATCACAATACAGTGACCATACTAATTTTTCCTTTGCAATACATAATTCGGTGAGATCTATAATTTCAGAATTATTAATGATGTCGGATAAACACTGGCTGTAGAGTTGTGCCTCTTCAGATGGGGCGCCGGGACGAAATTTCGGAGAACATAGTGGTGTCAATTCAATGTTCGGCACAATAAATCCATTACTAGGCTCGGTAGCTTTTGGTGGTGCTAATTCTGCTTTTATTCCACATATAACTGTTGTACTTCCTATTTTTACAATCGCTGAACCATCGGCTGTTTGTATTGAATCGACATTTAACACGATCGGACGAAAATCGTGAAATTCTCGACCATCTGGACGTATATTATGTTCCAAATAGTCACGATAGTATTTTACGGGATGTATTATTCTAAAATGATTTAATTTTCTATAGTAATTAATATTAAAATGTTAATTTATTTATATTTATACTTGTATTGCTCCGCCATCGCGTTTGTATATTTTTGACATGTGTCAAACAACAAAAACCATGCGAATTTGTTTTGACTAGTATGTTTACCATAGGCGGGCAGCAAAACTCTAATAAATGGGGTCGAAACTGTTTGACGTGAAGCTAGCACAAATGATTATAGCAGAATGAGGGCTGACTTATATATTGAAGCATATGCTAACTTTTAACGATTGAAATCTAGATTATATTTACTCTGCTAAGATAGGTTATATTGTGTATACTCCACGAACTCTCAGGTTAAATTTTAAAAAATAAAACGAAAACATTGAAAATGTCGACAAGCTGAAGTTGTACAAGGTATTGATCAGAACGTTGTCATTTATGGGTGTGAAAGTTGGACCCTGACGGATGAGTATGAAAGATGATTAATGACATTTGATAGAAGAAATATGCGCTTGATATATTATGGTCCAAACGCGCCGATGATATTTACCGAGTTTTATTCAACCACGGGATGAGGAATTCAATGATAATTCTTGATCTCGTTCATGACATAAAAGGACAGTCAGTACGCTGGCTAGGTCACGTTCTGCGACTAGATCCTAAATGGAAGATTTAACTGAGAGCAGAGCCGCCATTTGGCCGGTGCACGCAATAAATTGACTTTACGGGACGGATCCTTTATTGTTAGAGCAGAGTGACGTCAATATTTCGCCGAGCGGTTTTCGTCTTTCGGATTGCAAACATTTACTAAGTGCCATTCAGTGGGAGCTTTGACTGCCGACATGTAGAGATAAGCCGTCATTAAGATTAACAACGTCTTCTACTTTGCCAATTCTCACTCATGTGAAACAAAAGACTCATCTGCAGTCAATCAAGCGTGTGTCACTGAGTGTAAAACATTTGACGAATATGAACATTCTTCTTGCTTGCATCTGCAAGTGCCAATATCCAACAGACAAAATACCTTCCAACAGGCAAAATACCGCATTTTGATTATACTGAAGTCACTGTACAAAGTAATATTGTCTTGCAAGACACTTATGCAGAACCCGAGCTTATTAAAACCTAGCTTATTGCACTTCTATGAGCGAGATTGCGCAGATCAGATGCTTGGGACCATCTCATTATTTCATTACATTTGCCGAAAGAGATGCCAACAAGGATACCAAAACTGTGATAACATACGATGAGCAGAAACTCATTTGGAAACATCCGGTTTTCGACAATATCATTACTCTACAACGTGTCACAAGAATGGATCATTCGTATGTTGCTTAAACTTCCCGCGTGCTCCCAGCGAATGGACTCAAATTGTCACCAATGCAAAATACACACGAGTTCATCAAAAATGGAAGTCGAACGTACATTTTGAAACGCTAGACATTCAACTGTGTGGTAATAACAAGGCAATTGCAATGCTCATTGCCAAGTTCTGCTGAAAGAACAAGATGTCTAACAGAGATGTCTTCTAGATATGCGATGAAAAAGAACTATTGGCAGACTATACGAGTCACAGGAAACATTTGTGGCTAGAGAAGATTATCTCAACGCTTCAAGGGCGAATAACGCAATTCACCGGACATAAAATCGACCGCTGAACAACGAAACTAATCAGGCTTTCACTTTTATCTACTTGGCCGATTCATTATCGACGGTGCCAACGATGACGAAGAACAAGGATATAGCGATATTAGACCAAACGAGAACGGCCTTTAATCGTCATTGGCGAAGATATATGTTAGTCAGAGAAATTTGACGGTGTTCCAGCCAAACTGATTTCTGCCCGCATGATGGAAAGTTGATGATACTGTGAAATCTTAATGAAGCCTACTTGAAATAGTTGTAACTGCAAGAGCGTGACACCGAACTTCATTGCGGCAACGATTTTTCCATGGTTCCACACAAGATGCTCCAACATTTTAACTTCAGTTTACACAACAGTTGAAAGACAGCACGGATTATTGGTTTTTGCTTTTTGGTGACGTAAGGGAACCGTCTCCAGTGCAAGGCAAGTTACAGAAACTTAACTTTTCTTACCGTTAAGGAATTTCGAGTGGTTAGCAATCGCTTACAGAGCGCGGAAGTGAAAAGTCAGTGACATCCTTTCTTTGGCACTATTCGTATAAGCAAATGGTATTTGAACAGTTGGGGGTAGGCTTTAACTATTAGATTGTCAATATGATTTTAAATATCAAATAATACTACCAAAAGATCAAGTACTAAGCCGAATTGTGATTTTAAATTTTTATGAAGTAAACTTGCATCCTGGTTTATCTGTATCTTGATGGCAAAAGCACCATCAAGAAAATTGTAAATAAATTCATTATATGCTTTAAGAGTAACGCAAAAACACCTAAGCAGTTAATGGGTGATATGCTACTAGTAAAAATAAAAGTAATCCGCCAATCACTTTGTGTGGCACAGATTTTACGAGATTTATCAACTGATTTTTAAAAGTAAATTTTCAACAGCGCACAGCTTGTTTAGCTGCGCATATAGCATATTTTTATGTGAACAAACCATTAATTTATATCGATATACACTGTTAAAACGAAAAATAATTCTTGTTTGAAAACGACCATAGCATATTAGCAAAACAAAAAACAGAAATGTCATGCTTACTCAAAACAACATAAAGTTACTATCGTTCACCAAATCAATTTTAAATAAGTCAAAAATACGTTTTATTTCAACGAAAATGTGCGAGCAAGATACATACAGTTCACTTATGGTACGTGCCCGTAATATTGTACCAAGTTTTGATGTTGCACGGCACAAGGGTCAAGCCGGTCGAATTGGTATTGTTGGAGGTTCACTTGAATACACCGGAGCACCATATTTCTCGGCAATTGCTGCATTAAAAGTGGGTGCCGATTTAGTACATGTATTTTGTGCACAAGATGCGGCCAGTGTTATAAAATCGTACAGTCCAGAATTAATTGTACACCCGTTGCTCGATTCAAACGATGCCCTTCTCCAAATTGAACCATGGCTCGAACGGTTACATGTTCTTGTGATTGGACCTGGACTAGGACGTGATAATAACGTACTACGAGTTGTGTCCGATTTAATTTATTTTTGTCGACAACAAAATAAACCAATCGTTATCGATGCCGATGGACTATTTTTAATTCAACAGGATATAAGGCTGATCAAGGATTACGAACATGTTATTATAACACCAAATGCGATTGAGTTTAGTCGGCTATTTGGCAATGATCGAGATCGGATTCAAGAACAAATACAAAAACTAGGAAGTGGAGTAACCGTAATGGAAAAAGGTATAATAGATAGGATTTACGATTCGACAAGATTGACTAAATATGATATGCCACAAGGAGGCTCTGGACGACGTTGTGGTGGCCAAGGTGATCTTCTTTCCGGTGCTATTGCCATATTTTACTTTTGGGCTCGGGAAAAGAAAGATCCGATGCCAGCCAAAGTAGCATGTTTTGCTGCAAGTGAACTTATCAAAAACTGTAATAAAGCAGCATTTCAGGTGAAAGGTCGAAGTATGGTGTGCTCTGACATGATAGAATATATTCATCCTGTGTTCGAACGTTTATTCGAAAGTCAAGATGATTAAACCATACCTAAATAATATTTGTTAAGTCAAAATTTTTTTTAAATTGTTGATTTTAAAATAAAATATGGTAAAAAATAAAAGCCAAATTTAAAGAAATATATCAAACATTAATTTATCTGTTTTAAATGCATATTTTAAAAAAACATGATTATTATTTTATTGCGGAAGTGCGGTTAACTTCGTGATATCCATTTATCGCTCTTTAAAATGTGTGTTTCTTAAAATAAAATCCATTGCGTCTTGGTCTCTAAAACGAGTGATCATATATTTTGTTTTTATATATTTTTTGACCAACGGTATTTGGGAATCGTACAAGTGGATCCAGTAGGTCTCTGACAACGTTGCTATTCATCCCAATTAAACAGATATCATATGTATATGACAGAACATAGTTGGACTGACGGTAGATGTTTTCCTGTGGTATTTCACTTTTACGAAAGATAAATTCTAAACTGAGATTAAAGATTATCGGGGACAGCAACTCCTTGCCGTAGACCAGATCTAATTGTAAAAATTCCTGATAGCTTGTTCTCTACATTAACACAGCATTGTGACTGCATTACTGCCATTTTACATAAACACACATACTTGTCAGGTATTCCCAGACATCGTAATGCAAAAAAGCAAACCATAAGCTATCCCGATGGATTAAGTCATAGGCTTGTTGGAAATCCAAGGACACCTGATGTACGTGACTGTATTGTAATTTTTAGAAAGAATCATCCTCAGACAGATTCGGACGAAATCCTCCTTGGTCTACAATTTCCTCCGCCAGGGGGAATATTCTTTCTAATATTATGTATAAGACAGTAATTTTTATGCTGTGCAAAGGAGAGCTATGCCGTGATAGTTTTCGCACAGATCGTGTCGGGAATACGCATAAGTCAGTCTGATTTTTGCCAGCTCTAGCATTAAAGTCAACAGTCTATATTCTGACGACGTGCTTCGGCATGGATTCCATCAGATCATCCAGATTGTTGTATAATGAGTCTTTATCTTTGGGTTGGCCTACATCAGTAGGCGTATGAACATAAATGCTTGACAGGATGTCTAGTCGTATGCGTAAACGTAGCTTACACGTACGATTATCAACCGACTTGAAATCTAAAACAGCCTTTTTCTCCTGGCCCAAGAAGAAACCCAACCCCAAGATTACCAATGTCATCTTCACTGTAAAGCAATGTATAGCCTTGGACACATGGTCTCTACTTTTGGCCATCGAGTTTCTTGGATAGTAACGAGATACAAGAGATTCTCTTTCATGGCTGATTTAGTGCCATAAAATGCGCCTGATTTTCTTTGCGACTGCACGTTCCACGGACCGATCCTAAACTGCGTGTCCGTTAACATAAGCGAGAGTCGAGTTTAATTTTGGTGGTATCCCTATTTCCTTTTGTTAATTTTTTTATCAAAAATTCGCCCAGCAATCACCTTTGTTATGTCGCCTCCTACCACAAGCCAATGATGCTGTGGTGGAATTCTTACGATAGCACTCTCGTTTAGAATTCTTTTATGTGGAATAGGAGTGCCCTTTAACTACAGGGAACTAAAGGTCCCCCTTTACTTCGTGACCAAATTCAGGACTACGGATTAACGTTAAATATCCATCTGCACCTTGCATAGCTCTAGCCATCTTGTAGTGACACGGATGATATGTAGGCCGATCCATGGATTCTGCACCCCAACATAGGGTAATTATAGTCATGTTCAACGTCATCACCGAACGGAATCAAGTCATTGTAATTTTTATTGCTATACGTTCGTGCATGAGAATGTTACTTAGCCTGATCTGTAAAGATGTATTACTACGTAGAGGTGCATCGGAGAGAGAGAGATCTAACGAACTTCTTTGCCGTTCTGGTTTGCATGAACATATCTTTCAGATATAGTCCAGCGTCCATGTTTTCAGATTATCTAATCTTTTAGTAATAACTGGAATATCGGTTGCATAGAGCCGTGAAACACTGTCACAGAACGTTTTCAAGGCTATTTAAAACCAGGATCATTTATTTAAAATTGCTTGTGTCTATCTAACGACGGCGGATGTGTGTCATTATTTTGATTATTTAGATTTGGATGTTGTGCGAAGCAAAGCTCAATTTCGATCTGATGAGGAATTTAGTTAAAAATTAATTGTCATCTCATCAGGCCATGGCGACCGAATGCTATGTGTAATTGCTACTTTACGCTCTATATATATTTAAGTACAGTGTACATGCAGCGTTAGCGAATTATATGGATTTGCACGAAATATCTGAATGATTTTAATTGTGTTTGTAACGATGGTCGCTACATATCTCTTATAATAATGGAAGCTCGTTTAGGTAAGAACCTATTCTACCATGCTCTACGTTACCATTTGAACTAATTTTTTAAGCGGTTTTGGACGAAGTAAAGGCCAAACCATTGAAGACGCTTCCAACGAAAGAGGTCATGATCAATCTGTCATAATAAAAAATCGATAGAAGAATAGAGCAAGGTGAAATAGCGGAAAAGTTTTTTCAGTTGCACACCAACTATAAAAAGGTGACCTTAAGAACAATGTACCCAGAGTGCGTTAACTACGATAATAAAATTCGGAATGCTGCACTAACGTTAGAGACGACCCACCCATACTTTAAAATTAGACAGAAAGTGGTCGATACCTAAAAAAACTTCATAAAACAGCAAATTTTAATGATATTGTTGCCCAATAGTTGCAGAGGTAATAACCTGGCATTTTCAACTGTCTGCATAATGTAATTTTGGTGGATTATGGGAAGCTAGTGTAAAATCATTTAAAACCCACCTAAAGAGGTCATTTTAGAAATGCAAGACTTACCTATGGGGAATTAACAACACTGCTAAATCAAATAGAGGCCATTGTAAATTCAAAGCCACTAAATCTATTCTACAATGAGATAGATGACTTCGAAGTTTTAACAGCTGAGCATTTTTTAAAGGGTTCATCACAAACCGCCATACCAGAAGAAAATTTAGCACTAATGTTAATGTAACTAATAACATACTTCAACTTGACCTCAAATTGGGCAGTACTAGATCATTTCGAAAAATCTACTCAGCAGCTAACTGGTATGTGCAAAAATATAACTTATGCTAAGTCTAAATAATATAGCAATCAATTCATTGTAGTTTAATCTTATTCCACATAAGGAATCATTGCAGCGATGTAAACGTAACATATTGAACACGTTAGAAAAAAAAATTTAAAATCCCGGCGTAATAGATCACCTTTTGACTTCGTTGGAATAATAGAAAGTGAAATGTTTGGCGTACTTAATTGTTTGTATCGAAAACTTTTAAAAGGAGAGCAAAGCAATTGTAAATCTGAACCAGCTGCATCGCCATAGATGAATATCATGAAACACGAATACGAATAAATAAATCAGAAGTTTGAGTGAGCCACCTGAACCGCGTCTGAGCTACCTATCTAGCACCACACCAATTTTAAAACACATCCTGCAAAAAATTCGCAATCACAACACAAGATTTTAGATGACTTCCTTCAGCGCAACAAACATTGACAACAACGGCGGTTGCATGTCTATATATAAAGTTTAAGGTCAACTATATCAAAAGCGAAAGTTGACTTTTCGGCAAAAACTTATACGAAAAGAAAGCGAGATGCAATTCGATGTAAACCAGCAACGACATTTCGTGGAAATACTCGTACAAACAAAACTTTTAGTTGCTGATTAAAAAAATGAATGCGATAAAATCAAGCAATGCGTACACAATGGAAAAGGCGAAATTTTTTTCTTTGATGCTTCAGGCAATGGTGGACGAAACTACCGTTGAATTTAAACCATATCGATAAACTCCTCCAAAGGAAAAAATCATTCTCCCAAAGAACATGCGTATGCATTTTCTAAAACAAGCCCCTGCCCAAAAATTTTCCAAACAACTTTTGGACATTGGGAATGGAAAAATTCAAATTGATCGCACAATAAATGAGATTTTGTTTCCGCCAACAGGTTGGCTGTGTGAACGTGCCATTTTGGCCTTCAAAAATGATGATATGAAAAAGCTAAATGTCAAATTCAATCGAAATTGCTCGGAAAATCATCAACTAAATGCAAATCATTTGACACAGTAGTGGGTAAGGAACCAGTCAATCACCCAACTGCATTTTAAAATTTTATTTAAAACATGAAGTCAACAAAAAGACCCATAATGCTCTTATGTGGCTTATAGAGTCAACATTCTCCGGACCTTGATGGAATCATCCGTCAACAATAATTTCATCGTCCACTGATAGAGGACATAGTTTGATGATTACCCGTTTGAGTCTAACTTTACTGGTATTGAGTGTAGCCAATCTAACCTTGCCATCTATCCCTGAATGTAATTGAACAATTCTAACAAGTATCCATTTGCATGGTGCAAGATTTTCTTCCTTTATACTCACTAGATGTCCTATTTTAAATTTAATGACTGGGTGGTCAGTTTACGGTAGTGTTGTAGTGAATTAACATATTCTTAGGTCCAGCGAACCCAAAAATGTTGCACGAGAGCATTAACTATCGATCCCATAGTTTGAACAGAGATAACTTTTAATTTGTATAGTTTGATTGTGGTAATGATAATAACGGCCGGCCAATCAAAAAATTACCAGGAGTTTCAGGACGACAGGTATCGATTTAGTGGTTCACAAAAATCGATACCTGTCGTATCGAGTGGTGAAGATGGCTGAATTCATCTTACAGGCAGATTATCCAATTTCTGAGGTTAAACCTTTGATCCGACCTTGAAACACACTATGCATTTTCGAAATACCTCACGGGCCAGACTCCCTCCATTGATTGGTCAAAATTTGTCACGTGTGGCCGCAAAAAGTGCCTGACGCCCACCATGGAGGTACCTAGAGTGACAGAAAAATAAAACGATTAGAGTGAAGCAATGATTCTTTAGGAGTAGAATAGGATGCTTAGTCGTATAAGGAAGTGTTGATTGCACCAACCAGCCACCCACACGCAAGATTACATCTTGATCTAAAAATATTGAAAGCGATTTCAACTGATTTTTCAAAATCGGTCTTCCCTTTCGTATAGTAGTTGATGTTCATCAAGAAATTGTTCATTTTATAATCCCGTCTCTATTTCGGATGAGCTGAACTTTCCAAATTTTAGTATATTGACACCGGTGCCCTTCTGCTTAGCATTCGCGATAAACGGACAGACAATCATTGTTCGTCATTGATATGAATGTTGGATCATGAGCCCATATTTCTGAATGAAGTAATTGTGTTGGATATAAACCACGTGAAACCATATCAGCCGGTTTATTTTTTGTATCAACGTGCCTACACGAAGAAATCTCGGTCAGTTCCTGAATAACTGATACTTTATTAACTACAAAAGTGTTTCAGATAGACGATGGAGCCCGGATCCCAAGCCACATTTTTGTGGAGTCTGACCAGTAGTAAATGTTTGAACTGTCCGTATTTATTGAAGCTCTAGTTTTCGTCATCAATTGAGCAAGGAGGTGAGCAACACATAACTTCAACCGAGGTAGACTGATTTTACTAAGCGGAGCAACACGATATTTGGCACAAAGTAAAGCAGTGTAGAATTTTTTATTAGGTAAGCAGCATCTTTTAAAGATCATAGCTCCGTTCGCCTTTTCGCTTTACCATGAAATTCAATATTTGATGGCGAATCGACCTTGAATAGATATCGTGAAATGTGAAATGATTTTAAATTTCACAAATTATTACGAAACTTCATCAAAACCAACAAAGAGTTTTGTTGGTTTGCATAAAATTTTGCATACAATTTTTTGCCACAGTTAAGAGTAGTTTCACTCTGATATCACTGATCGTTATTGTTTGGGAAGATTGACTTTTATATGGAACTAATCGCTGTGAGGTTGCCAATAAACACCCAACGCTTTTACGAAATCACTTTTATCTAATTGTAGTAAAGTTTCCTGATCCTAAATTGGCACATATTGAAGCACCTCTGTAGTATTAGAGTATGCCATTATCAAAGTTGCATACCCATCTACCTTTAACTCTGGTTGTTTGCAGGACTATTTATTTCTTTGTTGTAATTCAGTTATGTAGTAATTTAACTAGTGTGTTCAAAAATCTTGATCAACCTTTTGGAGTAGCCTCCACCGATGGTTAGCAGAAATGTTTTCGTTTAGCATATTTATCTCTGGAGTTGAAATTAGTGTTTTACCAATTAAAAAGTGCTCTGAGGTTAGTAGTAATGAATTGGGATAGGATAGAATTAAGATGAGAGGCTGTGAAAATATGCTTCAATTTGCGATACAACTGTTGATCATTTCTCATAAGTAAGAGTTGTGTTTCCAATAATATTTTTAAAGTAATATTTTAATGACTTAATGAGTAGTCTTTTAATGAAAAGATGGTGGTATAAATGCTATTCGACTTTTATGTCAGCAAACCTGCCTTTACATTCAGGGTTTGCTTGTTGTAGAGCCTCGTGCTTTTCCTTATTTAGCTGTGTTTTGGCTCCTGAAAAGTTAGTTCCATTATCGCTGTAAATCCGTTGACATATAGGCCTCTTCAAGATAAAACTCTTAAAAGTCGCAATAAAGGCTGAGGAAATCAAATCGCTGACAACCTTTTATGCACTACTTTAGTAGAAATTCATACGAATAGCTCTATTATATATCCCTTGTAAGACTTACTTCCACAACCTTTCGAAACTTTTACTGAGATGACCCAGTCATGAGTTTGACTTAGGACAGTAGTTTGTTTCGGATGAAAGTTGTGTAGCCAATTTGGACCCGTCCAACATAAATTATATTTCTTTAGTTCATTTAAATCGGGACCTTTTGATGCACAATCTGCTGAATTATTGGTGGATCTCACATGATGCCATTGTGCTGGACTTGAATATCTTTAAATTTCTGATATTCGATTGTCCTCGAAAGTTTTATATTTAGGAAGACGCCGTCGAATCCAACATAATGCGATTATCGATTATCGAATTAGTCAAAAAGAACGAAGTTATTTCCGTGATTTGCATTGCTTCTATATAGCTTGATGATTTAGTTTAGTGCGTATAGCAGCGCTCCACAAACCTCAAGTCGAGGTAGCAAAAGTAAGTTTTTCTTACATTAGTGATACTTTCTGGGTTTGTAGATTTGAAATGTAAGAGTGTAAGAGGCTTCGCATAGTACCCATTCAACTCCATTTTTTTTGTTCTTCTAAAATTGGATCCAACATGGGATAGATGGGTACCGGTCGAAACTGGATATTTTACAACTGGATTTGACGAAACAGGATCATAGTTCCTAAACTGGATATTTTAAAACGAGATAAGGTACAAAACGAGATATGGTACAAAACTGGATATTTCAAAACAGGATATTTCGACATGTGATTTAAACTTAAAATTATTTTTTAGGAAAGTTCTGGAATATGGCCAATTAGGAAGGAACTCGACGAGTTCTTAACCGATTATGATGAAAATGTGATTTTAAAATGATTTTTTCAAGTCAATGATTATTTTAATAAGATGAAAAAAACAGCAATTTAAAAAAAACCATTAAGTGATGGAAAATTCTATTTCTCTCCTTAGAAATATTCAAGTATGGAACCTTACTGGCCTTATTCCAGAACTTACCCAATAAATCATTTTAAAATCCCATTTTCATCCTACATATCGAATTTCATCATAATCAGTTAAGAACTCGCCGAGTTCCTTCCTAACTGGCCATATTCAAGAACTTTCTCAAAAAATCATTTTTGAATCCCATTTTCATTCTACATATCGAATTTAATCAAAATCAACTTACCCAAAAAATCATTTTAAAATTATATTCCCATCCTATATATAGAATTTCATCAAAATCAGTAAAGAACTTACCAAGTTCCTCCCTAACTGGCCATATTCCAGAACTTTCCTAAAAAATCATTTTAAGTTTAAATCACATGTTGAAACATCCTGTTTTGAAATATCCAGTGTTGTACCATATCTCGTTTTGTACCTTATCTCGTTTTGAATTATCCAAATTTGAAATATCCAGTTTTGTACCGTATCTCGTTTTGTACCTTATCTCGTATTGAAATATCCAGTTTCGTACCTTATCTCGTTTTGTCAAATCCTATTTTGAAATATCCAGTTTTAAAATGTCAAGTTCTGAGAGGTTCCCGGAATAGATACTTTTTCTAGAAGTGGCAATACATCTTTAAGTTTTTGGAATTTTGTTCAGAGATCTGCCAACCAAAGTTGTTGCATCATAAGCTTGGCTACAATTATTACTGGTGGCAACCAGCTAAACAGATCAAACAGCTTGCGGTTTCTGAAAATAGGCTTCGTTTGGTATACTTGCCGATATCAGATCTAGACTGGATGACATTGAATCCAAATGTATCCGTTGCTGGATTCCAGTGTAATCCAAAAGTTTTAATGGTATCATCAAGTTTAAATCCCAAATGATTTTGGTTTCATAGAGGTGCTGGTGCATATGCATGACTTTTAAAATAACCGGATAGCTTGTTGCCCATTTTCTTAAGGTGAATCCATCGCTGTTTAATAAGTCAATGGTTTGTTTTTGGATGAATAAGGCTTCTTCTAGTGTGTTTTGCCCAGAAATCAGATCATCCACGTAAAAGTCATTTAAAATTAGTTTAGATGCCATGGCATAGTTTTGTTGTTCATCGATAGCTTGTAATGATTTTACTGCTAAGCTTATTGCAGCAGCTGTACCATATGTGACGGTGGTTGTCTTAAAATCCATAATATCTTGTTCTGGAGACGGTATCCGCAAAATGCGTTGATAGTTCTGATCATCCTTATCAACAACAATATTGAAACATGAACATTTTTTCGATATCAGCTGAATGGACATATTTATGTTTCCACCACCTTAACAGTAAAGGTAATAGATCCTGTTGAAGAGTAGGAACAGTTAACATTACATTATTTATATTCCCGTGGCTTTGGTAGATCCATCGAAAACTACCCTTATTTTTGGAGTTGTGCTCAATTTTCTTAGAGCGGCATGATACGGCAGATAATAGTTATCGGTTTCATTAGTTACATCAGCGGCTTGATTTGATTTTTAGCAATTCGTTTTTCTACTTGTAACAGACGTTCCATTGCGATCTTTTTGAGCGTTCTAATGGTTTGGCAGAATACAAGTCAATATCAACAGGAATTTTGTACCTAAATTAACTCGTCTTGTTGTCATTGATTGTATCACTATTGAATTGTGGTAATCGACTGAGGTACGGCCTAGAAATATCCAGCCCAATTTGATTTTTTAAGCAACTGGTTCTTCAGATGAGGTTTTTGCTATATTATTCATCAAACTCCACAAAAAATCTGTACCCAATAAGAAGTCGATTGGACCATTAGTATAAGATACTAATCCATCTCAGCCTATAGCAGATTCATTCAATGGTTGAGTCCGCTTCTCCAGCTTCAGTGTTCCCCATGCCTGATATTTCTGCATACTTTGCGCTCTTTGTCAAATTAAGACCCTGACCAGGCTTCTTCTGTAATGAAGGTTGTTTAAGATCCAGGAACCGATTCCATTATTGCACTACTTGTACGTTTGTATTAGCGGGCCTTATGCTTTCTAGTGCCCTAGTTTGCGTACTATTGTCATTATGCAGCAGACTGTGATATCAGCCTTTGCATAACTCACAACTTTTAATGTATATGGGGGTTTGTGATCCAGTACATGTTTAATTAATTTGTTTTAAAATCTAGTTTGTGTTAATTTTAAAGTTTGGTGTCAAATAAATTGTATATAAATTAGATTGTCGGCGATTACATGACGTATTTGTCATACAACGGTTAATTCAATTGATTTGTAATGTTTAACCAATTTTTTTAAAATCTAATTTATATTATAATTTTTCATAATTTTATATTTTTAATGATGTAATAAATTAATTAATTGTAAATTTCAGACAAAAAGTAATCCAATTTATTACAGCATTCAGCTTGTATTGATTCCTTGGTTTTTAATTGCATGCAGATATCCAAATAATTTATCATGCAATAATCGGAAACCATGAGTGAATTCTGATGATACTTTTGGTAGTTCTAAGAAAGTGTTTATGTATGTATTCATAAGAAGCCGTTTATCATCATATATGGAGCATGTAACATTCCAAGCAATTTAATAACTCTCCTGGGAGATGTAGAGGCTTGCAAGCTTGGCTGTATCTCATCCAATTACCGATAAAATGTAATGTAATCTTTTCCAGTTAGTTCATTATTACAATGGATGGTCTTATTAAATAGGCTTTGAAAGCTTGTTCATTGTGTAAAATTTACGTCAACACGGGAGTATTTTGATCCTGGAAAAATGTGTGTCGACAGTTGCTTACAAGATATAGAAGCCTTTCCTGCACCTTGTGTGAGCCAATTTGCAGATCGAGGTAATTACAGCTGTTGTTTCTTTGGTTGTATTTCTATTAATAACACGTTCAGGTCAAGCTGATTTTCTTACACGAATTAAAAATCAAGGCCTTATTTGGAAAATTGCAGATGAAAAATGATGAATGCAACCTAAAGAAGAAATTTGTTTCCAAACATTAGTTCAACATTTAGACGTTTTAAACGCAGACCGCCTAGGGCATTATCGATCATTAATTTTTTCCCCGATGCATTTTATAAAGTAAGAATGTTACCCTGTCTTTATATGGCTGCCTTAAAACCACTAACGTTTCTTCGGAATTATTACATATATATACAAATTAAATATGCATGTGAAATGCTGTGAACTTTTGTGAACTGCTCCATATCAAAATCTCAAAAAAAACAACATAAACATAATTGGGAAATGTGCTAAATTCTGGGTGTACATTAAAATCAAACAAAACTTTTATATCGACAACCAGATAGTTTTTAGAAAGTTTAAACCGACGCTGAAAGAATA